>CM075938.1:12700511-12988328 GCA_038030265.1 Corythucha ciliata
GTTCAGGGAGACGAATAGAATTTGTTATAAATTTATGGTCACGAGGGAGCGGATATAGCCATGATTGTGCACCATACTTTAAATGGACGGAATTAAAATTAAATCACGAACCTTTCCGAGTTGGGAAATCCATTAAATATTAACCAATGAGGGGAAGAGATAGAACGAATAGATTTATGGTAATGTCATTTTCTCTCAACACACACTCTCACAGGAGTAATGGTAGCGTCAAGGTCTGACAATTTCCTTCCATAACCATCCTTATAACTAAGTTGGCCGTTAAGTAAGAACCCCCCTCCCTTACCACCCCATCAATGAGGAAAAGGCCCGACATAAAGGACTTTAAGGGGAAGAGTAAGTCCCATCATTCATCAAAGCCCGTGGGGCCGTTGATTGTGTTTGATGGAAAAGGTAGCTAAGGCTACCGGAATAGTCCTTGGTGTGGGCGAGGGGGGGAGGGGTTATTTTTCCTGCGGAACAATAAAAAACAGGAAGGTTTACGGACACAAAACAATCTTTTTTTTTTTGAGCTATTTTCTCTAGCCAACTCCTTTTCTGATTTTTCCCCTCCTTATGGAAAAAGAAGAAGAAGAAGAAGAAAAAAAAAACTGGAATATTCTTTTCATTTACTACCACGTCATTCCGGAGCGCACCGTTATTTTTACCGCGTTCCATCGGAGGCCGAGGAAAAGTGGAAGGTGAAGTTCTATTCCCATTGAATAGAGAGTTTCAAACCCGAACAGGATGACAATCTATGAAGGACAAAGAGGAGAAAGTTTTTTTTTTTTTTTTTCTACCTTCGAAGGAGCGCGAGTCGACGATAAGTTTTAGTTGCGGCCTAGACGTACACAATTTTTTTTTTAACATAAAACCGTAGAAAAGGTGAATTGATCTACCTTGCTACGCCCCTCTCCCCCCCTTCTCAATGGCTCCCTGACCTCATTTATTGGAAGATTTAATATTTTTTTAATCGAAGGGGGTGGGGGAGCCCCTTGTTATCAGCCGTTGAAATTGGATGCGTAATCAGTAGACCGAATCTTGGAGGAAAGTATCAAGAAAATAAATATAATGACGTGAACAATAACAATGATTATAGAATAACAAGAAAATAATTGTAAACAAAGGATACCGCGAGGAAAATTTCCTTCTATTATTAGAAATGAAAAGGAACAATAACGTCATGTTTTATCGGGGAAAACAAAATATTCAACCGATCAATGTCGTTATTTTGCCAACTAAGTCCCTCGAAATAATTTCAAAGTTGAACGGGGTGGGGGAACTGTTCTCAATGGGCGTTTAGTGTTTACGAATAAAAAAAATTGTCTTTCCTAAATAGCGGAGTTCTTACGGTCATACTCGACATACTATAAGGTCGATTCCATTCTCGTCTTCCCACCTGTCACTATTTCCGCCAAAACGGAAATCCTCCTCCCTCTCATTTTTCCAAGTGGCTATAGTTTTTCCTTAATTTTTCTCTTATGAAAGATGAACGTCGGTTTATTTTGTGAGGGGGCCTTTTGGGGGCTTTTTAGTGCGTTTTCCTATCTTTTTTTTTTTTTTCGAGCCGATTATACGATGGACATACTTACCTTAATAATAAAGCCTTGTGCGTTCAAAGGGTGGAATCTTGGAAAGGGTGGGTCAGAATTACCCCGCAGGCATACGGAAGCCCCGCAGGCATTTTTGTCGCGGAATCCCATCAAAGTGACGGGTTTTCACAAATAAAGAGCATTTTTCCCTAATGAAATTCAAGACATGGCCCAGGGATATGAGTTTTTGGCACATTTTTGTTCATTGATTCGACTCATTGTCAGTTGACACCCGAAGACCCGAAACTTTCAATTTCGTGGATAGTCAGTCAGGAACCTTGTAATTTTGCTCAAATTGGGATCCGAATTTGCAAACTCTCAAATATCAGTCCCTGAATGTTGCAATTACACGGATAGTCATGATCAAGATATGGGCGCAGCCGGGGCCGGCCAGCCCCAGGGAGCGGCAAAAAAAAAAAAATGTTCCTGGGACTTGCAATTTCGCAAAAATTGTGCCCGGAAACATCCTGTTTCGCAGATATTTGCCTCCAAAATGTTGCAAATTTTGTTGGGGCCCCGGCGCATATGGGCATATCGACACGTCAGCGACCTTGGAATTTCTCCGAAATTTAGACCCGGAACTTGCAATTTTGCTTAAATGAAGACCCGAAACTTGTACATTGCGCTGAAAATGTCGAATTTCAGAAACTTCCAGTCGTTAGGTAATCGTTAGGCTATGGCCTCTGAGTTGGGGCCCCTACAAAGGTGGTCTCGAAACTGCAATTTTCCTTTAATTAATTTCGCGTTTTTTCAGCCTAGAAACTTGTAATTTCACTCAATTTAGGTCCCCAAAATTGCAAATTCACTCAATTTTAATTGCAAATAAATTCACTTTCAAATTCAAATTTATTATGGAACGCAGTCAGTTACGGCTTGCCCAAGAGTTCGTGCCCATAAAAAACTAATGGCCCTAAAACTTGCAGTTTCTCTCAATTTAGGACGTGAAACTTGCAATCTTGTGGATATTCAGCAAGGAAAATTTCAACTTCGCGGATATTTGCCATCAAAATGTTGCCATTTTTCGTCTTATTAGTGTATAAAGACTTTGCGTACTGTCCAGGAGGGGATTCCGCGGTCACTATAGGTATGGAAAGTTCCTGAAACTAGGAGTTTTCTACTTATAAACACCAGAAATTGGCGAATTCGCGGTAATAAATGCACGAAACTAGCAATTTCACCAATAATTAGTCCTGAAACTGGCAATTCCGCCGATTTTTTGCTCCGATTGATGCAATTTCTGGCCTTGAGTGCTGTCGCGGCTGGCCAGCCCTGGGTCCACGGCATCTGTAAAAAAGAGTCACGAAAATTGTAAGGTAATTTCGCAGTTAAGACCATAAAATTGCAATTTGCACGATACTTAGGCCCGAAACTGACAATCCCGCCGATTTTTTGCTCCGAGAGGTGTAATTTCTGGCCTTGGTTGCAGTCGCGGCTGGCCAGCCCCTGGGTCCAAGGCTCTGTAAAAAAAAGAGCCTCAAATTTTGTAGGTAATTTCGCGGCTATGATCATAAACTTGAAATTTATGTGATATTTAGGCTCGAAACTTACAATTACGCAGGCATTTAGCTGCGAATGATGTATAATTATGCGGCTATTTCTTTCAATTTTACCTGTGAATTGCAGGTAAAATTGAAAAGTTTTTTTCTCAATTTTAGCTGTGAATTAGCGCTTTTTTTCATAATGTTACCCGCGAATCAGCAATTTTCAAAATGTTAGATGTGGGTTCGATCCAATAACAGCACGTTAACGTTTTTCTGCTTCTAGAAACCGCGAATCAGCGTTTTTCTCAATTTTAACCGTGATGCGACTTTGTGAAAATTGACGAAAATGATTGAACTCTGTTGTTCTTGCGAAATTTCATGTTTCTTTTGTTTTTTAAAGTGCGAAATGTTCAGTTTTAATGCTAATAATGAACTATTTTGAAGGGGCAAATTGACCATTTCTGCTTGTTTTTGGTTTCGAATGAATATACGAGTTGAAGAAGGGCGCCCTTGTTCCCTTCTGCTACGTCCTTGCCCTGAATGCTGGATGGGCTTGGGGTCAACTGGTCGCCACACGCACAACTTTTTCGTCCCAGATGTCGCTAAACCGGCTACGGGTGAGGTGGAACGTTCCCTGAACGTTTCACGGTCCCTGACTTGCACTTGAGGAAATCAATTTCGCGGATTTTGCTCTCACAAAAAGCAAATTTCAAGGATAGGCATTCGCGGCGAATGAGGTTTATTAGATTTTATCCGTCAATTTGCGTTTTTTCTTAATTTTAGCAGCGAATTAATTATTGGAAACTCTTAAGTATATTCGTCAGAAAGTTAAACCAGAAAACTAGAAATTTAGCCTGAAATAATTTGATTGGCGTTCAAATTCAATCAGTGCGTTTAGGATCTGACTATTAACCTATATACATCACATTAATAGCCCCCGTCCACCAAAGATACTCTGAGAACGTGAGGCCGCCGCAATTTCGCCCTAAAAAATGAAATTTTCCTCTGATAATTACGTTGGTATTCGTTCTGAAGTTGATTGTTTTCTCCCCCCCCCCTCCTCCTCATTAGAATGCTCTCGGAATCTTGCTCTTTCACGACAGAGAATTTGATGGAACTCAATTGCATCTGGCATTTCTCTGAGGAGTACCCAAGAAGCCAAGTCTTTCACACTTCCCGTTGGATCCAAAAGTAATGTTTGAGCCACCGCTGCTAAATAAAATAGTAATAGCCATTTTTGCCCCCGTCACTTTATTCCCTTTTACCCTTCGAAAGCTCTTTTTGGGTTAAACTTTTCATGAGATTTTATTAGATAAGTAAGTATATAAGATGAAAGGATCGAGAAGAGAAAAAAAAACGTTTGCATAGTAAAAACACAATTTACTGGATGTTGCGGTTATGGGACGTAAATGAGAAGAATAAAGGTGCGAAAGGGTAGTTAAAGTGAATGGGATTAGGCTTGATTTCGTTCTTGGTATGAAGGGCTCTCCATCCCTCCTAAATATTTAAAAATTCCTTTCGTGTTTTGCCCCCTTTTTTTGTGTTTTTTGTTTTGTTTTGCTTTTCACTTGGTTTCCCTGATAGAGAAGATAGGAAGATGGAGAATATCAGACTCTTTCTGCTCCGACGATTTGATTCTTGAAAGATTGTTCTGGAATTCACAATGGTTTTGGTCTGTGACTGGGGTAATCATAAATTTATCGCGCATGAGGTACGTGTTTCGCTTGATCTTACAGCGAACCTTGTACTCGGAAGTTTCAATATAGCTCATACACTGACGAAAATGGAGGGGGAAAAAGTTCATGAAGTGTAAAGCCTCATTTGATTGATAAAAAATTATTTTTCCTAGAAATACAGCAGTCTCGACGAATACATAAAACAGTGAAAGGGAGGGGGTTATTTAGAATGAATAATACAACATTAAACGTTTGCCCCCCAAGGGGAGAAATTTTGTTTCGAGAAGCAGGAAAGGAGAGGGCATATAGGCAGTCTATTTTTAAAGTTTACTTAAGCGAGTCGCTTTGAGTCCTCTCCTCCCCTCCCCCTATCATCACTATCATCAACAAAAAACTATTTGCCCATCAGTCAGGCTCGTCGAGACTGACTCATCGTTCAAAAGTCGACATAATATTCATTTAAACGTGCTTTATAGTTTTAAATGGAGACAGAGAGAAATACGTTCACGCAGAAATACGGCCGTGCTTTTTTCTCTCTCTCTACAAATTGTTTGGGTGGAAAGTATCGAAACGTGAGATATCTCGTAAGTTCTAAGCTTGGGTATTTGTGGCACTGTGCTCAATTGTTAGAAAAGAGAGAGAGAAAAAAAAAAGTTTTTACTTCCTTTAGAGCAATTACTACCACCATCAATATTATTATCAACTTCGTCACTAGACAGACTTGTGTACACAGTCGTAGAGAATAGAGAAAAATCACGAAGACGAAAAGCGATTGAACTGACAATCGAATGGCAACACCGGAAAAATCAACATTAAACAACTTTCACCTGACCATACACTTTTGTGTTATTTACGTCCCCTTCGCCCTCACAACACTTGTCAAAATGCTACCAATCATTGCGCTATCTGGTTGACGCGCGATGTTTAATTCTACAGCTCTCAGTGCGCCACGTTTTACTTTCCGATCGTCACCACTTTCTTCATTTTGTAAAGGTTTACTGCTCGAAATTGTCAGTATTAAATTAAAAGCAAACGCGCTTAGTTTTATTGTTTTAAGTGATAGTGACTTCGAATTAATTTTACCAAAAAAATGGAAGTAAGTGGGTGAATTTTTTATTTGTTTTTATTCTTCGTTAAACATATTGGAGTATCTGTCAAGAAACTGCAAAGGTTTTGAAAAAGAAAATAGCCCTAAAAAATAACATAATCTTGAAATTTCACCTGAGAAACACATTCTCCACAGTAAAATTGCGATTTTTCGTGGAGACACTGTCAATGTTTGACAAGAAACTGGCAAAAGTACCTTGAAAACTGACAATTTCGCCCCCCCCCCCTTATAACTAGGAACATTGAAGCCGAAAACTGCTTTAATCCCCTGAACTCGATTGGTTTTGACTATTGGACGTGAGTTAAAGTTCAGAAAAAAGAAAGTGATTCAATATACATACAAATATTGTATAGTCAAAAAGCCTTGGAGTTGCAAGACATTGGAGTCAACGCAAAATTGCCACGTTCGGTGGCGAAAATTGGTAAGATTTTAGGGTCATATAAGCGAAACAACACGTTTCTGGTCTTTAATTTAAGAAAATGGCGAGTCCATGGTGATTTTAGTACTATGAGCGTGAAGTTCAATCTAGCCGGGCCCGAAAGCTCCCCATTTTTTAAGGGTTGATCAATAGCCGCGAAGTAGTACGTTTTGAGTTTTTCAATATTGATTTTAAAGTTTCGGGCCTTTGTTTTTAGTTGCCACATAACCTGGGCTAGCCGGGCCAGAGTATGACAAATAGCAGCAAAATTTTGGAGCTAAATATCCGCAAAATTAGAAGTTCCCTGGTTGAACATTTGCCAAATCGCTTACCTATTTCTGGTCTTCTTCATTCACAGGATTCGTAGGAAAAAGGGACAAAATCACGCAAGCGCGGCTAAAATCTTGGAAAATGGCGAAATCACCGCCATAACTAATTTACTAGTTCTGAAATTGAGGAAATACAGTAGAGTCCCGATTATCCGAGCTGATCGGGACCGAAGCTACCTCGGATAACCGATAAC
Source organism: Corythucha ciliata (assembly GCA_038030265.1). NCBI lineage: Eukaryota > Metazoa > Arthropoda > Insecta > Hemiptera > Tingidae > Corythucha > Corythucha ciliata. The sequence goes on from CM075938.1 coordinate 12,707,307, forward strand.
TCGGATAATACGGAAGTTGTTTAATAATTGACCGTGGGCGTTCTGTGGCGCGTACTATGCATAAACCAGGACATTACTATTGACATTAAAATAAAAAAAAGAAGAAAAAAAGAGATACTCCTAGAGAAAGAGAGTAATTCCCCCAGAGTAATTCAAGGGGGGGGGGGGAAGCCTGAGGAGGCTCGGATAATACGGAAGCTCGGATAACCGGGGCTCGGATAATCGGGACTCTGCTGTACGTACAACTCGCGGATAGTTTGAGAAAACCCAGTAATTCACTGCTGCATGGAAAAAAGGCGTAAATTCACGGTTTATAAAGTTTTCCATTTACTTAAAATTCAGCTCTTGGGCCGAGCATTTCTACCAGCCTTCTCTGAATTATATCAATGTTAACAGAAAAGACGGGTGGAAATGCTGAGCTGAATTTTACACAAATGGAAAACGTTATAAGTTGACAAAAAACACTCATTCGCAGTTAAAATGAATTTTAGCCGCTGCGCTGATTCGCCGATGCTAAAATTGAGTCAAAGTGGTTCGCGGTTGAAACCAGAAAATTAAGATAGAGCGCCCACTCTACATAAAGTAGACAGGATCCGTGAATTCACCGCTAAAATTGAGTCAAAGCGGTAATTATCGGCTAAAATTGAGGAATAATTCGCGGCTATAACTGAGAAAAATTCAGTACCTTTTTCGGCAACGACATAAGTGCAGACATAGCGAAAAAGCGTAATTCGAGGTTAAAGTTGACAAAAGACACTCATTCTCTTCTTAAAATGGTGAAAAAAAAAAAATTCTCGGATGAACATGAAAAAAGCCGCTTATTCACGGCTAAAATTGAGCAAAAGCCCGAACTCGCGGCTAAAGTTAATGAATTATTCACGGTTGAAATTATAAAAGTTCTAATTCGTGAGTTTTCTTGCTGAATATTCGTGACGTTGCAAGTTCCAGGTCTTTGCCTGGAGAGGTGTTCCTTGTTTCTTGCTTTTATTTTCGCGAAATAGCAACTTTCTCGACAGTTTTTTCAAGTCTCTCTCCCTCTCCCCCCGCCAGTCGTACCTTACATGTAGCCGTGGAATTGCAACATTTAGTGATAAATAAATATAATTATGTGAGTTTTGTAGGTTCGAACAGTGTAACGTACCGAAGTATCAGAATTTTTAGGTCCGAAACGCCTCTCTAACGGATCGGTATCGTCGAAAACGGAACGTTGTGCTTTTTCGTTGGTTATGGGCGATTTTTTCATGACTCCAATCCTTGGGCACTGTCCTTAGAGACCGCTTCAACGAAGATCTGGGTTTGAAATTTGAAAAGGCACGTTAATTTGCTGTTCTTGGAAGGGGGGGGGGCGAATACGCTGCTGAAAGTGTATCAACATCGTAAATTTTCGTGGCTAAAATTCCAAAAAAAAAGCTCTCATTCGTGGCTGGAATTGAGAACAATTGTTAATTCTCAAATAAAATCGAGAATACGAGCCAATATCTCGACATAACTTCCTGACCGAAATTGAGAAAAAATCGCTAATTCGCGGTTCATGGTGGTCCCTTTTTACGACTGAAAATGAGGAAAAAACGCTAGTGTGCGGCTAAAATTGAGAAAAGGCGCAAACTTACGCGATTAAAATTGAGAATAAGCGAGCATTCACGGATAAAATTGATAAAATTCGCCAATTCATGTCTACAAATTGAAAACAGTGTTAATTTGCGGATAAAATAGAGAAAAAGCGCTAATTCACGGCCACAATTAGGAAAAAGCAGCGTCCCTGGAAGAAATTTGGTGGCAAAAGAATAGTGAAAAGCACGAAATTCATGGCTAAAAGTGAATACAATCGCTAATTTGCGGCTAGATTGGTCACTTTGCAGTCCCCCCAAAAAAGGAGCAGGGCAGCTTTCAATGGGCCGGTGTCAGACCTTGGGCGCTGTCGTCGTGGCCGGCTAGCTCACGGTCTGCGTCCACTACTAATAAAAACAAATGAAATTGACAATTTAGCGAAAATAAAAACTGGTAACCGCCGCAACTTAATTCAGACCCAAAACTTGCAATTCTACCGATATTCAGACCCGAAACTGGAAAGCCGCGAACCCGAACCGGCCGAACTGGATTTATTAACGAATTAGAGATTTTTTCCATTTTTTTTTTTTTAGCCATGAATTAGCGCTTTTTCCTTACGTTATAGCCACAAAGTTGCCTCCAGAAACCGCGTATTGGCGTTTTCTTAATTTTGGCCGCTAAATTGGCGTTGTCTCAATGTCAAGGCGTTGTCTGTGTTTGAGCGATTTTTCTCAATTTGAGCTGTGAATGGGCTATTTTCTCAATCATAGTCACGAATTAGTGTTTTTCTCTGTGCAAAATCTGTTTTTTCGGGCGAAATTCCAAGCTTTATTTTGTTTTTCAAAGTCGAAATGTGTCAGTTTTAGTGCTAATCAGCCAGATTCGAACGGGTAAATTGAGCCATTGTTCCCATCAACTGAGAAAACACCAATTCGCGATTTGCGGAAGGCAACTTCGTGGCTAAAATTAAGAAGAAGCGCTAATTCGCCGTTTAAATTAGGAGGAACCGCTAATTCACGGCTAAAATATAGAAAAATGCTAATTCGTGGTTGAAAGTGAGTATAAAAGCGCGAGTCATTCGAGGCCTGTTTCTGATCTTTATTTCCGCGAAATTTTGAGTTTCGCACGAACTTTCATAGTGAGCGCTGTAGCCGGCTATTCCCGGTTGAATATTCGCGATTTTGCAAGTTTCACGTTCTAATTTCAGTGAAACTGCAAGTTTCAGGGCTTTCCTGTCGTGAAACCTGGCCAAACTGGTCCCAACTGCGCCCTTTGAATAATTGTAGTTGAATTTCTTTGCAACTTTAAAATTAAATGAGTTTACATGTTCGGTTCCTAATTTGAGTGATTTCGGGTCCTAATTTGAATGAAACTACAAGTTGCCTGGCTTACTTCTTGCGAAAATGCCAGTTTCGGGTATTAATTTCAGCAAAATTGCTAGTTATACGGGTCGCTTAATTTCGATCCGCCTCTTTGTGTTCCCTTTAACCACCAAGGGAGTTTCTGTGCCCATTTCGTGTAGGCGGAATCTAGGCTGTTGTGTAAACACAACGGTGCCAACAACCCCACAACAAATACCCACGAAATTGGAGGCGTACCTACCCCATCGAAACGGCCCTGTTCATTACAGTCTGACGTGTCCCTTGGAAGTTGTGTGTGTCGGCAAAAAGAAAGAAATGTTTGACAGTGTTGCATTTTCCTTTTTTGTAAAACTAAAGAGAGAAAGTCGAAAACTGCAATTTTCGAACTGTTGATAAATTATACGGGTACGTGTTGTTCTTCGCGATTTGTTCAAAATGACACTCACCATTACATGTTTATTCCAGGCGTTTCTTTTCCGATTGCAGGAATCAGTAAAGAAAGTCTGGTAGTGGACTTGAAATGGAGGTGTGGAGGGGGAGAATTAATTCAAATTTTTAAATGCGGGTTTGTTGAGGAACTTCTCTAGTCAAAAAAAAGGAGATAAAATAGAAAGTTTCGAGTTAAACAGTTTGGCAGACTTTTTTTTTCGTTTACGAAAATAATCTCGGATGCTTCTTCAAAGATTTAAAAATAAGAAAAAAAAAAACTTGTTCACTTTCTTCCTTTTTAGCGTCTCCTGAAATTGTTGACCTTCCCCCATGAAGTAAACATTTCTATTTCAAGTTTTAGTAACACTTGCTCGCCTCCCTTCCCATTACCAAAAACCCAATTCCGACTTTTTTTTTTTTTCTCAAGAACCTTGCACGGGAAAACTCTTGTCCTCTCTCCCTCCCCTCTACCACTGAACAACCACACAACGTTGAACAACCACACAATGCCGTAACAATTATTATCGAAGGAAAATAAAAATGAATTGGTTGCATTTTTTTTCTCTCTACATCATGATTTCAGGCACATTTTTGTCTTTTACAGGGCGGTGGCAATCCGAGTGGTGCGAACCAACCGCAAGGTTTCTACCCAGGAATGGCCCATGGCTACCATCAGCCTTTTAGCCCTATTCAACCCGGCGTTCTGGGTCATCCGCAAGGTGAGTTTTTGTTGTTGTTGTTGTTGTTTTTTTATCGTTGCCGTGAATCTTTTAAGCACGTTTAATTCTACGAAAAACAATTTCCTTTTTTGAGTTCCTAGAGCTGATTTATGGGAAGAGGGTGGTGGAAAAACATAATAGTGGTTATTGCGGAAAAAACTGGTTGCATGAATCGCCGTTGAGGTTTTAACTTTTTAATTTGCTCCCAGTTTTTAGAGATCCCATTAAAAATGCCGAGGATGCCGGGGAAAGAGAGGAACTCTATAATAAAAAAATGAAGAGTTAAATTTAAACAGAACTCCAAGGTTTTGATTAACGATCGATAGAGCAGTGAACAAATAATAAAAATGCACTAAAAAGAGGGGCTTCATGATATTCTGGATAGGATGTTAAGAGAGAGGGAGTTGTGTATTCTGTTCATATGTTATGGAGGGGGGTCCCTAAACTGTCAAATGCGGGGGTGAACCCATGGCTTAATGCGTTCCTGGAAAAGTTCAGGGAATTCAAAATGGGTCAGGGAAACCCGGAAAAAAGTCAGGGAAATTTTGCATTTTACGAAAGTGGGAAATGGAAATTCGTTCTAGTTCTAATTATTCAGAGGAGTAGCCATGTCGCTCTCTGGGAATCCGTTTCTCGGCCACTTTGAGCCCAAGCTTGAGCTTTGAAAGTCGATGCTTGACGTCTACGGGGTGGCATGGACGTAGCGGCGCGGACCTAGGATTTTACCCTGAGAGGTGTCCAGATATGAATTAACTCTTTCTTTTTATGAAAAAATGTCCTAGCCATTTCGTCCTTCAGATGTCAATGCTCCCCCCACCCCGCAGCATCGATGTCCCCACACTCGGAAACCCGTCAATTCACCCCTTTAAAACTGGGGCTGATTAGCATTAAAACTGAACATTTTACCCCTAGAAACCCGAATAATTAATCTTTAAATTCCGCCCTAAAATCGTATTTTCGACCGAAAAAATGGCCATTTTTCACAAAGTCGCTTCTCAGCTAAAATTGAGAAAAAGCGCTAATTACAGGATAAAAGTGAAAAATCGCCAATTTTCAGCTAAAATAGTCTTTGAAATTAAAAGTGTCGGATCTAAATAACCTCAGTTACCACGTTTGTCCACGCGGTTTGAATCCCACCTGTGGAGCAATTTTTTCTTGGAGTTTGTGTCCTAAGTTGAGCGCCCATTACAAGTTTCCTGGCGGTTTCGGATCTTGTTTCTTGCAAAAAAATGCAAGTTCCGTGCCTTTCTTCTTGCATAAATTAAAGTTCCGGGTCTTAATGTCAACTAAATAGCAAGTTACGGGTGTTAATTTTCGCAGAAATTGCAAGTTTCATGGCTAAACATTCATGAAAAGGAAGTTTGCAATTGTTTTTTGTGGGCTCAGACTAGCCCCCCCCCCATCGGACAAGGGCGGATCTGGGACCTCTCTCAGGGGGGGGGGGTAATCGAAACCCCTCCCCTCCCCCAGTACACCGCCACCACCTGCCCAACACTCCCCTTCCCCCATGTTTTGAGAGATTTTCCAAGCTCCAGGGGGGGGGGTAATTCTGCTGTTACCCCCCCCCCCTTAGATCCGCCTATGCCATCGGACAAAATTGGAACATTTGGCTTTAACAGTGGCTAAAAATTCGCAACATTGCGAGTTTTTCACGTCGTAATTTCAGTGAAATGGCGAGTTTCGGTTCTTTTTACTTCCATGTTCCACGTAGGAAGAGAAAGTATGGTGTTTGTTTTGTGGGTGCGGACCCTGGGCTAGCCTGCAGCCCCGACTGCGCCAATACTCTGACGAATAGCCATGTAATTGCAATATTTAGTGATAAATATTTATGAGTTTGCTATTTCGGGGTCATTTAAGTGAAACTACAAGTTTCGTGGTTGAGAACCCGTGAAATTGAAAGTTTCGTGTCTTAATTTAAGCAAAATTGCAAGTTTTTGTGCTTTTTTTCGTGGTGCCGATCCAACAGGCTAGCCGGCTTCAAGAGAGCCCGGAGACTGACGAATTCCCCGTAAATTCGAAGTTCCATGGCGCCAATGAAACGTTCAAGTGCAAGTTTAGAGCTTCAATTTTTAATTTAAGAGAAATTGCAAGTTTCGGGGCATTTTTTTGTGGCGGCGAAACTCTGGATTGTCGGTCTAATCAGCGCAAAGCCGGACAAATTCCCGTGAAATTGGACGTTTCCTGGCTGAATGCCCGCGAGATGGACATTTTCTGGGTCTGAATTTAAGCGAAATTGCCAAGTAAGGGTCTTAATGCAAGCAAAATTGCCAGTTTTGGGGCCCCCAGCAGTGCCAAAAGCCTGACAACTACTCAAGAAATTGGAAATTTTCAAGCTAAATATCAGCATTGGTTGAAAGTTTCGGGTACTAATTTCGGAATTATCCATTTTCCCCCCAATTTTAGCCTTGAAGTAGCGATTATTCCCAATTTTAGCCGCTGACATGACCCAAGAACAGCACGTTAGCGTTTTTTAAAGCAATTTTATCGGTATAAAAGACCCTCCAAAAATCTCGAATGATCACTTTTCATGAATTTTAGCTGCAAATAACGGTGGCTCTTTCTCAATTTTGGCCCCCAATTAGCGCTTTTTAAAAGTGATAGCCGCAAATAAACGCATTTTCAAAACTTTGGCCGCGAATTTCGCGATTTTTCAAACTTTTGGCAGCGAATTAGTGGGCCTCTTGGGTAAAATTTGAATTGAAAACCCGCGAATAGGGAATTTCTCAATTTTAGCTGCGGCATTTTCTCAATTCAGTGACGCATAGACGCTTTTCTCGCGATTTCTCACTCTCCCCCTGCCATTTTAGCCATGAAGTAGCACTGTTCATCAATTTTATCCTCCAATTAGAACACTTTCTCAATTTCGTCCGTGAATTATTTCTTTTTGTTAATTTCAGCAGCGATTTTCTTTGCGCTTTCTCAATTTTAGTGAGAATAAATGCCCCCCTCCCCATTTTACCCGCAAATTAGCGCTTTTGTGCATTTTAACTGCGGTTAGGGCCCTTTTCTCAGTTTTAGTCACGCACATGACCCAAGAACATCACATTAGCGTGTTTTTTCCCGCAATTTTATTGGAAAAAGAGCCTCCAAAAATGTCGAATGATTGCTCTTTATGAATTTTAGCCGCGAATTAGCGGTTTAAAGAATGTTGGCCGAGAATTAGTGAATCTTTTAAAAGTTTGGTTGTGAATTTCGCCGTTTTTTAAAAAATTGACCGCGAATTCGCCACTTATCTCACGTTTCGCCAAGAATTATAATTTTTGCTCATTTTTAGAGGTGGACTTGACCCAAGAACAGCACATTGGCATATTCCCCCAATTTTGAGCCGTAAAAGGGCCTCCAAAAATCGTGAATTAGCGTTTTTTTGCTTTGTTTGGTCTGGAAATTGCATCAAGATACTACGAATCGGTGCATTTTCTGTAAAAGTTTAGCGAGGAAAGATAGTTTTTTTCTCAATATTAGCCGCATAGCTTTTACCATACATATTAGCCTTTTGTTATCTATTTTAGCCGCGAACTATGCCTCCGTATACCACGAAATTGGTGCATTTTGCTCAATTTTAGCGGAAAATTTCTGCAATTAAGCTTTTCCTCAATATTAGCCTCGGACTTGGTGCAAGAATAGCACATTAGCGCCCTTGCCTGTACACTTTCCCTTAAGAGCAGAGCACATGAACGCTCGATACTATGGAGTCGATTTTTCTCACTTTTAAGCTTTTCGGGGGCCCCCTGTGATCGGGGAACGTGACATTTTTTTTTTATTTTATTTGTATCATCTCAAGAGGAAATATTTGAGCCAACATCGATTAACATCCGTTATCGTTGGTAATGGCAAAGTCGAAAAGTTCTCATTTAATTTAGGCCGTAACTGTCAAACCACTGGAAGGATTGGCAGAGCTGGGTGGTGGTAACGCGTTACACGTTATTCCGTTACTAACGGCGTTACACTTCCCGGTAACAGATTAACGATTTTAACATTAAAAACGTTTGTAACTCAGAACAGTGAGCCATTTGGAGGAATCACAGGGAGCATGAAACACTCTTCCTCCCCCACCGTTAATATCGATGTTAGCCTTCAAGCCTTCACCCCAGTCCCTTCTATTCTAACTGATCAAAATAGTATTTTTAACGATATTTCTTTTATTTATTACTTCTATTAACTTTTATTCTTTTGCTTCTTTTACACACCTGAGGGCTTAGGAAATAAGTTGATCTTATTTTAAGTTGAACGTAAAAGCGGAGCTTTAATGATTCCTCTGGGGGCTATTCGCCTTCCTCCTTTTCTTTTTTTCTTTTTTGTCTTAGGGCATTCTCCACCTCCGCACAATTTCCATAAAGACGAAAGAGCCCAGAGGAGGCACAATAAACTGAAAAAGAAAATCGAACAGAAACATCAGAGAGAGCACCCACTCAATACAACGCCACCTCTTTCTCCCAGAAAAGGTAATTTCGGGTTTGTTTTTTGATTTATTTTATTCTATTTATTTTGTTTGTCTGCCAAAAAAAAAAAAAAAAGAAATCAATGGAAACAGTCGGAAAGGCGTGGGATCGGTGGGCACGTCGGAGGATGGCGAGGAAAGTTCGAGTCTACAGGACGAGGAGGAAGACATGGCTATGTTAACCGACTTGTTAGGAAATATTAAACCGCCCCAGGTAAATTTTTTGTGGGAGTGCGATAATTTTAAGCAGAAATGGTAGAGTTTTTTTTCGAATTTTGACCGAAAAAAAGGTGAGCGAAGTGACTAGTCGGACGGCTTTGGTCGAATGGAGCGCCCCTCAAGTTGACAACCCTCAAGATTTGAGTTACGAAGTGTTGCTGAGTGATCGGGGCAAGGAGGGGAAGTATAAGTCGATTTATTCGGGGGAGGCGTTATCGTGTCGGTAAGTACTGGCGTTTTCTCGAGGATATTTAAATTCAGGCTTAACCCCCCCCCCTCCCCCCTATAAATGTTTTGTCTTAGGATTGAAGATTTGAGACCGGGTACTGAATACTTCGTTTGTGTCAGCGCTCGTCTAGAAAATGTCATCGGTTGCGCGAGCGAGCCGACGCTTCTAGTGACTCAAGCGTGTAAACCTGACCCACCATTAGCCCCGAAATTGTCTTCCAGGAGTCGTAATGCTTTAACGTTGAAGTAAGCTTTTAAAATACGATTTTACTTGTGTTTTCCAATGTCTAAAACTTGTTTGGGTTGTTTTTTGTTTTTTTTTAGATGGCTAGCCGCGCCGGACAACGGAGCACATATCGATTATTACATCGTTGAATGGGATATCGATGGAACATTCACGGAAATCACGAGGAGCAAGAGTAAACAAGCTCACATATCCAAATTACAACCTGCGACGTCTTACGTTTTTAGGATAGCCGCTGTTAACCAACACGGCAAAAGGTTAGTTCCATTTTTTCCCCAAATGCCAACCAATAACGACACTGATCGTGTTATTGCCCCCCCCCCACCCCAGTGATTATTCCCCGGCAGTTGAATATCAAACATGCGATACGCCACCGCCTCAACCTCAACCGCCGGCTCTTGTTCACGCCACGCCGAATTCCCTAGCGATACAGTGGCAAGCCCGACCTCAGGACGATGATTTCACGTTGCAAATGGAAGAGCCTGACAGTCGTCACGGGTTTCTCCCAGTGTACAACGGCAAGGACACCTTTTACTTGTGTCAATGCCTTCGAGTGAACACCTCGTACAGGTTCCGGGTGAGTGATTCTTCTATGATAGCGCCGATCCTTTCCCTCCAAGAGTCGGCTTTGACCTTGTCTAACAGTGACCGGATTTTTTTTCAAACTGTACCGACTCTCCCCTTTAATGAATATGTATCGAGTGACTAATCTCTAAATCGATTAGCTAATGTAGGTCACTCTGTCGGTGATCTTTTGTTATGCTAAAGAGATTTCTCATTTTATTGTTTGTTTCATCTTCAGCTTAAACAATGAGTTGTGTTGTTTTTTTGTTGTACATAGTTGAAATCTCAAAATGGCGATGGGTCAAGTCGTTGGTCGGACGATGTGGTCTTTACAACGTTACCAGGGCGGCCTGGACCTCCTACACGCCCTCAGCTGAAGGGTAAAATGCATTTGCACTCGTTTAGGCTTAAATGGGATCCACCTGTTGACAAGGGAGGCTCTACAATCACTAGTTACACTTTGGAAATTATGAAACACAAGGATGGAGGAGGTAGCTTTTGTTTTATATTATATGTTTTTTGGTTCACTAAACAATATTTTGATATTTCAGACTATGAAGTGGCCTATACAGGTGCCAATCCAATGTGCACTATTGAGCGTCTAGAGCCCGGCACTGCCTACAACGTTCGAGTACGATGCGAAGGTCCTGGTGGTATTAGTGACTATTCGGAGTTGGCGCTCCTTGCCACTGAGCCAGTCTGTCCAGGACAGTGCCAACCTCCGAGACTTCACGGAAAGCCTAAACCCCACACGATACCCATCAAGTGGAGTGAGTCCCTCCCACACCCTTCCCTATTGTCTATCATGGTTTTGCTTACTAAATAATATCTTGGAAACAGGTTATCCCGAATCGGACGGAGGTTCCCCAGTAATTGAAATGGAAGTGGGCGTCAAAAGAGCCGCCACTGACGAGGAAATTAAAACCGCCTACAGGGGTAAGGAAACCGAGTGTGTCGTCGGAGATCTTCGTCCCGCTCAAACCTATGCGCTTATGGTGCGCGCCTCAAACAAGGTAAATTTCGTGAAAATTTATTTGAATGCGTTTTCTTAAAAAAAAATACTTTTTTACTTTCAGATTGGAGCCGGACCATGGTCTCTACCCCTTGAAGTCACCTCGGGGAGTTGCGCGCCTTCACGTCCCGCAGCTCCCACGGTCAACCTCCTCCCAGGTGGCGTCGCCTGTTCATGGACACCGCCCGACCACAATGGCTCGCCCATCACCCAGTACATCATTCAAATGTCCACGCCGCCCTGTGAAACCTACAATTCCGTCTTCGTCGGCCTGACGACGCACTGCGAAGTCAAACCCGTACCCCCCGCGACACTGTGTGTTTTCAGGGTTCAGGTATTATATGACGCCAACAACTGCCTCTGTTTAACCCGCTGACTTCGCTTTTTAAATTACGCCCAATAATTAAATTAGGCGACCAACGCTATTGGAACTAGCGACTGGTCCGAACTTGGAACCGTGCTAACTAGCGCCGGCCCACCAGGCGTTGTTCCCAATCTTCGATATTCGGCGACTCCAACCTCTGTCAGTCTCAGTTGGAGTCAACCTCAAGCGAACGGCGACCCCGTCACTCATTACACCGTTGACGCCGGTGACGTTTCCCTTACAGCGGTTAGCACTTCCTGCCAAGTGGACAACCTAACACCGAATACGACCTATAGGTATTTTCTTCATCGCTTCCTTTTCGATGTAAAAACGAGTTTTTATTCACACACCCTCCCGTCCCCGCTCCTCAACTCCTTTACTTTACAGAATACGAGTTCGCGGCGTCAACAATATCGGACCCGGCGCAGTGTCTACCATTAAAGTAACAACTCAACCTCTTCCTCCGTCACCACCGCAGTTGTCCTGCGCAACCGCCGGTCATAACTTCCTGAAACTCCGTTGGGGTTCGGCCAATTCGAATCCGAACAATCACATTTTCACCGTAGCAATGACCTCCCGAGGGTGAGTGAACAATTAAGTCTCGTTTTTTTTCCAATTTTTTCGCGAGGGAAGAATGGGTCTTCCAAACCAGCCATTTTTGCTTTTGGAGGGCCACCGAATTCGTCAGTGTTAGCCCCACAAATTTGGACAATTTTTGGCGTGTGATCTCTCCTTAAACCCGAAAATTAACTGATACAAACATTTTTATTGAGCGTCGCGTCGTACGCTGGGACTTCTCCGGCCGGCCTCCTACTACTCGTGGGTGAATTGGACTTGGTGCCGGTCGAGGTTGAATTGGCCGGGCATTAACGTGGGATGGAATCCGTGTGTGTTGTGGTGGGGGGTGGGGTGTTTGACGTCGGGATATCAATAACAAGGGAAGACGGACGTACGGTTTCATGGGTGCGAATCGACCCATTTTCTCAATTTCAGCCGCGAATTAACTTTTTTTCTAAATTTTAACAGCAAATTTACTATCTTATTAATTTTAGCCGTGGATTAGCAGTTTTTTTTTCATTTTTTGGCTAAAAATTAGCGCTATGCCTCGGTTTTAACTGCGTTTGCCTCCAGGAAACGCGAATGGGCGCTTTACCTTAATTGCAGTGAATCGCAATATGTTCACTTGTATTCGTGATGCGGACTTTTTTCTTAATTTATAACTCCATGAATCGGCCCTTTAACTCTATTTCAGCCGCGAATTAACGCTTTTTGTCTTATCTAGTAGTATTGTCTTATTTAGTCTTTTTGTTTTATCCGCGAATTAGTGCTTTTCATAATTTTTTATCGGTGAATTACAGACCTTTTCTGCTTACCGCGAATTTTGGAGTTTCTTAGACCTTGCTCACAAGCTCTGTGCTGTGCGTCTGTGGAGTCTATGCGACCAAAAAAATTTAATCCCTCGAAAAATGAAGCATTTTGGTAGGTTGTAGAGATTCCACAGACGCATAGCATATGGTTTTGTGTACGGGCCTTATTTTTAGCCGTGAACTATCTGTTTTAAACATTTTTGCCAGAAATTAGCGCTTTTTCTCAAGTTTATCCGCGAATTATTGATTTTTCTCCATTTTAGCCATTAATTTACGTTTTTCTCGTATTTACGTTTTTAGTTATGAAATAACGCTTTATCTTGAGTTTAGCCAAATCTGCCTCCAGAAGCCGCGAATTGCCCTTTTTTCTCGAGTTTATAGCTGCAAATAAGCGCATTTTTATCCCTGAATTAGAGTTTTTTAATTCTTCTAGCCTTCGAATTTCAGCCGCGAATAAGTTCTTTTTCTCAATTTTAACCGTGAATTAGAGCCTTTTTTCAATTTTTGCCGGCAAATTATGGCGTTTTCTCTGCTTTAGCCCCGCATTTTTTATTTTCCTTGTCAGCCGTGAATTAGCTCTTTGTTTCAAGCAATAAATGAACGTTTTTTCTCATTTTCTGCAGGGAAGTACCGCTTTTCCTCAATTTTAGCAGTGAGTTAGCTGTTTTGTTCAGTCTTATTCGTGAATCAGACCGTTTCTAAATTTTGGCCGGTGTCGCACCTCCAGAAACTGTGAAGTGGCGTTTTATTAATACTTATGATGACGTGAATTTTATCCGCAAATAAGCGCATTTTTCTCTCAATTTTTATCCTCGAATTAACGCTTTTTTACTGTTCCAGCCGCGAAATTACGTTTCTCTAATTTTTTGCTGCGAATTAGCCCGTTTGTTCACTTTTACCTGTGGAATATCGATTTACTTTGATGTGTGTCAAGTTTGCCTCCAGAAGACGCAAATTGGCCCATTTTATCAATTTCAGCCGCGAATTACCGCTTCCTCTCAATTTTAGCCGCAGATAAGCAATTTTTTTTGTCAACGTTCTAGATGTGAAATTACGCGAATTATCGGGTTTTTCATTTATATCCGTGGAATACCCCGTAATCTTGCTTTTAGCATTAGCCTTGAGAAGCCGCGAATTGTCCCTTTTTCCTATTTCGACTGCTTTTTCTCAGTTTTAACCGCGAGTGCCTTTTTTAAATTTTTATCGGTGATTTAGAACTTTTCTCTGCTTTAGACACGAATTTAAGATTTTCTTAACTCTAGCCATGAACTACCAGTTTTTTTTTTTTTTTTTTTTTCTTAATTCTGGCCGCAAATTAACGCCTTTCCTCAATTTTGTTCCGCAAAACTAGCTATTTCTCTAATAATTCAGCTACGAATTAACGTTTTTCACTATTTTAACCACGAATTAGGTTTTTTTTTTTTTTCACTTTCCTTTGATTTAGCTATGAATTAGAGATTTTTCTCTGCTTTAGCCGCGAATTTACGATTGCTTAATTTTAAGTCGTGAATTAACAGTTTTGGCTAAGTTTACACTGTCCGCTTTTTTCCTTCCGTTGCGTTGCGTTTGCTTGAAAAAAACACAATGCAACGCAACGGAAGAGAAAAAAGCGGACAGTGTAAACTAGCGTGAATTAGCGTTTTTTGTCGATTCCTGCTGCCTTTGTGTCAAGAAACCGTGAATTGGCGCTTCTTCTTGATTTTAGCCGTGAATTGGATATTTTTGTTAATTTTAGCCGTGAATTGGCGTTTTTTCCTGGCTTTAGTCTTAAATTAGTGTCTTTGCTTATTTTGTATTCCCAAATTACTAGTTATCAACTGTTTTGACTGCGAAAATACGTTTCTCTTAATTATAGCAACAAATTAGCAGTTTTTTAAAAAAATTTTAGCCGTGAAATATCGTTGCATTTCGATTTTTACCGAATTAGCCTCCTGAAGCCGCGAATTGGAACTTTTTTCTCAATTTTAGCGGCATATTACAGTTTTTTAAAAATATTTATCGATGAATTACGTTTTCCTCTGCTTTAGACACGAATTTATGATTTCCTCATTTTCAGCCGCAAATTAGCGTTTTTTTATCATCATTAGAGTTTTTTCTCTAATTTAGCTGCCAATTAACGTTTTTCACTATTTTCGCCACAAATTAGGAGTTTTTTTTTCTTCTAACTTTTTTTTTTTTTTTTAAACAATTTTAGCCAGCAATTGGCGCTTTTTGTTGATTTTTGCTGCCTTTGGGTCCGGAAACCGTGAATTGGCGCTGTTTCTCTATTTTAGCGATGATTTTAGTGATGATTTAGCGTTATTTCACAATTTTAGCCGTAAATTAGCGTTTTTTTTTCTTGGCTTTAGCCGCATATTAGCGCCTTGTATCGACTTTTTCTGTGAATAATACAGCTTTTTCTCTGCTTTAGCTGCGAATTTACGATTGCTTAATTTTAGGCGTGAATTACTAGTCTTTGTTTGTTTGTTTTTCAATTTTAGCCAGAATTAGGGTTTTTTGTCGATGTTTCCTCTCCTTGGGTCAACAAACTGTAAATAGGCGCTTTTTCTTAATTTTAGAAGTGAATTAGCGCTTTTCTTTAATCTTAGCTGTGAAGTAGCGTTTTTTCTTGGCTTTATTCTTAAATTAGCGTATCTGCCTATTTTTTTTTATTCTCAAATCACCAGTTTTTAACGGTTTTGGCAGCGAAAAAACGTTTCTTTTAATTTTAGCCACAAATCAGCAGTTTTTTTTTTCTCACTTTTAGCCGTGAAATAACGCTGAATTTCGATGTTAACCTAATTAGAGAGAGATTTTAAGATTTTCTCAATTTTATCCGTGAAATACAATTTTTCCCCCAATTTTAGCCGCAATTACCGCTTTTTCGCAATTTTGTTTCCCGTTTTTACTGCCTTTGAGTGTAGAAACCGTGAATTGGCGTTGTTTCTCTATTTTAGCGATGAATTGGCGTTATTTAACAATTTTAGCCGTAAATTAGCGGGTTTTTCTTGGTTTTAGCCGCACATTAGCGTCTTGTCTCAGTTTTATCTGCGAATTAGAGATTTTACGATTGCTTAATTTTAGCCGTGAATTACCAGTTTTTTGTAGTTCTTGTTTTCCCCCATTTTATTTATCAATTTTAGCCCTTTTTTTCAATGCTGCCTTTGGGTCTAGAAACCGTAAATTACCGCGAATTTTCGCCGCGAAATTTACAATATTTTTTCACTTTTAGCCACGAATGTTTGTTTGTTTTTTTTTTTTAATTTCATCTGTGAATGTGCGCTTTTTATCGATTTTAGCCGCAAATTAGCGCCTGTTCTCAATTTATTTATCCGCGAACTAGGGCTTTTACTCTACTTCAGACGCGAATTTAGGGTTTTTTCTCTATTTGTCCCCCCCTCCACCATTTTCACTTTCAGCCACGAATTAGCTCTTTCTCACTCTTTTTGCCGAGTTTGTCTCCAGAAACAGAGAATTGGGGGTTTTTCTTTATTGCAGCCGAGAATTAGTGCTTTTTATAAGTTTGATGCCGCAAATTAGAGCCTTTTCTCAATTTTTATTTGTGGACTTTGTTGCTTTTACTCTATTCTAGATATGAATTCACGTTTTCTCAAATTTAGCCGCGAATTAGGATTTGTTTTCAATTTTAGTCATGAATTAACACTTTTTCTTGATTTTAGTATATGTCTCTAAAAACCGCATGTTGGTGTTATTCTCAATTTTTAACCAAGAATTCACAATTTCTTTGGCTTTTAGCCATGAATTTGCATTAATTATCAGGCACCCCTCCCCCCATTCCTTTTCCCAGTCAGCACCAGACAACAGCTCCATACTTTTGGATGATTCCTGTGTGTCTTCACCTTGTAAGCCACAGTTTCAGACACGATTTACCTGCACCGATGGTAGAAGGCGTCTGCATATTGTGCACGTTGCCCATTATGCTCCTTCCTCATCAATTATAGTCGAGAACGACCCTATTTATCCATTCGCGTCTTTCTTTAATTTCACAGACGCCGACAAATTGTATACGAAGGAACGAGTACCAGTTGTAAAGTGCCTCGTCTTCAGGAACAAACCGAGTATAGTTTTACCATCGTTGCCGCTAATACCACGGGCAAAGGACCGGAAAGTGAGGCGTACAATTTTTCGACTGTGATCGCTCCACCGCCGTCAGTCAAAGGTACAGAATTATTTGTTGGGTACATTAAAGGTTAGCCCTCTAAATAAATTGTTATAATGATGACGATAGGCGTCAAAACTAACAACGTCGCGAGTAAAAGTTGTCACGTTGAATGGGCACCCATACGACCAATGGGAAACGACCGCGTTGATTACACCGTTCAATGCGCTCGTCTTAGGGATCAAATTTACAAACAGGTTGGTCATACAGACCCCCCCCTCCTCCCTACCAAGGTTGTATTGAATCCATTACCCCCCTCCCTCCACCGCTTAAAAAGGTTTACCACGGAAGCGAGACCTTCTGCGAATTGAGGGACTTGGACGCGGCGGCCGAATATTTGATCAAAGTCTGCGCCATCAGGCAAACTCCAAATGGCCCTGTCGAAGGACCGTTCTGCCCTCCAGTGAGCCTGTCAACTCCGCCTGTACATCAAGAGAGTCAACCGCAGCATCACGTTCGACTTCACAATCACCAGGTTAGTGTTTTACTCTCTCTCTCTCTCCCCCCCCCCGCCAGGGATTTTCGAAACACATTTACCCCTCTTCCGTAAAAAAAACAACAAAAAACTCAACCTTTACCCCCTCTCCCCCCTCACCACCGAATTTCAGGTTGGCGGCCGTAAACCATTAACCGATCAACAATGGGCGGGTATCATTCTATCTGCATTTATCGTTCTGGCTGTCCTTTGTGCCATGCTCATCGCGCACATTATTTACTGAGAAAAAACAACAAAATGCGACGATTTTAAAAACCCCTCTCCCCATTTTTTTTTTTTTTTTTAGGTGTTATTAATTACACTCGTATATATATTTATACACAAATAATTCCAATTTATATTTTTTAAATTTTTCTCGAAAATAAAGAATGCATCGGATGGATAGTTAGGCAGTGGAACATAATGTTAAGGCAATTTTTGTATTTTTTTCGTTAAAAGCCTTCCTTTGTAATATCGCCTTTTCGAATTTAATAAACTACTTTTTTTATTGTTATTTTTTCGTGTAACTAAAAAGAAAAATTGAATAAGCACAAGTGCCGCTCGCACGAAAAATGAAAAAAAAAAAAAAACAAAAAAAAAAACAAAAAAAAAACAAAAATAAAAATCCTTCAAATTTATATTTTTATATTTTTATTGTACCGTTCTATTTCCACAGTATTTAAAAAAAATAGCTATGGTCACCAGTGTTATGAACACTATAATATAATTAATCAGTGTAAAAATATTTAAATAATGCGTTAAAAATGGAAAGAAAATGATTTACGAAATTATTTTAAAATTGTGTAATGTAAATAATATAAATATATATAGAAACATATAAATACGATAATCTCTCTTATTTTTTTAGCGTGTCTCATATGTATATATTTGCATCATATATACGTATGACCTACTTATTCCGTAATGAAATTAAATTCATCCGTTGTACATTATTGGTATCAAAATCTATTCAAATTCTTTTTTTAAACGATCGCGAGTCTTTTTGTGAGCGAACGAGAAAGAAGATCGTATTAACAAAAAGTAGGAAATTTAAATTTCATAATAATGCTCAGCAGTTTAGGAACAACTACAACAACAACAAAAAAGTGTCAATTTTTGATGGCGTACAGTTTTTTCTTTTAGAAGAGGTAAGCGCTCCGCTAAAACGAAAGACTGCATTTCTGTGAAAAGGGTGTCATCAGATAATTTAAAATTGTTATTGAAATTTCGTGCCAATCCTCTAGCTTTTTGAAGAAAAAAAAAACAAAAAAAAAAACAGCTCTCTTTTTCATCATAAATCAGACTAAAAAGGCCTCTCTAAAATTGTTTAAAAAATCGGTTAAGTAAAAGAAAAAATTAAATTAAAGTGCAATAAAACATAAACAAATTATTTAAAAAACATGAATTAAATGATTGACTCTCTGTAAAATAAAAAAATACTTATAGGTAAAAAGCAATGGTAAAGACTGTGCAATATTTTAAACGGTGCTCGATTAAAAAAAAAATCTTTTTTTAAATAGTTACCCTGGTCACTTCCAGTTATATTTATAATTATGTACACAAATGTTTTAATTCTTATCCGTTGAAACTGCTGACGCGTGAATGTTTTTTTTCGGACTTAATTGGTGTGGGTTTGCGAAATAAACATGGCGCGCGTCTTATGTTTCAACCTTTTTATTTGAAGAAAAATTAAGCAGTTTTAAAAATATTGTACACTAAAAAAAAAAAAAAATTATTGTTTGGCGTATGTTTTGAAATTACCTAAACATAATAAAATGTTCCATTCCACTTAATCGAATTTATGTCCAGACCGGAAAAAAAAAAAAGATAAAAAAAAGATGTGACTATGGTGCATTTCTTTATTATTATTATTTTTGTTTTCTTTGAATCATAATGTTAACCTATTAGACTAATTGTTACTGTTATAAAAAATACGGTTTTTTATTATTATAACGCGAATTGTTAAGGGTGTTTTCTCTCTTTTTTCTTTTTTTTAGACAGTCATTAAAGAGAATGAAAACAAAACGGTTATGTATTGAAGAAATTCTATAAAATATTTAATTAAAAAAAAAGAATTATATACGTACGTATATTGAAGATAATTACATGCTATATTTTATGTATGTCAATATATATATTATTAAAGTTTCCACTGAAAATTAAGAATTCGTCGTCATACATGTCCTGGACTGCTGGATACAACTGGGAAGATTAGACCATGACTGAGAAAATGATGTTTTCATGGTGACAAAAGCCCCAACCCAGGGGGGGGGGGGCCTGAATCCTTGTTTATTGCTTTTTTTTGGGATACAGTAAAAAGTGATGATAATAAGATCACATGAGAATTAATTAATAATGAAGGGATACAATAATATCCCCCACTAATCTTTGGATCTTTCTCAACGATTTTCTATAAAATGTTGTCGCTAAAGTAGCTAGGTTGTCGTCTGATTCGATTAGAACGGCGAGGTAATACTTCATAATTTGGAGATTTGCCATAGTCGTCGGTTAAAATATGGCTGTCATTTTGGGAGTTATGATGGCTGTGGGTGGGCTCATTCGAAATTCATGGGGAGTTCATCACACGCCGCGTTTTGAAATGTTTTTTTGATGAATGGAACATTCAGTATTTCCCTATGATTTGTACTCTTCTCAGTTTCATTAGGCTTTTGTACTTGTGTCGATAGCAATTGATTTATGTGTCGGAGTCGGGGACAAATGGGTGCGTCAGGTGGAGAGGGAATGAGCAATTTTCCGCTTTCGTATCGTAATATACTACTTCTATACTTTCCAGACAAGGAAGTACATATTTTTCTCAATTTTAGCCACGAAACAGCCTCCTAATCCGCGAATTACCTCATTTTATCATTTTTAGCTGCGAATCGGCACTTGTTAAAAGCTCATAGCAGTGAAGTTGCCTCAAGAATCCGCAAATTAGGTAGCGTTTGAGCGCTCTTTCCTAATTTTATCCGCATATTAGACATTTTTCTGAATTTAATCTATGAATTGTTTTTTTTTCCATTTTAAACACCAATTCGTGTTTTTCTCTATTTATTACCCGCCTCGAATTAGCGATTTTTCTCAATTTAATTCCCAAAGTTGGCGTTTTATCAATATCAGCAGTGAATTGTCGTTTTTCGCCCAATTCTAGCAGTGAATTAGCACATTTTCTCAAATTTAGTTCCGATTCGGTGCTTATTATAAACTCCTATAGCCATGAATTCGCAAAGTAGAGGTAGCGTTTGAGTGCTCCGTCCAAATTTCATCCACAAATTAGCATTTTTATCCATTTTAAACGCCAATTTGTGTTTTTCTAAATTTTAACCGTGAATTAGCGCTTTTTTATAGTTTTAGCCGCTTGAATCAGCGTTTTTGCTCAATTTTATTCCCGAAGTTCACCAAGAATCTGTAAGTAGGCGTTTTCTCAATTTCAGCTGTGAATTAGACTTTTTACCCTCAATTTTAGCAGCGAATGAGCACATTTCTTAATTTTAGCTGCGAATTACATCACCTTTTCTCGATTTTATCCGTAAAATCGCAATTTTTCATGGGTACCCTAGCTGGGAATTACAGTTTTCCTCCATTTTTAGACGCGAATTCGCGTCTTTCTCTATTTCACGCCGTCAATCAGCGCTTTTTCTCAATATCAGTCTCAGCCCCGAGAATCCGTGAGTTGGCGTTATCTCAATTTTAGGAGTGTATTTGCGCTTTTTCTCAATTTTTAAAGCTGCCAAATTGTAACACTTTATCGCAATTTTAGCCGTGAATGGCGTCTTCCTCTATTTTTAGACTCAAATTCGCTTTTTTCATTTTTTTTCATCCGTGAATTAGCATTTTTCTCAGTTTTAGCCGCGTGAATTAACGCTTTTTCTCCGTGTCAGCCTCGAAGTGGCCCCAAGAATAGGCGAGTTGGCGTTTTCTCTTTTTCAAGCTGTGAATTAGCGTTTTTTCCTCAATTTTAGCAGTGCATTAGCACATTTTCCCAATTTTAGCTGCGATTTTCAGCGCTTTTTCTCTATTTCAACCGTAAAATCGTAATTTTTCATACCTTAGCTACATGAACTATCGCTTTCCTCCACTTTTAGACGCAAATTCGCGTTCTTGTCTATTTCACTCGTGAATTAGCCTTTTTCTCAATTTCGGTCCCAATGTTGCCCCGAGAATCTGTGAAGCAGTGAATTCCATTTTTTCTCAATTTTTATAGATGCTAAATTGTAGCCCTTTATCATAATTTTAGCTATGAGTTATAGCTTGTTTCTTTTTTTTTTAAGACGCGAATTCGCTTTTTTCTCTTTTTTGTCCTTGAATTAGCGCTTTTCTCAGTTTTAGCCGCGTGAATAAGGGCTTTTCCCCAATTTCAGTCCCGAGTTTGCCCGAAGAATTCGTGATTTTTCGTTGTCTCAATGTCACCGCATATTAGCGGTTTTGCCCCACCCACTCCCATAGCCATGAATTTGCAAAGTATATTTAACATTATACTATAGCCATGCATGAATTTACCATTTTTCTGAATTTTAGCCACAAAAATGTCTTCAGAAGGTGCGAATTTAAATTACAAATGTACATTTTTTTTTTCTAACCAAAAAATTCACATCTATCCATCCATTTCCGTCAAAAAATCGAACGAGAATTTAAATTATAAATATAATTTTTTTTTAAATCCCACCCGTACGGGGGGATATAGGGGATAGACCCTCCCCCAAAGAGCTACAAGTATACGAACGAAGGAGCACTAGTATCATAACGAAGAGCCCCAAAATCTCCAAAAATTGAGCATTTCACGTTGAAGTTAGGTTTCGCGGATTTTCTGGACTTGAAGCAGCACGAAAAGGTCCGAGTACGTCCAGCTTGTTCCTTGGACTTCGGACCCAACGCAGTAGTGTAGCGTGGTACGGAGGGGGGGGGGGGTCGCCCCGGACCCTCTATCAGGCAAAAATCGGTAATATTCGTGGTTATAGCTGCTAAAAAGCGCTGATTCGTGGTCTCGCGATGCACCTTCCAGACTAAAATTAAGAAAAAAATCGCTGATTCGCGTTACATGGAGGCCATTCTTCGAATAAATTGTGGAAAATCGCTAATTTACAATTTGCAGATATAAAGTTGTGGAAAAACGTTAATTCGCGGATACAAAATGAAGAAAATTACTAATTCGCGGCAAAAATTGAAAAAATCACCAATTAGCGCAGCTAAAATTAAGAAAAACGTTGATTTTCAGTTTAAATTTAGGAAAAGTGCTACTTTTCAGTTAAAAATGAAAAAAAAATTGCTAATTTGCAGCTTAAATTGTGTCAAACGCCAAATCTTATCAAAAATTGACAAATCTCAGTAGGTAATGCACGAGTTGGGAGCGCTACCACGCTGCTAAGATTTAGAAAAAGCGATCGCTGCTAAAATTGAGAAACATCGCTCATTCTCGAATTAAGTGCGTCGTGAAATTTACAATTTAAAAATGATGATTTTTTGACGGAAATGGATGGATAGATGTGAATTTTTTGGTATGAAAAGAAAAAAAAAAACATTTATAATTAAAATTCGCACCTTCTGAAGGCATTTTTGTGGCGAAAATTCAGAAAAATGGTAAATTCATGCATGGCTATAGTAAAATGTTAAAAAATACGCTAATTTATGGCTAGAACTGAAAAGAAGCAATAATCTATACCTACAAAAGTTATATAGTTTTGCTAACGCGGTTGTAAAATGGGAAAACCCGCTAATTTCCGGGTAATATTTAGAAAATAAAATAATTTGCCTGGTCAAAATTAAGAGAAAGGTTAATTTTAAGCCTAAAACATGAGAAAATTGCTAATTTTCGGCTAAAAATGGAAAAAATCGCCAATTTACTCCTAAAATTGCGCCAAACGCTAATTTGTGACTGAAATTGAGAAAATTCGCTAATTCACAGGTTTGAAACGCTCGACGCGTCGCCGCAACAGTTTAAAAAAAGGGCTAATTCGTGATTGAAATTGAGAACAATTCTAATTTGTGCCAAAAACTGAATATACGCCAATTTGCGGATTCTGAAGGCAACTTTTCAGGCTGAAATAGAAAAAAAGCGCCAATTTATGGCCATAGTGAAGAAACCGCTAAATCTCGAGTAAACTGAAAAGAATCGCTCATGCATTGCGTCTGATAAACAAAAAAAATCCTAATTCGTGAAAAGGCCCCTTATTTTGCGGCTAATATTGAGGAAAACACTTAAGAAAAACGTTAATTTCCAGCTGAAAGTGAGAAAAGTGCTAATCCTCTGGTAAAAAAATTTAAAAATCGGTAATATACTGTTAAAATTGAGGAAAACGCCAAAACTCGTGGAAAATTAAGAAACATCACTCACGGGATAAAAACGATAATTTGCTGCTAAAGTTGAGAAAATGCGCAAATTCATGGCTATGGGAGCGGGTGGGGCAAAACCGCTAATATGCGGCTGAAATTGAGAAGAACGATACACTCGGCCAAAAAAGCGCTAATTTGCGGGTAGAGTCCAAAAATCGCCCCTAACTGAGAGATTGAGGCTATGATGAGGCCAGGAAGATGTCCAGATTCAAGAGTGTGCTGGCTGGGTGGAATGATGACTAAAATGTGAAATTACCCCCCTCCCCACACCCTAACGAGATTTCAATCTGATCCCCCCCCCCAGGACAAAGTCCTACCTACGCCACTGTACCAGACGTACGATGTCATTGTCAATCCCTTCCCAGTAAACTTACCTTCTAGCTAGCTGTTTCATTTTTGTAATTCCAATGTGTGTGGCGTGTAATTCATTTAAAAGGGTTGATCGAAAGGTAGATGGTATGACAATTCGGTCCGACCTGATGAGTATGCCGTCTTGAATTGTGAATGGAACATCGTGGGAAGAACTTTGAATGATTTTCATAATTTTTTGTAGGTCCGGGTCATTTGTTATTTCTTTGGCAATAACTTGAGGTGAAATTGTTGCGCTTGAGATATGGTAAAGTGTTTCACTGTGTAATACACTGACTTCTTCATTCATAGCAATGTCAGACGTAATTTGTTTATTGCATACCAGAGCTCGAGACAGGCAGTCAGCATTTTCATTATCCTTCCCCTTCTTACACTGAGTAGTCAAAACCAGACAAAAATGAAGCGTAGCGTAGTAGACGAGCAGAAGTCATTCTTGGTAAAGCTCGATTGTGAGAAAATATGCGAGACAGAGGTTCATTATCAGTGACTAATTGACAGGTAATTGTAAAATCGACTGACTCCAAAGACTATAGCTAACGCTTCTCGATCGAGTTGACTGTAGTTGTGCTCGGAAATGGTTTAGGGAGCGAGAAGCGTAAGCGATTGGGTTTTCTAGCCCATTAAATATGTGACTGAGAACGGCAGCGACGCCTACGGGGCTAGCATCTGTAGTAAGTACAACGGGCAGCGCAGGGTCGTAGGGAATCAAAACGCGATCGCCGCATATTTCTGCCTTCAGTTGTATGAAAGCTAATTCACAGGAACTTGTCCATGTAAATCTATGGTTTTTCTATAGCAATTGGCGCAGTGGAAACAAAATAGTAGAGAAATTTGGGATGAATCTGGAATAATAAGTGACCATACCGAGAAATCTTCTTACTCCATCTGTATTTGATGGCCGTGGCATTTCTGTAACCGCTCGAATTTTCTCTGGTGATTTCAATATCTTGTTCTGTTCAATGACGTGACCTAGATATTCAATTTTCGTTTGGAAAAAAGAACATTTTTTTCTTATTGCTACAACTTAATAACAAGTAAGATCGACATTGTGATCTAAACTGTGAATTGGGTCTACGTCTTCCACTTTCGAGGCAGTGGGCTGGAAGCCGTACGAGGAGCTAAGGCGGACGTACACCTATCGGGGCCCGGGGCGGATATGAGGCCCCTTAGTCTCTATGTAAACGAGATATATAATTTGTACTTATTAGCGTTAAACTGTGGCTTTATCCTTATTTTAGCACAAATTGGCAATATGTCTACACCCTGTCGATCAATTATCGCTTATGATCAGATTAAGCCGTAAATTTTCGAATTTCTTCTATTTGCGGTTGCGCAAATTAGCGCTTTTCCCCAATTTTAGCTGCAAAGTAGCGTTTTATCTTATGAATTAGCGGTTTTTCTCAATTTTGTCCACAATTTGGCGTTTTCCGTGATATAAAGTAGCGAATAAGCACTTGACTCAATTTGAGCTATAAAATTAGCGTTTCTCATCATTTTAGCCACAAATCGAAGCCTTAAAAAAAAGAGCCAGAAACTTGCGATTCGCAAAAATAAAGACCAGAGTCTAGCAATTTAGCGAATACTTAGCCTCTGAACTCAAATTTCGGGAAAATAAAGATCAGGAAATTTCAACTTTGCGTAAGTAAAGACCGGAAACTTACAACTTCCCGAATATTCAACCAAGAACCTTTTAATTTCGCTCAAACTTGCACACTCACATGTATAAATGTTAAACTACTGACCCAGGGTCCGCGCCTACTTTAATAAAAGCCCAGAAATTTCTATTTTGCGGAAAAATTAGGTCAAAAATCTTGCAATTTCGCAAAAATTGAGACTCAAATTTCACGAAAAGAAAGACAAAGAAAATTTCAATTTCGAGTCACCAAATTTATAATATATAATTTCAGCCAGAAAACTTCCAATTTAGGGGATAATTATTCGGCTCCCAAACATTGCAGTTTTGCTGCTAAGTTGCTGACGTCAGCAGTCAAGTACCAAACCCCCAAACGCCATTCGCGTTAATCAAGTCAAGATCCATCTTTCTGGGGTTCCCGTCATCTTTAGGTTTTTCCGCCAGGTTGAAGAAATGTATAGTTTCCTTCTAATTTGTACTTGTAGAATCCATTCTCTTGTTACTTGCTTGGCATCATAAGTATTGGAGGAAACGGCAGGCAGTGGCGGAACAACACCTATCGGGGCCCGGGGAGGAAATCTCTAGAAGGCCCTTTAGTCTCTAATTGAACTAGGAATGTACTCTTTAGTAGCGTTGAAGTACATATTTTTCTCAATTTTAGTCACGAAATTGCCTCCGAAAACCGTGTACGTGCGTCTCAATTTAAACTGCGAATGATTGGTTTTTCTCAATTCTACTAGCATATTTTAATAGCTATAATACTGCGAATTATAGCTTTTTACTCAATTTTATCCGTGAATTAGCTCATTTTCTCATTTTTAGCTGTGAATCGGCGCTTTTTATAAGCTCTCAGCCGTGAAGTTGCCTCTAGAATCCGCAAATTAGGTAGCGTTTGAGTACTTTTTCCCCGAATTTATCCGCAAATTAGCAATTTTTAAAAATTTAAACTGTTAATTGGCGCTTTTTTCCATTTTAAACACCAATTCGTGTTTTTCTCTACTTATTACCCGCGAATTAGCGCTTTTTCACAGTTTCAGCCGCTTGAATTAGCGTTTTTTCTCAATTTTATTCCCCAAGTAGCCTCAGGAATCCGCGAATTGGTGTTCTCTCAATTTTAGCTGTGAATTAGCGGGTTTCTCCATTTTTAAAACGCGAATTCGCATTTTTATCTTTTTTGTCCTTGAATTATGTGCCGCCGCGATGGCGGTTGATTTGCGGCACATTTTGCCTAGCAACATCAATACATAGCACTAAAAAATGCAACAGAGGCCTCTTTTAACACACGAAGTGTGAAGCTTTGTACCTTTTAAACCACTTTTAACCCGAACAAAGGTCCTAATCACTTAGTAATTGACAATATTGTAAGGACTAATATATCCCAAGATATATAGCTTTGGCTATACCAACGCCAATTCATTTCTAACAAGTGTAAAGAGCTTCAACCTAGTGGATGTAAAGCGGTGCCGCGACTAGAAAAACCGCATGTGTGCATTACTTCATAGCAACTAATGTATTTTAAGACAATACAGACCGCCAGAGTGGTGCCACCGCTGCGCCGCATCTTGAAAAAACGCAAGTGGGCACTGGGCCTAAATCACAATTCTAGCCGTGAATTAGCGTTTTTCTTCATTTTTTGGCCGAAAGAACTAGTTTTGCTCAATTTCAGGCATTTTGCTCAATTTTAGCGTTTTTCCCCTTCAATTTTAGCTGCGAATTAGCACTTTTTGTGTATTCTTTCCACAAAGAGGCGTTTCTTAACTAATTTTTCTCTCGCTAATCGAATTAGCGTTTGTCTCATTGCATTGCGAAGTTACTATATTCGAAGAAACTAGACGGCCAATGGAACAAAATTTAAAAGAATACGTGTTTTCTCAATTTCAGCTGTGAATTACATAACACTTTTTATCGATATTAACAGCCGCAAATTTTAGTATTTTTTCTCAATTTCAGCCGCGAATCAGCGTTTTTTTCAATTTTACAAGCGATTTTAGCCATTCATTCCTCTTAAAAAGCCCGATTTTTTCATCTTTAAGCTTTTCAGGGGCCCCATCCGAACAGGGGCCCGGGGCGGTCCGCCCCCCTCGCCCCTGCCTCGGTACGCTAGAGACGAGGAGACCAGCTTGCTATCAGCTAGATTTTTTTTAAAGGGTTGTTATGCAAACTTTTGCCAGGTGAACCGTTTTTCCGCAAGCAGAACGAGCGGTGATTTGGTCTGGCACAGTTATTAAAATATGAATTTTCAATCCCAAGAGCCCGGAAATCTACGGACTTGGGTGAAGGCTCAGTTTGGCTATTTGTGACGCGCGAATGGTTGTTTTTGCCATTCTCAGGACAGGATTAATCTGTTCAGGCTTTTTCAAGGCGCTAACTATTTATAAATAGGCCACGCATGAAGTCAGTTTTGTCAATTTTAGGGCGTGAATAGCCAGTTAGGGAATTTTTAAGGCGCAAATTGTCAGTTCGGCTTTTTCTTTTTAGGGCGCATTGAATCAGTGTTGCCGATTTTGTTGTATGAATACAGTCTGGCCATTTTTAGGGCACATAGAGTCAGTTTTGCCATTTATAGGGCGTGAATAGTACGTCAAGTCAGGGCGCAAGAACCGTCAGTTTGGCCAACTCTGGGCGCCCGAGTGGTTGATTTTTGCCATTTTTGGAGAATGAATCGTCTGCTCAGGCATTTTCAGTGCACTAATTGTCAGTTGATCCAGTTTTAGGACTCTTAAAGTCAGCTTAGACATTTTTAGAGCGGGAATCGCCAGTTTTGCTTGTTTTTAACGCACAAATAAACAGTTTACCTTTCCTCAAGGCGGAATTCGTCAGTTTTGTCACCTTTAAGGTGCGAATGGTCAGTTTGATTATTTTTAGCACGCGAATTGTCGATTTAGCCATTTTCACGGCGGGAATCGTGATCTTTCAAGAATTTTCAGGGCCGCACGAATCGTTAGTGTAGCCATTGTCAGGGCGCGTGAAGTCAGTTTGGCTATTTTAAGGGCACACACAATCAGTTTTGCAAATTTGGGGCGCGAGTATAGTCCGTCTAGCATTTTTTATGCTGGGAATAGCTCATTTAGTTATTTTTAAGCAGCGAATAGCTGTCAAGCCGTCTTTTAACTCTTTTAACTCGGGGAAAGGTTCTAACCTCCCAAAACCCTCCCCATGGGCACGCCAGTAGCTCAAACGCCTAACTTTTTTTTGATTTTTTTTTTTTTTTATGTTTTTCCGTGGCAGTGACCGCGACTCAAACAAAACTTAACAATACGGTAAAACCGCAGAAGATTTCCTTCACGTTGTGCCCGCTTATTTGATCAAAAAGTTGCACTGCAAACAGAAACAGCTCAATGAAGTGAAAAAATCTTATTAAAACATAATAATAATAATAATAATAAACTTTTTTATATTGTTATATGTTTATTGCACCGTTCTATTTCCACAGTATTTAAAAAAATAGCTATGGTTACGAGTGTTAACAAGACTGAAATAGTTATGATTAATCAATGTAACATATCAAAATAATGCGGTAAAAATGGAATCAAATCGGTTTATGAAATTATTTTAAAATTGTGTAATTCAAATAATATAAATATTTATGAATGCTTATAAACATAAAGTACGAAAATTCCTCTTGTTTTCTTACGCGTGTCTCATATGTATACACATACTAACATCATATACAGGGTGTCAAGTGTCGTTTATTTTATTATTTATTATATACATTTATTTTCGTGAAGTTTTTCTTTTAGTAGAGGTAAGCGCTCCGCTAAAAAAAAAAAAATTCCCGCAATTTTGTGAAAGGCTGCCGTCGGACGTGACATTTAAAAAAAGAAATGTAGTTGAAATTTCGTGCCAAACAGCTCTCTCTCTCTTCATAAATTTGGCTAAAAGGACCCACAACACAAAGTTTGGTGTAAAATTGTTTAAATACTTATAGGTAAAAAGCAATGGTAAAAGACTGTGCAATATTTTAAACGGTGCTCGATAAAAAAAAAAATTATTTTTATTTTTCAAAGTTGCCCTGATTACTTATAGTTACATTTATAATTATGAACCACAAATATTTTAATTATTATTCGTTGAAACTCTGTCACGTGAATGTTTATTTTCGGACTTTGTTTTGGTGTGGGTTTGCGAAATAAACATGCGCGCGGCTTATGTTTCAAACTCCTCCGAACACAAACTTTCATATAAAGAAAAAAAGTAAACATTTAAATTTTTAAAAAAATTGTACACAGACAAATTATTGTTTGGTATATGCTTACAAATGACCAAAACGTAGTAAAATGTTCCATTCCATTTTATCGAATTCAAGTTCAGACAAAAAAATAGTTTTTATTATGGTGCATTTATTTATTGTTTTTTGTTTTCTTTGATTCATAATGTTAACCTATTAGACTAATTGTTACTGTTATGAAAAATACGGTTTTTATTACTACGACCGAATTGTTAAGGGTGTTTTCTCTCTTTTTTTCATTTTTTTTAGACAGTCATCGAAGAGAATGAAAACAAAACGATTATGTATTGGAAAAAATATATAAAATATTTAATTAAAAAAAATAAATATAGACGTACGTATATTGAAGATAATTACATGCCATATTTTATGTATGTTGCGTGTGTGGCTATGAATATTATAAGCTTTTCACTTCGCCGTCATGAACAAAAAGGAAGATTAGACCATGACCAGCGTAAGCTCCGCGTGTGGTAAGCCAAATATTACGTCAAGGAGTCGGCCAAAGACCGGTGTTATTTGGAAACTGAGACGTCCTCTTCTTTACCCATGTAGCAGTTTCAGGCTTCAGTCGGTTGGTGATCGCTATTAGTCAGCTGTCGGGAGTAAAATTTTGCGTAATCAGAAATCATTAGTAGTGATTGAGGGGGAATAAGACTATCCACGTTCATGGAGGACACATTCGCGGTATCACGCGGCCTCCGCGTACACAATTTGCGTGAGTACCGCGTGACAACACTTTCTTTTATACTGTCGCGTAATACCGCTCATTTCTGCAAAGGTATATACGCGGCATCGATGGGGCAGTCAAAACCGTGCT
Organism: Corythucha ciliata; assembly: GCA_038030265.1. Taxonomy (NCBI): domain Eukaryota; kingdom Metazoa; phylum Arthropoda; class Insecta; order Hemiptera; family Tingidae; genus Corythucha; species Corythucha ciliata. The sequence continues at coordinate 12,737,811 of CM075938.1, forward strand.
GCGCACAAACCACGTCACGCGACGAATGAATGAATGAAATTTCATTGAGCAACCACGAAAATACGCTAAAGAACGCCTACCCGCGATTAAAATTGACCAAACGTTAATTCGTGGTTTCTGGAGACAACTTAGTGGCTAACGTATAGAGAAAAAACGCTAATTCATGGGTAAAAGTGGACCAAAAACTGGCGATTTTAGCCCGAAACTTTTCTTTTTCATTTAAAAAATGAATAATTTAAACCAGAACCGACGATTTCCACCAAAATTGGATATTTTACTCCAAAACTGACAATGTCACACTGTAAATAAAGTTGCCCCCAAATCGGATATATGTTTTTGGCCCAAAAAGGACGTCCGTCTGCTTCACCACAAAACTGACGAATTCATCCCAAATTTGACGATTTCATACCAAAACAGACGGTTTCAAGCCAAAGCCGGCTTTTTCTCAATTTAAGGTGCGAATTAGCGCCTTTTTCTATTTTATTTGCACCGACTTGGCGATGTATTTAACTATTTACATATTTTAATGAATTCGTGTTTTGTCAATTTTACCTTTGAACGGACAGTTTTTCTCTATGTCCATTTATTTTTTCCATTTTCGAAGTGAAATAGTACTTTTTATAAATTTTAGAAGCGGATTAGTGCCGCGACGGTGGCGCATTCACGACGAATTAAAACATTTCCCCAATTTCAGCCGAGAATTAGCGCACTTTCTTCATTTTAGTACCTATAATTAGCGCTTATTTTTCATTTTAGAAGCGGATTAGCCAGGTATTCACATACAGCGATGAATTAGAAATTTTTCTCAATTCTAGCCGTGAATTAGCACATTTTCTTTATTTCGGCGGTGACTTCCCATTTAAACACGAATTAGCGCTTTTCTTCAGCTTGAGCCAGTGTGATTTAGCGATATGTTTTCACATTTTTGTCTGCGAATTAGTGCTTGTTCTTAAGTTCAGCAGCAGATTAGCGTCGCTTTCATATTTTAGCACTTTCTCTCCATTTCAGCAGCGAATTGGCGCTTTTCCCCCGTTAAACAGCGAATTATAACGCAATTTCTCCATCTCCGCAGCGCTGTTTCACAATTTGATCAGTGAATTGTTAGCGAGGTGTATTCACATTTAGCCTCAAATTAGAGTTTCCTTCTATTTTAGCAGCTAATCGGCGATTTTTCTTAATTTTAGCTGTGAATTAGCGCCTTTTCTTTTATCAGCGACGTATACCAACATATATCAACGAATTGGCGCTATTTTGTCAATTTCATCCACGAATTTGCCTCCGGAAAATGCGGATTGGCGTTCTCTCAATTTTAATACACATAATGGGCAGTTTTTCTCAATTTTGTTGTTAATTTTAGCTGATAAGTATTAGCGATTTTCGCCTGTTTTAGCAGTGAATTAGCACTTTTATTCATTTTAGGCGTGAATTAGTGATGTATTCACAAAAATAGCAACGAAGAATTAGCACTTTTTCTTAATTTCAGCCCTAAAACTTAGTGAATTTACCCAATTTTAGCATCGAATTAGCAATTTTCCACATTAAGCCACGAATTAACACTTTTTATTTATTTCGAAAGCGAATTAAGCAATTTTCTCAATTGAAGCCACGAATCAGCACTTTTTATATAGTTTTTAGAAACAGATTACCGAAGAAATTCACATTTAGCGATATAGCGTTTTTCCTTCATTTTAGCCGTGAATTAGCGCATTTTTTCTTTTTAGCAGCAAATTTGCGTTATTTTTCAATTTGAGCAGTGAATTAGCAATTTTTCTCAATTTTAGCTGCAAATTAGCACTATTTATCCATTTTAGCAGTGATGTATTCACGTATAGCAATGGTTTTGCGCTTTTATTCAATTTCACGGTTTTTGCGCATTCAAAAATCCGCAATTTTATGGGATTGACTCCCTAGAAAGGCAATTTTGCAGGGTTGAGTTTTAAAAAGTTAAATTTCAGGGGATTCACAAAAGCAGTTTTCATACAAAATTTTACGGTTTGACCTCAGAAATTAATATTTTACCCCAAAATGAGTTATTTGATCATAAAATTGTTTTTTTTAACCCTCCACCCCCTTTACCCTTGCGAAATGAAATTTTGTTTTAATGTGAGCGCCGACGAAACAAAATGTTGTTATACTGAAGGAATCATACTTTCAGAACGTATGTATAGGGGTGGGCAGCTGCCCTACTAAATCTGCGCTTTCGCGAGTCTAGGGGGGGGGGAGGCAGCTGTTTACCTCTGCCTCCCTCTGGCTACGCCCATGTGGCCTGTTCTTGGGTTGAATCCACGACTAAAATTAATGAAAAAACCCGCTAATTCAACGCTGAATGAGAACAAACCACCGAGTTGCGATTAAAATTGTGAAAATCGCTAATTCTCCGATAAAATTGAGAAAAAGCGCTAATTCTAAGCTAAAATTGTTCAGCGAAATTTCGAATTTCTGGGATGTTTCATAGCGATCGTGGAACCTGGGCTAGCCGGCCAAGATAGTGCCTAAAGTGATGGATAGTGCAACATTTTTTAAACTAAATATCCACGAAATTTGAATTTTCCTGGCTGAATATTCACGATTTTTCAAGTTTAATGTCCTAAGTTCAGGGAAACTGCAAGTTTCGGAGCGTTTTGGGACAAGGTGCACACAGGGAGAGCGAATAATCCAGGACAGGAACACTTACCGGTGCCCGCTGGGGCGGAAATCACTAAATATAACTTTGTTTCTAGGAATTTAGCAATTATTCTCAATTTTTAACGTGAATAAGTGATTTTTTGCAATTTTAGCTGCTACTTATTTATCAATTTCAGCCAAAGATTACCGCGTTATCGAATTTCAGCCGTGTATCAGTGGGTTTTAACAAATATATCCGCTTTTTCCGCATTAGCGTTTTCTTCTTTCAATATTGGCCACGAATCGTGGATTTTCTCAATTTTATCCGCGAATAATTGTCTCAATTTTAACGGATTATTACTTCATTTATGCCATTTTAGCAGTGGATTTTCTCAAATTGATCCGCGAATTAGCTTTTTTTCCAGTTTGGCTGCGAATGAGCGCTTATTTTACATTTTAACAGGAAATTAATCCTTTTTCTTATGTTCAGATACCTCCATTTCCATATGAATTTCAGCCGTGAATCAGCGATTTTCCCCAGTTTCAGCCGTGTATCAGCGGGTTTCTCAAATAGATCGATGAATAGCAGACTTTCTCAATTTGTAACCACGAATCAGGGGGTTTTCCTCAATGTTTGCTGCGAATCAGAGATTTTTTTAAATTTAAGCCGCGAATTATATCCTAATTTTAGCCGCGAATTATTTTTTAATTGAATTTCCGCCATCAATCTGTTTTTGCCGGGTCGGATATTCCTAATTTGATGAGCGACTTTGTGTTTTCCCCCCATTTTTGCTGTGAATGTGTGCACAATTTCAAGTAAGCAAGGTCCTTTTTTTTGTAGCGGCGGATCGAATACCTAGAAAGTTTCATGACCAAAATCCGTGGCAATGAGTCTTTAAGAGCCTTAATTCCTGCGAAAATGCATGTTTCAGGTCTTAATTTCAGTGATAATGCAAATTTCGGGGCTTAATTTCAAAGAAATAGAAAGTTTTGGGTATCAATTTCAGAGAAATTACAAGATTTGGTTCATAATTTCTACTAATTTCTGCAAGTTTTGCGTCTTAATTTCGGAGAAATTGCAAATGTTGGGGCTATTTTTAGTGGCCGATCATCGTCCTAAGTTTGAAGGAACTGGTGACCCCGCCACGCTCTCAACTGTCATTCCCCGAGACGAATTCACTTGTTGATACAAATACGCTCGAGTTTTCATGAGAAAGCAAAAAGGGTACCCACCCATAAGTCTAGAGCTAAGACACTGGTTGGGGTCCAGGAATTAAGCCCCCCCCCCCCCAACTGGTTAGTTAACTTAGCGCGTACGAGTGACGTGAAGGAGAAAATTGTAGATTGTGAGCTAGAATCCGAAAAACGTTCCTTTTGGTCATCTATAGTTGTATTTTTGGGACGTATTTCACCGGAAGGGGGGGAGGTTCAATAAAGAAATTTTTTTTTGCTAGTTTTCACGCATTTCGTTCACAAACGCTTTCTTAACGTTGTTCCTGAAGTTCACGGGTTTTTCGACGACACGTCTGTTTTTTTTTTTTTACAACAAATAAAATGAAAAAAGAAAGAAAAAAACTAAATGGAAATGTCGTGCTTTTCTAACGTTTTCAGTGATGGAAACAGAACTAATTTGTTAGAGTGATTGGACAGTCTCAGATTTTCAATTGGACTCGACGTCATGAAATGATGGATGGATCGAATAACACCCTCCTCCCTGTTTACTTTACGAATGATGATCTTCTCTCGTTCCAGGGATAGAAAAAAAAGTGAACAAAATCCCCCTCCCCAAGAGCTGTTTAAGTGGCTGATTAATAGAGAAAAAGCGCTCAATCACAGTCAAAATTCAATTAAACGCCTAATTATTGTATCTAGAGCAAACTTTGTGGCTAAAATTCAGATAATGCGATAAATTATTAGCCGAAATTGAGAAAAAGCGCTAATTCGTGGCAAAAAGTTGAGCAAAAGCGATACATCGAAATCACCAATTGGCGGTATCTGGATCTGGACGCAGCTTAAAGAAAATATGCTAATTCGCGGATAGAATTAAGAATTAGCGCTGATACACGGCTAAAATTGAGGAAAAGGGCTCATTCACAGCTAAAATCAAGAATACGCCAATTAGGGGGCGTCTGGAGGCGATTTCATAGCTAAAATGTTTGAAAAAAAAAAAAAACAAAAAAAAAACGAGAAAAATGCAAATTCGCGGCTAAAATTAAGAAAAATCGCTAATTCACAGCTAAAATTGAGGAAAAGTACTGACTCCCGGCTAGAATTGACCTGAACAGCTCATTTGTGGCTAAATAATTGAGAGCTAGTTCACTTCAATCAACTGTTAAACGTTAACTTGCGGCTAAAATTCAGAAAAAGCGCTAATTTGCAGCTAAAATTGAGAAAAATCACTAATTTGAGGCAACTATTGAGAAAAAGCGATCATTTGCAGTTTTAAAATCGAAAAAATCCCGAAAAAATAAAGCTATCAACTTCATCAACTTCATCGAGAAAAATGCTGATTTGCGGTTGTAATTATAAAAAAGCGCTAACTAAATTGCGGGTGAAATTGAGAGCAAGTTGTAATTCACGGCTGAAAGTAAGAAAACGCCAAATCGCATTTACTGGAGACAACTTTGATGTTGAAATTTTGAAAAAAGCGCTAATTCACGGATAAAATAGAGAATTTGCGGAACCATAATTTGCGATTTAGTTTATTGTGAATCGCTTTCAAATTTTCTGTCGCAAATTTTCAATATTTCTCACGTTTTGCTTTGAATTAGCGCTATATTCACACTTCTAGCCAAGTTGCCTCCAGAACACACGAACAGGCGTTTTTTCAATTTTAGTCGCGATTCAGCGATTTTTTCAACTTGGACGTGAATTAGCGTTTTTCTCAACTTCAGTCACAAATTTTCGTTTTGTTGATGATGTTGTTGTTGTTGTTGTTTTATTATGCTTTTAGTCATGAATTTACGCTTTTTCTCTGGCCCCAACCTGTTTACTTGCCCCAAATACAGCACATAGATTTTTTTTTCTCACGATTTTGGTCTTGTGGTTGGTTCCGGAAAACCCCGAATCATAGCATTTTCTCAATTTTAGCCACGAGTGAGTGCATTATTGCCATTTAAGCCACAAATATTAGTGTTGTATTCATAGTGTTTTATAAAATTGATAATAAACGGTAATTCATAACCAAAAGTGAAAAAAATTGCTCATTCATGGCTAAAGTGAAGAAAAACGCCAATGAAACCACCCATTCATTGCTAAAATCGGGGGAAAAGCGTAAAGCGCTAATTAGCAGCAAAAGTTAAGAAAAAGCTCTCACTTGGCCCAAAAGATCAGAATCGAGTAATAAGTTGACAGTTTCCAGGGCATATTTTGAGAAGTGGTGAGGGGGTGGGACTATCATTGGTGATCAAATTGTCCTTTTCTTGGGAAAGATTGACAGTTTTAAACTTTGGAAGGCTCCGCCGATAGTTTGACTGGCGAAAGTGGGAGTTCTTGGCAGTGGCGTTGGTAGGAATATGTCCTGTGGGGGGGGGGGGGGATTAGATTGAAATCTCGTAATGGTGAGGGGACGGGGCTAATTTCACAATTTAGTCGTCATTCGACCCAGCCAGCACACTATTGAATCTGGACATCTTTCTGGGCTCATCATAGTCTCAATCTCTCAGTTAGGGGCGATTTTTGGATTCTACCAGCAAATTAGCGCTTTTTTGGCCGGGTGAATCGTTCTTCTCAATTTCAGCCGGAGATTAGCGGTTTTGCCCCCCCCCCCCATAGCCATGAATTTGCGCATTTTCTCATCCACGAGTTTTGGCGTTTTCCTCAATTTTAGCAGCATACTACCGATTTTTTAAATTTTTTGTACCAGAGGATCAGCTTAAAAGCTTAAATTCACACGTTTAGGTATTATAAAATACGGCACAAAAATTTAATATAACAAAGCCCTTGGAAAACTACCGAAACTTTTCGACATTTTGAAAAAAGGATGGTGAAAATAGAGGAAAAAGTTCGGCTTAATGAATCAAATTATTGTATCAAAATTATTACTTCTGGGACGGCTTAGGGTATCCGTATACGGAATGAAATGCACTCTTTCCGACCGCCAGCTGCCGGAGCGTCATTTTTTCTTAAGTGTTTTCCACAATATTAGCCGCAAAATAGGGGGAATTTTCACCATACGCAATGCATGAGCGATTTTTCTCAGTTTACTCGCGAATTAGCGGTTTCTTCGCCTATTGCCATAAAGTGGCGATTTTTTTTTTATTTCAGCCTGAAAAGTTGCCTTCAGAATCCGCAAATTGGCGTATATTCGGTTTTTGGCGCAAATTAGAATTTTTCTCAATTTCAACCACGAATTAGCGGTTTTTTTAAATTGTAGCGGCGACGACGCGTCTTAGCGTTTCAAACCGGTGAATTAGCGAATTTTCTCAATTTCTGTCTCACATTGGCGTTTGGCGTAATTTTAGCTGTAAATTGGCGATTTTTTCAATTTTTAGCTGCAAATTAGCAATTTCATCAATTTTTAGGCTTAAAATTAACCTTCCTCTTAATTTTGACCAGGCTGATTATTTTATTTTCTAAATATTACCAGCAAATTAGCGGTTTTTCACATTTTACCACCGCATTAGCAAAACTATATAACTTAACCTATTATATAAATTAGTGATGTTTCTCAATTTCAGCAGTGTGGTAGCGTTTCCAACCCGTGCATTGCCTACTGAGTTTTGTCTACTGAGATTTGGCGTTTAACTCAATTTAAGCTGCAAATTAGCAATTTTTTCCATTTTTAACTGAAAATTAACACCTTTCCCCAATTTAAACTGAAAATCAACGTTTTTCTTAATTTTAGCTGCCCTAATTGGTGATTTTTTTCAATTTTTACCGCGAATTAGTAATTTTCTTCATTTTGTATCCACGAATTAACGTTTTTCCACAACTTTATATCTGCAATTGTAAATTAGCGATTTTCCCCAATTTTTTTTTGAAATAGCGTTTTGTGCTAATTTTGCGGCCATTCAACATCCTATTCCCTTTTTCATACGCGGAATGGCGATTTTACGCCATTTCAGTTGTGAATTTGCCATTTTTGTCCAATTTTAACCTGAAAGCGTATTTTATTTGTCAATATTATAGCGTGTTTTCTCAACTTTAACCGCGGGGTGTGCCCAAATACACCGCTTTTGCGTTGATTTCCACAATTTATTCGAAGAATGGCCTCCATGCCGCGAATCAGCGTTTTTTTTCCTTAATTTTAGTCTGGAAGTTGCAGCGCGAGACCACGAATCAGCGCTTTTTGGCAGCTGTAGCCACGATTACCGATTTTTGTCTGATAGAGGGTCCGGGGCGAACCCTCCCCCCTCCTGTGCCACGGTACACTACTGTGTTGGGTCTGAAGTCCAAGGAAAAAGCTGGATGTACTCGGACCTTTTCGGGCTGCTATATAAGTCCAGAAAATCTGGTAAACCTAACTTCAACGTGAAACGCTCATTTTTGGAGATTTTTATGGGGCTCTTCGTTGTGGTACTTTTGTTCCTTCGTTCGTATACTTGTAGCTCTGGAGGGGGGGGGGGTCTATTCCCATATCCCCCCCCCTTACCTGCGCCCTTGGTTCTTGGTGGAATTTTTGGACCTCTCTACGTAGGCATAGTCAGTTTCTGTGTGAAATTTGTCGCTTTATTTGCCAAAATTGGTGTAACTTCTTGAAATTGTGTCGTCAAACGCGCTAATTTAGCTGAAAAACTCAACTATCTACTTTGCTAAAAAAAAAAACTAACACTAATGCGGCTTGTTCAACTCAAAAATAGCACCTTTGGGCTGATACCACGGAGCAAAATTAACAGTTTTTTAGCAAAGAAACTGGACTTAACCTTAATGGCTTTACGATTATAAGACCACCTGCGAGGTAAATATACCGCCAAAATCCGTCAATTTTGTAATAATTAGTTGTGGGCCTAGGTAGGGGCGTGTGGCGCCAAACAGGCCCCTGGCCCCTCTTCTGAGGAGGGTCCTGGGAAGCAAACTAGGGGTTGTAAAATAAAATTGAACGTTTGTGGGTTGTATTGTTGGGTTGCACAATATAATGTACAACTCATTTTTATTCTGGAAACCAAATATTGCACAAACTAGTTTGCGCAATATTGCGCAATATTGTACGTCTATGGACCCCTTAATATTCATTCCTAAAGCCGGGGAAAAATGCTAATTCGTGGCCAAAATTGTGAAAATGCGTTAATCGGCGGATAAAATGGAGATGAAGCGCTAAATCACGGCTGAAATAAAAACACTGCACATTTTAAGTAAGGGTTTTCATGAATGTAGCAAAATCCGGCTTGAAATTACATGAAAGTCGACATCTCACACCCCTATACCCCCTCCCCTACCCCAAACTTCATGGCTGTAGATGAGAAAATGAGAATAAGTGCAAATTAGTGGCTAGAAGTAAGAAAATGCGTTAATTCACGGTAAAAATTGATGGTCGCATTCCCACTTTTGCCTCCCCCCCCCCCTTGGACACAGCCATGACCGCTTCTATCTCTGAAAAAACGGACATTGGAAAACAGTTGTTTTTTTTTTTGACTAAATACTCTAGCATTGATGGCTTCTAAGCGGTTCTGGTGGTGGCCTCCTTTCAGTGACTTAGGGGATGAATTCTAGCATTCGAGCAAGTAATACGACTAACCTGCTATAGTAGATCTTGTTCGTTTTTTCTTGACTTTGTATCATCCCTTTGTATCCTGTTTTGCGTTCTCCAACAACATTTGAAAACAAGAGTTGTAAAGCCCTGAATAGCTCCACTCATTATTCTCAATTTCGTGGGGTTAAGCAGCGAGTTGTACTGCTTGATATACAGTCGATTGAGGCAACGAATATTTTACTTGGACCAAAAAAAAAAATGATATTTCAGGACAAAGTTTCCCGTTTTATGTCAACCTAAGAATTTCTGGAGCCCCTCGTGCTGTTTTTTATCAACCAAACCATGTAAAAATGGTCGGTGGGATGGAGGGCGGGGTTAGTTTTTTTGTACGAGTTACAATGGTGAGGAGGGCGTGAATTTTCGATTTTGTGAGTCGAAGAGAAGTCGCAGGGGAAAAAAAATCAACGATTTTTGGACGTTCAGTCATATTTTTCGGGACAGATTCCCCGCTTCTCTAGGCAGAATCACAATTTTTAGATCTGTTCGGAAAGCAAAATGGACAATGAGGAAAGAAGTTGGTGAGGGGGAGGGGCGATCTAGATGTGATTCAAGAATTCAATTTAATTCTACCCCATCTAAGGATATTTTTCGCTTACATTCCTTATGTTCGTTGTCGTTTTATGCACAAATACACTCTCTTCCAGAGCCATAACTTCATGCAATAATTCATCTTCAATGGCGTTTAGAGATACTTTTTTGCTTACCTGCCTGGGACGCAGCTTTTCTAAAATTCTTCAAGAAGCCTAAACACTTTCCTCCGGCGAATGAAAAACGATTTTTACATTTCGTTGAGTGTTTCTTCAACATCTATTTAATCGACTCTGGTCGGTCACCGCCACTTTATTTGCTATAAACGTCTTGTATCTTGTGGCTCAACAAGATTAGACTATCGCCCACCCCATCAACAGAAAAATCAAAGTACAAAATTCTTTCAATGAATAATTGAACGTCAGTTTTCAATATATTCATATATTCAGTTCAATATATATATTCAGTTCAAAATATTGGACGCAGTGCCTAAGTTTAAAATAATCATAAAATCAAATGAATTGTTTGTAAATTCACTTCAGAGACAACAACTTGAAGGAAGTAATACGAAATTGGAAGGAGGGAAGACGTAAATAAAAAATCAATGAGAATAAACGAAAATAATTAAATCTTTATCTATCTGAACTAGAACCCATCGAAGATCGAGGTCCAAAAAAATCCAGTTTTTTCTACACTAAGAAAAAAAACTTCACCAGTATTACATTTCTTTTTAATCCTGTAGAATATGCTTTGGTGACTTTCGATAAAAACGAAATCGTCAATAAATGACACTATTTCGACGGTGATCTTGGGTTATGGAATTAGCAGACACTTGAAAAATTCGGGATGTGTGCCAAAAATGCAAATGACCCGCAGTACATCTGCGTACAGAAGGGCCACGTTTCACTTGCATCGAAGGGGATTGAGAAATATTAAAATCATGACGTTTTTATTATCACAAGCGGCGGGGGGGGGGGGATAAATGGGAGGAAAATCCAGTTTGAAAGTCAATATACGGTTCTTAATCTCTCCAGAAGGATTCCCTACCCCCACTCGTTATCGGGGGATGAATTGGCGCAAAGTTGAGAAATTAAGATTATGAATAGAGCCCATGCGCCATGTGCCGTAGAATTTTGGCTAGAATTTTGAAAAAGCGCTAATTCACAGCTGAAGCTGAAATTAAAAAAGAAAAAAAAAAAAAAAAAAACGTCATTCGCAGGGTTACGCTAATCAACGCTTTCAAACCAAAAATTTTAGTTCGTAGCAAAGTTTAGTCTCGAAGTGACCTCGGGAAACCCTGAATTGGTGTTTTTTTCAATATTAGCCGAGCCCTCTTTTTCTCAATGTTATAGCCACGCAAATTAGCGATTTTTATCAATTTTAGCCACGTTTGAGCGATTTTTTCTGTATTAGCCGTGAATTAACGTTTCTCTAAATCTTAGCTGTGAATCGGCGTTTTCCTTACGTTTAGCCGTGAATTAGTGACTTTTAGCTATAAGCGTTTTTCGAAACCCGGCGCCCACTAATTATTATTGTTATGACCATTGCCATTGGGTGTGAATAGTCGACGTTTGATATTTTCAGGCCACACGAATCCGATTTTTTCAGTGTGATTGCTCGGAAAAGTAGTTTTTAGTTAGAGTACGAACTCAGTTTAGCTATTATCAAAGCCGCGAATCGTTAATTTAACCATATTGTGGACGCAAATTACCAGTTGCGCCATTTGTATGGTGCGAATCGTCAGTTTGCCATTTCCAATAAGGTGCAAATTGTCAGGTAATTTATGCAAGGAGTGAATATTAGCCATGGTGATACTTTCAGGGCAAGAATCCACGTCATTTCATGTGAAATGGTCAGTTCCGCCGTTTTCAAAGCAGGCAATGCATGTTTAGCCATTTTATACGTGCCAATGCTCAGTTTTGACCGTTTTCAAGCTGGAAACACCTTCAAGCATTTTTAGAGCGCGAATTCAGGGGGTTGTAATGACAGTTTGGCCATTTTTAGAACGCGAATCGTCCAGTTTCAAAATTGTTTAGGGCGTACATTATATAGTCACGTTAAGCCAAAGGCGCGAATGGTCAATATTGGCTATTTTTGGGGCGCGAATGGTCAATATTGGCTATTTTTGGGGCGCGAATGGTCGAGTTCGCGCTTTTCAGACTGCAAGAATCGTCAGCTTAGCCGTTTTTAGGGCACTTGAAGTCTGACAATTGGCTATTTTTGGAGCGGAAATTTCCAGTTTGGCAATTTTTAGGGCGCAAAAATATAGTCAGATCAGCGCCCTGCAAAATCGTCAGTTTTGCCAATTAGGGGCGCGATTACAGTCAGTTTAGCGGTTTTTATGGCGGGAATAGTCATAAATTGGCTATTTCTTTTGGGACAAAATCTTGTCAAAAACGACAATTTTGCTATTTTGTGATTTCAATACTCACTTCTAGCATCTAATTTGCGCTTTTTCTATATGTACTTTATCCGCGGGAAAGCCCAAGGAAAGTTTAGCCGCGAAGTAGCTAATTGTAAGTATTTTTCTTAACTTTAGCCGTCATTTAGCGCTTTTTTTCTTCACTTCTGTCCGTGGACCAGTAGCGTACCGAAGTAGCGGCGAGGGGGTTGGACCCCCCTCCTACCAGAGGGGGCCCCCGAAAAACTTAAATATGGAAAAATTAGGATTTTTAGGTTTTATGTTCATGGATGTACCTATAGGTGCGTGAAAACGAGTTTTGGTATGCGTTTTGACAGCGATATAGGCTCCTTTCGACGATTTTCAGTCCGTCTGATCGGAAAGGAACATTTGCAGGTGATCAGTAAAGAGTGTAGTTGAATAAATTTCGATTTCACCCACAAAAGTGCTATTCTGAAGGCACAAATTCAGAGAAATCGTGTCTTCTGGGAGTAACTTCGAGGCTTAAATAGAGAAATTACGCTGATCCCCATCAGCTTTTTTAGGTCCCTGAGCGAATAAAGATGAGAATGCGCACTAACATGCTGTTCTTGGAACAATTACGCAGCAAAAGTTTCGAGAGCGTGAGCCTCTCAGGCTAGCTCAGCGGTAGAGCGCCTGGCGCGAAACTAGGAGGTCGTGGGGTCGAATCCCACCCTGGGAGCAATTTTTTCTCGGAACTCAGAACAAGTAAAAATGGTAAGTATTTAGCTTCAATAAAGTTTAATTCTTTATTTTCAGCCTCCCCACTCCCTCGAATTCACAGGCGTGACTAGAGTGGTGAGGTGAGGGGGAAGTAATCCCTTGAAAAGCCCTAAGACAAGGGTCGTCTAATTTTCAAGTAAGCAAAGAGTTCGGTAAAAGCGCTAGTATTCGTGCAAGGCCAGAAAAAACGCCAATTCAAGGCTATAAAATTTGACAAAATCATGGCTAAAATTGAAAAAAAAAAAAAACAATAACAACAAACAAACAAAAAAGGCTAATCCGGGGCTAAAATTGAGAAAAACGCTAATACACGACTGAAATTTTGTGAAACGCTTATTCGCTGCTAAAATTTAGGACAACACAAATGAAGGCAATTACAAGCCTAAAACTAAGAAGTACCGAAAAGTAAATAAAAAATTGATAATGCGGGGCAGAAATAGTTCATACACCGCTCATTTGCGGTCAATATTGAGCAAAATCACTAATTAGCGCGGCTTAAGTTAAGACAAACGCCACTTTGCAGCTCAAAGTGATCAAAATTGGTAATTCGCTGTTGAAAAGGTTAAAAAAGCGCTAATTTGCATCAAAAATTGAGGAGAAAAATCGCTAACATGAGTTTATGCGTAAATAATGCTGTTAAAAATGTGTGTAAAATTACGCCGGCTCATCTCTGCTTGAAACTAAGGATTATGCTTGGAATTGTCAAGTCATTATAACTTCTAAAAAAATTGAACTGTCACTATAACTGGAAATTCTAATCGATATGAAAATCATCGCACGTTTCTAGATGACTTGCCCCGAATCGAGCGTGTTCTCTTGATGAATTCACGTGCTTTTTTTTTTGGAGTTTATTACTCGATAAAATCACTTCCAACTGCTCGTCATCTTTATAGATAGAAACTATTGTATCATGCCCGTGATTTTTCCTTTCCGCATAAATATGTATCGTATGCTATGAAACAGTGGGTCATTCCAATAAGAGCGCCAATTAGTAAGCAAGCTTCGCTGTGTGCCATGACCCGCCCAAGTAGGAACAAATTTTCTCTCTCTGTCATCATTTTTTTTTATAGGAAACTCGTCATTCGCTTTTTTGCATTCAAGAGGAATAAAATATTACTTTTTAGTCATGGTGTTGCGCGATTTCTTAAAATGATCAAAAATAGACCCGTTGGATAGCGGTGGTGGTGGTGGGGGCTTTCTAGACACTTTCGTCGTTTCCTGCTTCGCTAGTAAAATACGATGATATGCATTCGAAGGAACTCGGTCAATGAGTTTTTAAAGTATTTTATGAGTTTGAAAAAAAAAAAAAAAAAAATTGAGACTTGGGAAATCATCGTTTTTGAGATGTTTGAGACGCTTGTTGTTGATGTTGTTGTTGTTGTTTCGGTTGTTGCGTCTTCTTGAAGACCTCTTCAGCTTTAATGAATGCCGCTCTTCCACATAAGGCTCTTTGAAGTTCTTGGGTCGTTCTCGAACTGTACATATGACCTCCCATCGTGAAAGAAATGTGTTTCTCTGCAATTTCACTCGGCTCGCGACTCCTTTGAGAATCACCGTTTAAAAGGGACGCCCCAAGGTTTAGGAGGATTATAATCGCTGCCTTTAAAGTTGAAAATGTCATTAAAAGGTGTAGTTCTGAGGTGGCAGGGGTGAGGGGAAGGGATGTGAACTCACTTTACAAGGAAGTAAACCCTCGTCTAGTAGATTGCACAAAGTGTTCGCCACTTGACCGTTAATGAATTCAAAGTCGACAAGAATGGCGCACTTGGTTTCATTCATGACGGAATTCAATTTATGGTAAAAGTCCGTGAAACTGTCCGGACTGGCGTATTTGAGACCGTGAATGATTGACTTGTGTGGCACGTCGTTGACGCTCAACGGAGAGTTGAGCGTCACCGCCGCTACTTGAGCGACTTTAGTCGCCAAGTCGTGAGCCGTTTGACTCGCTCCAGGTTCGACGACGAAGGCGAGAACGGTCGGTCGTGAACAGTGGCGACTGAAAATTGTTCGCATGCCGTGAAGGATCGTATTATAAGTTTCTCTTGTTTGCGATTTGAAGGCTCTTCTGTTTTCGTAGTTCAACGTCATCAATTAAACAACTATGGCGGTGGTGGTGGTGGGGGGGGGGAATTAGCCGTCAACTATTTGTAACAAACTTGACGTTATATTCAAACAGAACGTAGAATTTCGTTTTAAGCGAGCCCTCATCGTCGCCCAAACCTGTGCAGTAGTCCAGGCTGAGCAGAAGAATAGTTAAAACAATAACTGACGCTGTTGCAACGAAATAGAACAGAAATGGTAAATCCGGTATGAACTCATCGGCGCCTAAGCCAGCCTAAATTGAAAAAAAATGCAATTAGTAATTCGACCCCGGTGGGATGTTACCCCACGGGAAGACTTTCTTACATAAAATAATGGCGCTAGAGCACTTGCCATTTCTGATTGTTTCGAATCAAACCGGAAAGTCTAAAAAAAAAGAGTTTGTTCTTCAAAAGGAAATTACCTAGAAAACGACAAGCTTCATAATTTTGAAAGGTCAGTGTTGATTTCATTTAATGTCACCTTCATTAAAAATACATACTTTCCCCCTGTACTCTCTTTGAAATCGCGAACTCCAGTCTTCATGAAATTGAAATCCCGTTGTATTTTGCCCACACTGCAACCTACTGCTCCCCTTACCACGAACCGTAGACGTCCCATCGCAGTTTTTAAGACGTGGGACATGTGAGCTGTAAGGTGGCTCACTGTAGATAGAGCCCTTTACGTGATCAGTCAGAAAGACATGCGACCAGCTGGCATATATGTAAAGATCATTTAAAAAAAAGGGTAAATGGAGTCATTTACCCCATTGAGGAATAATTTGTTAGCTGGGAGTCGACCTGAGAGCTTAAATTCGCGAAACTTGAGGTTTTTAAGAGCCAAAATGAAGAAATTTTTGGTCAAATCCAGTGGGTGCTCACTCAAGACGAGGGGTGCAAAGCTTCGAAGGGGGCACGTCTGATTGGCTCCCCCCCGAGATCTGTACCAACTTAACTAATTACCAACAAAAATGTAAACAAATTGAATTAATTATTTTTTCTAAAACTGAATTATTTGTGTTCCTTTTTCTCGTTAATTTAACGAATGAAAATTGTTCTTGTAAGAAATTATTAGAGAATACTTGAATTATTGGCAACATTTTTTTCTATCCGAATTGCGGTCATTTAAAAAAAAAAAATTCCGCTTTTTGTTATTAAAATCAGCTGAAATAAATATTGGAGAGTGGGAAAATTAATGTTTTATCGCTTTTAACAAAATGACCAAGTAAGTACCTACATATTTTCAGGGGTGGGCAAACTACAGCTTTTTGAATAATTAATTACAAATTACAAATTACTTCCGAAAAAGCGGATTAATTACAAATTACCAATTACTTTTCACTTCCACGAATAATTACAAATTACAGTTACTGTAATTAAATTACTTTTTCAATTACCAATTACCCAAGAGCTGGATTTATGGAACACGCAAGCGTCTTGCTCTTGTTCACTGTCAATTTTTTAGTGCGTCCAGCGAACAATCAAACGTCAGAACAGATCTTTGAGATAGGAAGCAGGAACAGCATAGCCCCAAGATGCCAAACGCGTCGGATGAGTAGGGTTGCGAAATGTCCGGGGTCAAATTTGCTAATTTGGCTAATTTTGCCCCACATCCCAGCCTGCGAACTGTCACGGGGAACCCCGGATAGCCATGGTTTGCTAATTTGGCTAATTCGCTAATGGCTGATTCGTGGTCTCGCGATGCAACTTCCAGACTAAAATTAAGAAAAAAATCGCTGATTCCCGGTACATGGAGGCCATACTACGAATAAATTGTGGAAATCAACGCAAAAGGTTTTGTGTAAAGTTGAGAAAACACGCTATAATATTGACAAATAAAAGACGCTTTCAGGTTAAAATTGGCCAAAAATGGCAAATTTACAACTGAAATGGCGTAAAATCGCCCATTCGCGTTTGAAAAAGGGAATAGGATGCTGAATGACCGCAAAATTAGCACAAAACGCTATTTCACACTGAAATTGGGAAAAATCGCTAATTTGCAATTCGCAGATATAGAGTTATGGAAAAACATTACAAAATGAACAAAACCACTAATTCGCGGCAAAAATTGAACAAATCACCAATTAGCGCAGCTAAAATTAGGAAAAACGTTAATTTTCAGTTCAAATTGGGGGAAAAGTGGTAATTCTCAGTTAAAAATGGGAAAAATTGTTAATTTGCAGCTTAAATTGGGTCGAACGCCGATTCTTGGCAAAAATTGACAAAATTCAGTAGGTATTGCACGGGTTGCATGGAGATGCTACCACGCTTCTAAAATATGTATAGAAAAAGCGAAAATTCGCTTAAAATTTAGAAACATCACTATAATTCACGAATGAGGAAGTTGCATGGGTCGGAATTTGCTGAGAAATTTATTTTTCCCCGTTTATTTACACTAAAATAGGAATTATGATGTGCTCCGTTCCTCAAAAAATCGCTTGCTGAAATTTTAAGAAATATTGCAAGTATTTGGCCCCCCTTGACTCTCCCCCTTTCCTGTTATGACGTAATTTGGTCTTTTGCTTCAATGCGGGCATTCACTGATTTCCCTACATGTATGTTATTGTTGCTGATCCTTGATTTTTTTATTTGTTTATGAATAATGTTGGGTGACAGCCTGACAGCTCATTTCAATTTCAAATACGAGAATAGTCCAGATATTTGAAAAATACTGCAGTTTCCAGTTTACCCTCGTTTTCGAAGGAACCGCAAGACGCCGAATACAATTTTTGTGAGTTTACCTAAAAAAAAAAACACACGAAGAACGGAGTGGATTCGAATCATCCGAGGAGACGTACTGAAACTCTGAAACCGTTGATAATACCCAGAAAAACTTTGTGTGTGTGCAGCAAGATCATTTTGCCGTGAGTGAAAGTGGAACCAGAGAGTTTGAAATGACCCGAATTGTATATTACACCAAAAATATAAGACCTACTCATAAATTATTTATTAATGAACTTGAAAATAGGACGCTTCCAAGATATAAGAGATTTGGACACAATATCATGAATGAACGTCTTGTCTCAAAGAACCTAAAAGTACCTAGTAATTGTGTCTAAAACTTTTCTTTCGAGTGGTCAGCTTCTTTTCGTCGCCGGCCTGTCGAACACACGACGACCCAAAATCGGGCTTAACGAGGCCCCATCTTCAGTATTGCAAGGGGCAGCCTCAGGAACATTGGCCGCTGTGATCCCCCCATGGATGGCGAAGCTCGTACCTCACACTTTTGAACTTTGCCCTTTGGAGAGGCGGCTGGCTTACTTGCACAGGACCGGGCTTTTTTTTAGGGAATGAATTCAACGAAACCATCGCGATGGTTGCCTGGCAACTCACTAACATAAGAAAACTTCGTGATTTAAAAAATTCAGTTTTTTGTGAGAGGGATAGAGAATGCATTAGACAAGGACAAAAAAGACTAAATTACGTCACACCATTTTTTGGCGGGAAGTCAAATATTGCTATTTTAAATAATTTTAAAAAATAGTTATAATTGAATTCAATTGTTAAAATTCGTATCTATCAAAAGGTAATGGTGTGACCTACCAGAAAAAAATATTTTTGGAAAATGTGCAACTTCCTCATTAAGTCGTGAAATTTATAATTTAAAAATGATGATTTTTTGACAGAAATTGATGGATAGATGTACATTTTTTGGTTTGAAAAAAAAAAAAAAAATACATTTATAATTTAAATTCGTACCTTCTGAAGGGATTTTTGTGGCTAAAATCAGAAAAATGGCAAAGTCATGCATGGCTATAGTACAATGTTAAAAAATACTGAAAAGAAGCAATAATCTATATCTACAAAAGTTTTATAAAATTGCTAGTGCGGTGATATAATGTGAAAACCTGCAAATTTGTGGGTAATATTTAGAAAATAAAATAATCAGCCTGGTCAAAATTAATAGAAAGGTTAATTTTAGGCCTAAAAATTGAGAAAATTGCTAATTCGCGGCTAAGAATGGAAAAAATCGCCAATTTACAGCTGAAATTGCACCAGACGCCAATTTGTGACTGAAATTGAGAAAAATCGATAATTCACAGGTTTGAAACGCCACGACACGACGCCGCTACAATTTAAAAAAAGCGCTAATTCGCGGTTGAAATTAAGAAAAATTCTTATTTGCACCAAAAACTGAATTTACGCCAATTTGCGGATTCTGAAGGCAGCTTTTCAGGCTGAAATTGAAAAAAAAACCAATTTGTGGCAATAGGTGAAGCAACCGCTAATTCCCGAGTAAACTGAGAAAAATCGCTGATGCATTGCGTATGGTGAACCAAAAAAATCCTAATTCGTGAAAAGTCCCCCTATTTTGCAGCTAATATTGAGGAAAACACTTAAGGAAAACGTTAATTTCCAGCTAAAACTGAGAAAATTGCTAACCCCCTGATAAAAAAATTTAAAAAATCGGTATAATGCTGCTAAAAATTAGGAAAACGCCAAAACTTCGCAGAAAATCGCTCACAGGATAAAAACGATACTTTGCTGTTAAAGTTGAGAAAATGCGCAAATTTATGGCTATGGAAGGGGGTGGGGCAAAACCGCTAATCTGCGGCTGAAATTGAGAAGAACGATACACTCGGCCAAAATTGAGAAAAGCGCTAATTTGCGGGTAGAGTCCAAAAATCACCCTTAACTGAGAGATTGAGGCTATGATGAGGCCAGCAAGAAGTCCAGATTCAAGAGTGTGCTGGCTGGGTGGAATGATGACTAAAATGTGAAATTACCCGCCTCCTTTCAACCTTACGAGATTTCAATCTGATCCTCCCCCCCCCCAAGACAAATTCTTACTTACGCCACTGGTTTGGGGTTTCGATCTTTGAAACTTTTGTACCGTTTTTCTCAAATTTCAAATTGGCAACCCTAAGCTCGAGGATATCGCTCGTGTCATAATTGCTTTGAAACTCTTTTTTTTTTTCAGAAGATTTCATGCAAAAACTCCTCCAAAAGCTCCAAGTAAGGCGCGAAATAGTACCCGCTAATTTTCGAACTAATATTTGCTCTGAAGATGGAAATGTAATTGGTAATTGTTAATTACAAATTACTTCGAAAAAGTGCTTTTAATTACAAATGATCAATTACAATGGCGTGTTGTTATCAATTACAAATTATCAATTACTAATTGTAATTGAATTACGTAGTTCAATTACATGTAATTCAATTACTGCCCAGCCCTGCATATTTTCAACTTTACTTTGAATAACTTGCAGGGGGGTATGTATTCCTTATGAACGCAGTTAGTTTTTAGCTTGATCAACTTCAAATCTCTCGTAATGAAGGAAATAAAGTAAACTTTTAAACTTATGGGGGAGAAGTTTGGTGCCAAACGTTTCTTTCAACGGCAATTAATATTTAGTACTCAGGAAACAGATCTAAAAGAAGCAGGTTTACCTGCGCATGGTACTGTAGAAGTGTTTTAGGGCAATCTGGAGGGCTAGTACGTTGCACGGAAGTATAATGCGTTCTTAGTGGTATTGCCTAGTATTATGAAGCTGGTACGCTGGAAAAATAGAACTTTCTTTTAATTTTCTTACCAAGCCCAGTAAACAGAATATCAGTGCGAAAAGATGCAGAAAATTCCAGTACTTGAGCTACCTCATCCATAGAAACAAGTGGAGACGTAGAGAGTTTGGAAAAAAGTAATCCATTTTATAGGTGATGGCGACGTTTTGAAGGTTGATCTATTACTAATAATAAGAACACAGAAAGAACAGGACAAAACCTTTCTTATTAGTTTGGAAAAAAGTAACTTTTTTTCTCTCTTTCTGGGTGCCAGTACCACAAATACTGGGATTTCGGGGATATTTTTTGCTTGGACGTCCTGCCTAATTGCCTATACTGAAAATACTTCGCACGTGGATGAGAAAATACCGATAGTTCCTTTTTCCCAATCTTTTTAGCTATTTTTTGTCCTTCAGTAAATTGTCGTGTAGCGTTTGGTTGTTTTTGAAGGGGAGGAGATCGATATTTCGAGTCTAGTGAGATCTACGATTCTAATACTTTTTGGCCCCCATGCACGTGTCAAGAATAATAATAATATTCCGACTGAAGAAAAGAAGGGCGCATTTTATTCATACGAATCGCCTCCTTGTTTTTTGCAGGCAAATTGACAGACATAAAAGATCAATGATTTATATTGTCATCTGCTTTCACTCACTGGGCTTAATTTGAAATACGCCTAAAATTGTTACCAAATGTACGTGTACTCAATTCTCATTGAGTTGTTTGGAGATTATTACACTTCTTACTACATAGGAGGGGCAAGGATATCCCTTAGCAATATTTCTGAATTATATTTTTTACTAATTGTATATTCCTATTATTTACAGAATACACTTTCAGCACGATAAATGTGAGATTTGTGGGTGTTTACTCCCCGCAGTATTTTCTATTTCTTGATGCGATCCTATGAGGTAAGGAAAGGTTTTTCAAAACTACTCAGTATATTTCATTGACGAGATTAAATTATATTTTCTGTTTTAACCATTAGATGCATCGTTTGGATTAATTTTTAGAATAATGAGCGGATCCATTTGAACGTCCCATGCTGCGATCGTCAGATAAGCGTGATCTTCACTTCGAAGACCAACACTTCATGCCTCCAACTCAACATGGAAGGAGACCACTGCTTTTTAATTACGCTATTCCTATACTTTAAGCTCTACTTTAAGTAGTTTTAGTGCTAGTATACCTACGTCCACAGATATGAACCACCTTCTCATTCAGACCATCAATTCAGAATTCATTGCCTGTTTGTAAATTACGGAGGAATAGTATTCCTTTTTAGTGCATCAAAAATTGATTATGCGATTCATCCCACTTCTACTCCAAGCTCTATGATTGGGCGCTAATTACTATCTAAGTGACCATCATATACGCCATCACTTATGCTTATGCGAGCAATCCTCTATCATTTGCCTATCTGGCTGTACTTTTCCTCCTTTCCTCATTAAATTCACGTAATTTTTCTCAGCTGATCATTCAGCCAATTAATCTGTTCGTCTTTCTAATTGCCCAAAGCACAAGCAACTAGCAAGATTCAAATGTTGAAACTTCTTCACTGAAAAGTTGAGAAAAAAACGCGTAAGTTTGGCTCTAGGTGACTGACCAATATGATTGTTCAATGAATTTGAATTCATCTGGTTTTTCACTGCGGTCTGAAATTGTTCTGAGCAAAACAAAGGCGGAACTGGGGGGGGGGGGAGACTGCACTCGTAAAATTTATTGGCATTGAATTTGAAAAAATCGGCAAATTTCACTCGTTGACCCTATGGTGTATTCAGATTTAGGCGAAAAAGTAATGTGGCAATCGCGTTCTATCGTTTTGATTGCGATCTCCTGGAAAAGTCGAAGGGTGACGATGGGATGTGAAATGAAGGACAAATTGTAAAACTCCACGAATCCGAGATCTCCAAGCCCGAGCTTGGATCCGAGTTCCAAGACTTTTGGAGTTCGGATTTTACCTTCAATTTTAAAGTCCTTAAAAATTTTTTGTATTTATTTAATTTTTTAGTGGGGAGGGGATGGAGCAGATTACGTTAGGCGTTTACCATACGTTTTGGGGGTTGACCAGCTATATGCATAATATTCTTAAGATTGCGCCGGGGGGTCTCTCAAAAATTCGAAAGCCTCTCTTAAACTGAAAAACCAACAGTCCTCCTCCGGGACCCAAAATACCATGTCATGTACGTTAACCTCACCTCCAGATCGCAATTAATTGCTTCCTCCGGGACCTCATAACAAGGCGACTTACAGTACCTCTAATTTTGTAAAATATTGAATGTGATTCGTAATGCCCCCTCCCCTACTGACACATCGCACCCTGAGAATAGCAGTGTTACAAGTCAAAAATATCGAATTTCGAGTTATACCTCTAGGTAGGTAGGTCTGGGCAAGCCCTACACTAAAATAGTAGTGTGGTATTTCTAGGACGGCCAGGTAACGCTTGGGAGCGGTAGTTACACTACTATTTCTCACGCAGAAGCGGTTAATCAATCGGAGTAGCAATGCTACTTCTTCATTGTACCGGCTTCGATCGAGACCGAGAGCCCATCGCGGAGAAATTAAGCCGCTAGTACTGTTACTTTTTGAGTTTTTACACTACTCTCCCAGTAAATTAAAACTATTTTCGAGTTGTTCCTCAATAATCTGTGACGACTAGTCAGAAATAATTGACATTTTCTGGAATAGTAATGTTACAACTCCCAACTTTTTTTAAAATTTATGATAAAAATTATTGAAACAATTTTTTCGAGTGCTCGTTTGGCTGGGATAGATGGATGAGCCACCATCAAATCACCAGGAACCTCGAACTATGTTTGAAATAAATATATAATGGATCTGCTAACAAAGTCTTACATTCAAAACTTCAAATGTCGATTCCCGACAAAGACGATTTTTCATTTGTCACACTGCTTCTCGGGGTGCGACATTTTCACCTCTTTCTCGAAACTGGTGTTTGATGTAAGAATCGCACAAACCAATACACTGACAAACGTATTATTATTGTTATTATTACTATTATAATTTTTTTTTTTTGGGGGCGCCGGGCTTTGAACCCGGCAGGCGCCTAAAGCGCCCCATACACTATGCGATTGCCTGCAGGCCGTCGCCTCAAGAGGCGACCGTCCGGCCAAAATCGACGGATATCATACACTGTCAGTCAACGATCTCACGTCCGATCCTAGCCGGTCCTACGGCCACACACCTTCAGTTTTCACGGACTGCAGGTGGACTGCAGTCCATGGCCTTCAGATTAACTGAAAATGTGTGGGTAACCCCGATCGACGGCCTCACGATTGCCTTTAGTTAAACTGACAGTGTATGGGGCGCTTAAACCTCCATTGGGCTTCTACGCCATACCCAGATCTAACTGTGCACTTCACACCCGTACTACGCGGGCGTTTCGGTCGGTGCGCGGTTTGTTGTACGCACACCGCCGGGAACGCCCACACGAAGCCGAGTGTGCCGTGTCACAGCTCGCCGCAGCCTTATAGTGTAATGGGCAATAGCTGGATTCGAACCCAGGCCCGCTGAGTTGCAAAGCGAGCATTGTATCCATTACACCATCGAGGCGCGCCCCGATAATTTACTATGTATCAACTGTGTATATTTTCTTGAAAGCTTTTCATCCTATAAATATGCCATCAAGTCGATTGGTAGTTTTAGATATACTCACACTGAACTGTGAATAGTTTTTCAGAATTATATTACTGTGCGAGCGATAAAAACAACAATTCTACTCACTTTGCTGCAATATACCACAACCTTTACTTCTTGTAAACCGAATTCTTCCACCTACTATTCTGTATTATGTGTACGGATTCTCATGTTCTCACATCTATGATGCTTCATAAACCTTACATAAACCCTACAACTTGATCGATGTACCCTCAAAACCACTTGAAGTATCAACGAAGAAAATAAAATAAATTAACTCAATTTGACTTCCTGCCTTTTTTATTTTTGAACTTGGAGCTTCGCGCCAAAAAACCAGAGGAGGAGTGCAAATTAAACAAAAGTACCATGGAAACAAAATTTGGATGAAGAAGGACAAGGTAAATAGACTAAAGAGGTATGCTCTTAATTTTCAACCAATTATCATTGTGTGTGCCATGACGTCATGGGATGACAACTTTTTAAAAAATTAACAGGTGGGACTTTTTTCAAATAAACAAAATTATCAACATTTCTTGGGCCACTTTTGAAATCGGGTGAACTACGCATTATTGCCTGCAGGACAATGTTCCTGTGAAAGAAGATATTGCAGGATCCCTAAGTGTAATGGTTGGAGCAAAGAAAACTGCTGCAGGTGCAGGGTATCATCTCAGTTGTGGAACTTTTAGAAATTCTTTTAAGATAGAGCTAAGTTCAGCAATTTTCTCGTTAAACAATGAGTTTTCGTGACGACTCATCAAGGTAGAGATCTCGCTACCGATTCAATTAACAATAATATAAGCGCCCCGAAACACTCGGCTTCGTATTAAGGGTTCTCAGCGGTGTTTTTACAACAAACCGCACATCAACCAATACGCTCGTAAGGTGTTGTGTTCATATTGCTGTCCCCAGCTACCAAAAAGGTTTTAGTTAGTGTTATCATATCGTTCTGCGTAAGATGCTTCTGTTTTTTCTATTCTACTACTTTATAAACTTTTTTTTTTTTAAATAAAGTTCCTTAACATTCGATTCATCAATATGCCGTCGATTCTAATAACTATAATATAAGGTGAGGGTGTGAATCACCCAATTCCATCCTGGGTATGCGGCCAGGCCAGGCCCGGGGCCTTAGTATGAACGGTCGGGGAAAAAGCAGCATGCGGGATCCAAGGACGCCGTATAAGAAATAACATTACCCCGCCATAGCAATCACGTCTAGCGGCATTTTCGCACGAGTTCGTACTGAGAACCCAGATGAGGCAAACAAATTCCTCGATATCGACAGTGATTGAATACGGCTAGGTTCCAGGCCGGGATTCTGGTCGAAGGACGCCATTAATACTAAATTACTTCTACTTTTAAGCCGGGAATACACTTGAGCCGAGGCAGACCGCGCACCGAACGAGGCAATCCGAGGCTGCCGAGGATATACCGACAGTCGATGGCTCAGGGCGCACAGCGCATGAGGCAGGCCGAGCCTGTTCGCCGCTCAGGAAAAAGTCATACACACTAGCGCGCCTCGGCTTTATACATGACAGGGAACACTTTTAAACTTCAGCTTTATTGTCCAACCTATCTAAGAAATGCTCGTGAGCGTGATTGTCGCGGGCAGCAGGGAAACCCTTCCTTGCTACCTCATGAAGCTTATTGGTCGTTTCTCACTGATACACATAATAAACTCGCCCGTCACTGCGCCGAGAGCTGTCTGTACTGAATACACGGGGCTTCACGTGGTACGTATCAATTAACTGGGCCTTGAAACGGTACATAAGGTCTCAAGAACAACTCCGCCAAATTATATCGCTTAAAAAAAAAAAATTCCAGGCACTTATCATGGCTTTTCATTCATTTTTTGCTTGATCTACAAATAAATTCCAAGGGAGAAAACATGGTAGGGGAAGCTTCATTTGTGAAGTTTGGTCCCTCATTATTTTTTTTACTCCGGTGACGTCAATTTTGACAAAAATTTCCTTAGTTACGAGCATACCTCTGTAAGTCTGAATCCCACCAAAAACTTTAAAAAAAACACACAGTGTAGTGAGCTCAACGGCCAGAAAATAAGTTTTCATGGGTGATGGTGATACTCACAGTTTCACAAGTGCTGTACACCGTACCCTGAGTCTTGAGTTTGCTTGTCACCCGAAAGTCATCAATTTCGACTAATCCCGGAAGAAACCAAACCCGACATTCGTATGCTTTTGACGGTGGTCTCTGGAGGGTGTAAATGTGTCGAACACGTCTGTTATGACTTCAAAAGCATAATTTATTACAATCAACTCATAAATAAACGATTCAATTTGACTACACGAAGTGTTTTTACCGTGAGCTGCGCCGGAGTGAATAGACATTTTGGTGATCTAGAATTCTAGAGAGAGGTGAGGAAAATAATGTTGATCTGAAGCCGGACGGATTCAAAAAATCAAGTAGCCCCTGTCGATTGCGAATCAGGTCTTCCCGACACTAGTTATTACGTAGAGAAACTTAAAAAATATGTGAAAAACACTATTTCATAGAGAAATAATAACATGGAGGGAGCCTTGAAGGAAAGAGGAGTTCAAGGGGACGACCCCAAGATTACAGCTGTCGAAAGAGGTTGCTTTTTTTAGGGTAACAGCCATAGAACTTCCCTAGTTTCCTTTCCTGCTCAATGTAAACAAACGTAATAAACAAAATTGAGAAGTTTTCTTATTTTCTGTTTTATTGAAATATAACTTATGTTTCTTCTTGTCCGGGAAGAAAATTTGAACATCAAATTATAGAAATATTTTTGACGGTAATTTTAACACACTATGCCCGTAAAGTCCCTTGGTACTTCGTTTTTTAAGGCGCCTACGTGGTTTGTGACACAGTAATAGTAATCGTCTTCCTGTACTTTTTATTTGCATTGAACAAATATCCATCAAATGTGAGATTACGATACGACCGCGACCCTCCAACATTGTCATTTTTCACGATCTATTCATAATGTTACGAATCTCAATACCCAGACGTTTTGTCATCTCATCTCGCCTCTAATGCCAGTGTAGTCACGGCATATTCGACGACGATCCGTTTTCAACTAAGCCGGTGGGTAAGAGATTGGTTTACTGTAGGGAATTGGATTGCTTTTCGTGTTTGACTGCTGTAGGCGATTTATGGACCACCAACTCAGACCATAAGCGGATTCAGTAAGTATGAAAGCACGGGGCGAATTCCCGACGACTCCCGAGCACACATTGCTCTATTGGAGCTTTTGGGGTCCGTATTACAATTCCGGTTTGATACTCCAGTCTAAAGGCCCGGCTACCCGGCCAGTCTTTCCCTACGGAAAGTTTGAGTGTGTGGACGGCAAAACTGACTGGCTCGTTCAGGCCTCGGGATCAGCTTGATGGAATTATCATCAGTACTCAAGCTTTAGAGTATTTAACCAGACGATATGACCATCCTGACATAACAAATCAACATTTCCCAGGATGAGTGGTCATTTTGTGCCACAAAATTGTCCAAGATGGTGAGTTGGACCATTTTCGGGGCGTCGAGAAGTGAAAGTGTGGTTCTTGGGGGCTAAATTCTAGTTTTCTGCATTAATAGTCAGCGTCTAGCGCGATATTATCAAATCTCTCGAGCAAATGTCACCGTTTCCGTGAAGGTTTTGTCGAAAAATTGTGACTTTTCAAGATATTTATTACAACCCTGTTCTCGTTTGGGCTTTCAGATTCCATTCCATCGGATGCAAAAGTTGAGTTATGCTCAACATCGAGGCTGCACGAAGCGTTTTCTGAGTGAGCTGATTCCATTTCGGTCGCATCGGTGGGCTCATTCTCCACTGTTTCCTCTGGCGCTGTCCCAATATCGATTTCTCCCTCTGAATCGTTGAGGGTGTCGTGCTAGAGGTATCTGAGCGTATTCCGAGTTTTCAGTTGAAAAAACAGTCGTTTCATTACCAGGTTCAATCACCTCTGCCGACGACATAACGTGTCCATCGACGTAAACCCGAAAACCATCTCGTTCTCCGCAGTCCCCAACTAGAATGCCTTTCTGAGCTTTCGCTGACCACTTGGTTCTTCTTGGCTTGGGTACGTGGACGTGTAGCAGGTTGTGCCGAATGCCCTGAAATGTTGGATGGGCAATTGTTATTTTCCTGACCACAACTGTATGGGCGCTTTGCCAGGAACTGACGTCCGTCCAGTTCGGTTGATTATGTGGCAAGCTGTGTTCATGGCTTCTGCCCATAATCGCTTCGGCAAATTCTTTGCGTGAATCATAGTACGGGCGCTTTCGGCGAGAGTTCTCGTCTCTTTTTTCGATCCCACCAACTTGTTCTGGTGTGTACGGCATCACTGTTCTAATTGTGATTCCGGATTCGCTCAAAATGCTTTTTACGGTACGATTGACGAATTCCGTACCCCTGTCGCCCATGAATGTTTTCACGGTGATACCTGCATTTCTAGCTTCGGCAAGTAAATTGCGAATGCATCCAGGCACTTCGGTTTTCTGCTTGATGAAGAATTACTCGCTGGAACCGCGAATAGTCGTCTTTGACTACAAGGCAATACTTCGAACCACCGACGGATGCCTCTTTCATTGGTCCACACAGGTCGGCTAAGACTATTTCTCCTGTGGATGTTGCTCTCTCTGTCCTCGGCTTGTAGGTCTTCCGGTGTTGTTTACCATATGGACATCCCTTACAAAATTCTTTATCATTGGCAAAGGGCAAAGATCTGTCACGCAGTACGGTCATGCCATTGTTGAAGACTCAAGTTTTTAACGGTCGTGACATGCGCTTCCGAAGAAATCGAAGGTGTGAGCATTTTCAAATTCAGCTCAAATAATCCATTTTTGAGCTTTCCGACGACAATAGGATTTCTTGCTTTTATAAAAGCGCATTTAGAACCGTTGGCTTTGAAAGTTACTCCTTTCTCACGCGTTTGACTCAACCCCATGTCCTACGTGAGCGGGAACTTGGCGATACCAGCGTGTTGAGCGGGTACAGCGTTTTTTGCGGGGCGGGCGATTTTGTGTTTAAACCGTACGAACTGAGTGGTGTGTCCTGCGTACACACGCTCTATCGATCCCTCTCACACGCACCCGCTACACGCGTCTCGAAATCAAACCAGTTTGATTTTTCTCGCTGAAATCGCGCGTTTTCTGCGTTTGTTTTTACGGTTATCACTTATGAGTTCATCGCCTACACGTATTTCCTGGTTTCAGTTGGGTTTATTTATTCTTTAAAAAAAGTACTACTGGCCATTGCCAGGAAGTGGAAGCGAAGCATGGAAGTTCTGATCAGCGAAGTTCGTAAAAGACCGTGTTTATGGGACAAAAAAAGTCCCCACTTTAAAAATAGGCTTAAGAATCGAAGTAGCTGGCAGGAAGTCAGCGTCGCTATGAAAACCCCAGGTAAGCGGTTACATATTTATTGAACATAAAATATGACAATATAACAAAGAACAGCTAGTGGCAGGTAGCGAGTGGATCTTCATGGGTGACCCTGCGCCTATGGTAGTGGGTTAGTGGCAAAATAATTTTTGAAATTTTCCCTAATTGTCATTGCTGACCTTGATGAATGATTGTAATTACGTTGCGTTGGACGAATGGTACTCAAGTCCAAGGACTTTGTTGAAACCCCGTGGTTTTCAAAGCTAGATTTCCCTTCTTTATCAATGATGACCTTATGAAGAAGTGTGATCGCCTAAACTACAGCAATTGTATTTTCAATTTTTGTCTCCATAGGTCTGAGCAAAACTCGGAATTTACTTGAAATTTGCCCAAAAGCGCATTCAACCGTCATTCGGGCACGAGACAGCCTGTAATTGAAGTTCCTTTTATCACTGTCACTTGACGCTTGCTTGAAAGGGAAAGGACGCATCAAGTAACTGGTCAGTGGGTAGCCCTCATCCGCCAAAAACACGTAGGGGGCAACAACGGTTGAGTTGGGCAAAGGGGCGTCCTGAGGGACCTGCAATTTTCCAGATTCTATTCCCTTAAAAAAATTAGAATTAGCCAGCACTCCCCCATCACTATATTTGCCGTAGGCGCCCACATCCACAATCACAAATTTATAATTTGCATCAACTACTGCCATTAGCGATATTGAAAAAAACATTTTGTAGTTGTAGTACATGCTACCCGAGTTATTAGGGCGCTTAACCCGTATGTGTTTCCCATCAAGGCATCCAAGTGCGTGGGGGAACCCCCAGTTCTCATAAAATTCGTTGGAAATTCGCTTGAAATGTTCTTCGTCCGGGACCGGCATATGCCGTGCCTGCAGTCTTTTCCATATAGCCCGGCACACCTCTTTAACGACGTTGGCGACGGCAGTTTTTGAGATCCTGAACGAAAATCCTAGCTGCCGAAACGAGATGCCAGTTGCCAAAAATCTGAATAAGCAAGCAGTGAAGGGTCCAGTTGCCATGTCAGCATGATAATATCATTGTTTTGAGGCAGCTACACGTGAAAATCACACGCGTTTCATTCCTCTCGTTTACTCAAGTTTTTTTTCAAGGGGACCAGTAACGAGTATAGTAATATGTAATTCGTTTTGTTTCTTGGTTTCAGAGGAAGAATTGAAAAGAAAGTGGAAAAACTTGGTGGATTATTTCAGAAATGAGGTGAAAAAAATACCGAAGCCGCGTTCCGGAGACCCAGGTGACAGCGCTCCCGTGTACAAAGGGAAATGGGAGTATTTCACCCAAATGTCATTCATGCTGGGGACGGTTGTACCCAGGGAAAGTGAGGGCAATGTAGTCGACGAAGAAAGTTCCCAACAAAGCGCCCAGCCTATCCAAAACTACTTCTCCATCCCAGTAGTGTTGACTGAGAGAATTGAGGATGAAGAAGTCGACCATAGTAGCTTTGGTGGAATGATTTCGATGACAAACGACAGCGAAGAGGTGGCCGCAGAAAATCCTTCACCGGCGACGTCTATTGTGCAGCACATTTCTGCAATAAGTCATGACCAATCGGACCATGGTCTCCTCCCACACTCATCCACGAGTGCTCCTGAGCCCTCACCGGGATCTGTTACGCAAACGTCATTCCACTCACTTGGGTCAGGCCCACCACCAGCAAAGAAGATGCGGCCCCTTACTAGGTTCGAGAGGGAACTTCTCAGTATAGAGACAAGTAAAGTCAATGCTTTAAAAGACTCTTCAAAATCAAAGGAAGATTTGGAGCCAGACGAGGATCTCGATTTTTTTAAATCTCTTATTCCTTACATGAGGAAATTCAAAGGAATCGAAAAACTGCTGATCCGGAATGAAATTAATTCAGTGATAGTTAAAGGCCTCGCTGCCCAAAACGAACTGAACGAGGCGCAGTGAAAACGAAATACATATGTATACTCTGCATTTACACTAACGTTTTACCATTCCAAGGTCCAAGTTCATTTTGTTACCTTATTCCTTCTTTCTGAATCTGAGTTAGTAAAGAAAAATAGTGTAATTCTTCTCACCTTAGGGTTAATAAGAGTCGTTCCTCCACAGAAATTGGATCTTGAAAATTGGTCGACACTAAGTCGAATTCAGAGCGAATACTCTCCGCTAAATAGTCGAATGTCGATACATCCATTCTTGCGTACGAACGAAACAGATCATTGCTCTTTCGGAGCTTGGGGTACAGGTGGTGAAATTCCCAGAATTCACTTCTTGCTTGATAAATTTCATGAGACGGTTGCCGGCGCAACCGTCCACGACAAATATAATTCATCATAGCAGGACTGTTAGATGCTAGCATAAATCTCTGAAAAACTGACATTTTTCTATGAACTACTTTAGAAAAACGCTGTACGATACTCTCGCGCAACTCGCGCAGCTAGGACGCCAGCGGCGTTTCCCGCTGTAAACGCTCGACACGCGTAAATCGCCTATATCGCGTAAATCGCGCGGTTCCCGCCCACGTAGGACGGTGCGAGAGTAGGTTTTTACCGATGTATGGTACGAACCATGCGTTATTTATTTCTACTGGGATCCTTTTTTGTCCTGTTAGAGCTTCCATACGAATCATGCCTTCACCTAGTGCCTTAATTGTGGAGTTGTTGCCCACGGTCACTTCTACAGGTTGAGGAAACGGTCGATAAGACTCAAACCAGTCCTTGCAATGAGTCAAGTGGTGTGAAGCCGAGAAACACAACAGACTTACGGCGTTTGCCTTAGGTTTTGATTTCGATGGGCATAGCGGCAAAGTGGCCCACTTCGTCGCAAATGAAACATTTTATTTGATTTGTCTTCCCGACTTTTCCGTTTTTCTTGCTCCCTCCCAGCGGACGAGGTTTAGAATTGACTTGTAGAGCCGACCCGCTGGCCTCTTGCTGCAACGGCAGTCTCATTTCTATGAGTCGCAATCTTTCCAGAAGTAGTCTGACGCTTCTATCAGCGATCGGAACGCTTTCCCAAACATTTTTGAATTCGAAATACTCGGCTGGAAGTGTGATCATGACCCTGCTTAGCAGTAGCAAATCTGGCAATTTAACTTTCGACGGTTTGTTTAGCTATGTCTTCATTGTCCGTCTTACCAGACGAGAAAAAAGATTCCAGGAGTCTATCTAAACGCTGGTCGGAACTTTGTTCGTGAACAGACGCCTTTGCCACGTTTCATGGGAAGTATCATAAGTCGCAGTTAGGTCAACACAGCAGAACCTGAGCAAGGGAATCAGGTTTTTTCCATTTTTTAAATGTCTGAATCATCTTCTGTGGGACACTCAGAAGTCCCAATCACCACATCGTAGACGTCGTGATGCTAGAGCAGAAGTTCTACTTGCCGTTTCCATCTCGGCCAGTTGGAACCATTCAGCTTCTTTAAAACCACTTTCAGGTCAATTTTCGCGACTTATTTCTTTTTCACGCGTGCAGTTAGGATCGTTGGATCACTGCTGGGCCCATAACCAATTAAAGTTGCAGGGAAAACTAGAGAAACGCGCGAAAAATTAAGGGAACTTTTATTAGACGAAAATAATTAAACCTTTTTTTTTTAAACTTGGTAACAACCAAACAACAATTCTCACGGTGAAGCTCATATGGCTCCCGCTATCTTTCTTCAAAACAAGTAACTCTCCAACAGAAATGACCAATCGTAATCATGAAGTGCGCGCTCCTGTTGTAACAGTGAGGTTAGAACACCATCTGACCAGGAATTTTGGTCATTTCATGAAAAGAAATGACCAAAATTCCTAGTCAGATGATGTTCTACGAAAATACGGCATATGACTACCGTACAGTCCACAAATTAATAATAGTAGGTGACATCTTCTTAGGTGGGAGGGGGGTTTGAAACGCCCAAAACCCACCCCGTAAATCCGCAACTGATAACGAAGTACAAGACCAATGAAGTAAGTACATCACAAAAAGTCAAAGTAAACACAGTGGTTGGGCGGGCAGGGCATGGAAACGTGAATGGGCAAAATGCCTGGAACATTCTTTCACAAAAAGAAAGTGTTCATCAGATTCAGGATGGAACCCCTCTCAATATAAAATCCTATAGATCCCCCACTGAATTTTGCCGAATTTAACAGGAATTTTAAGAGCCAATCATTATCCGAATCCGTTTGCTCCACATTTTTATTCCATTCCGCGATCCCGTAAAAAGCACCAGAGAGGAGGGAATTCGGTGACCTTGACGAGCAACAATTTTTGGCAATCAACCAGATTTTTACCAGCATCTTTTCTTCTTCTTTTTCCTCCTCTTTTTTTTTTTTTTTTTTTTTTTTTTTTTTTTTCGGCCTATTTTATAGTTGCACTTATAGATGCATCAAGAATAATGTAAGACTTAAATAAAACGAAGTCGTGATTTTTAAAGCCCGTGACCGTGAGATTCCATTCTTTCTTTGAAATCCGTTTATTTATATGCTTTTTATTCGCTTTAGATCGATAAAAGATTTTCCTTCAGTGATTGGATCTAAATTGCAGAAATTGATTACGAAACTGACGAAGGAAGTTTTTTAAAGTTGTTATATGCCGACGTCACGGAATACTCTATTTGTATTTTAAGCGTGGTAATTATTTATTTGTTTAGTTTTAAAAGAAAGAGTCTCATTGTTCCCAATAAAACAATATTCTTTCGTTTAAATTGTTGGTATTGACGTAATGGTTTTTCGCTTGAAATCAAAACGTCTACTATTGTACAGTAACGAAAAAAGAAAATTGGCGTCTTTCTATAAGTGCCCTGCTTTATATCATGAGACGAGAGCTATAAGCCAAACCGAGAGAGGTTTTACTAGAAATAGACCAGCCGCTTTCAACAGAATGAGTCATCCGTCCGATGAGGAAGACGGGTTTCTGGTGTGGGGGGGATGGGGGGTCTTTGACTGGATTCCGCGGTTTTCAAATCCTTGGAAAAAAACGCCCTCGTATTTAGCCTTTTTTTTTGTCGTATTTTCTTCGAGGTCCTTAGTAATGAGCAAAACGTAATTGAATTCGCAACACTTCGAAGTGTTGCTGGTTTGTGCCGACAGAATCCTGGGCCTGGTGGGGCGTCGTCTGCCCCTCTCACCACGACCAATCACTTTAAGAGAGAAGAGAAGGTCTCGTCTCATTCCCTTCCCTTCGCTCTTTCATTATCGTCTCTTTCCTCTTCTTCTCCCCCTTTTCTTCTTCATCGTCGTGTTTTTTCCATTTTCCTCCGCGCGTCGCCGCCGCCGCTAAAAACCCGGCGAGTTTTTAGTTTCAGTTGAGAGTTGGTCCAGTGCGGTAGTACCCACCTGTGAACTCCTCGTGAATTTAATTCGTTTTTTTATTTTATTTTAATTTTTTACTCCTTCCCCGGAATTTTGTTTTCCCCATTTTTGTTCATCGTATTTCAAGTTTATTTTAAACACTGTGATCTAAAGTTTTTTTCTTACAACTTTAATTTTATTTCTTTTTCTTACAATTTGGTTTATTTTTGTCGGTGTGTGTGTTTGTGCGTGAACTTGAAGGAAAAAAAAAAAAACATTTCAATTAAAATGAAGGGACGAGCTCACTTAGTTACACTTCTTCTTGGAATTTCAGCCACAATCCTACAAGGCAAGAATAACTTTAAAATTTTGTTTTGTGGATTTACTCCGTTTTTTTAGGGCGTGCAAGGGGCTGGGGGGGGGGTCAAAGAGAGGACGCTCAAGGCTGCGAATTTGTAAAAGCCGGCTTACGCGCCCCATTGGGTTTTGTCACCGAGCTAATCTTTTATTTTAGAGATTCAAATCAAGGAGAACAAACACAGTAATAAAATAGCGGGGGGGGGGGGGGGTGAGCGGTATGAGGGAGAATCCCCGAAACTCTTCGATCTAATTTAAATTTATTCCCTCTGACAATAAATAATGGTCAAAGAGTGAAGGTTCAGTGACTGTGTGCTGGTTGAATAAACTCTTAACATTAAACAGCAAAAAACAATAATATTGAATTGAAATAAATTCATCGTCAACAAGTTTTTAATCGACAATAACGTTATGCATTTTTTTTCTGCTTCGTTTTGTCATGCTATTTTTAAATGTATCAATAATAAGAGAGCTATTTGTTTAGCGCCAACGCGAGATATTGCCAGAGACCTCCCTCCTCTCACCATCAATCTTTCTTTATGTTTCAAATTTTTTTTCGAATTCGTCCCGTCATCAAGAAATAAGAAACCGTTTGGAACAATAAAAACGATTTGATGGCGTTTTTCTCTCTCTTTTTTGTTAAACATTCCCATATTTTTTTTATTTTTTTTGTTGACTGTTAATGCTGAGAAAAAGGTGGCCCTTCACCCTGAAATTGAATTGAATGAACCGAAATTTGTTTCGTTTAGTTATTCGTTTGACAGAAATGAGGAAATGAGCGAGTGAATGAACCTTTTGGTGAACAAATTTGTTCTTTTTTTACTAAGCAAGCCCAATTAGAACTTGCGAAGCTCGAGGAAAGACTGACGTTCTAGCAGCGCGACTTACCTAGCGTTATATTTTAAGCAATAATGAAGATAAGTTTGTCTCATTGCCCCCCCCCCTCTTAGTTGCCTTTTCTAACTATTTTTCAAACGAATTATCGAATGGAAAAGTGTTTAGGACCCTCACAATCTAGCTTAAGAGGCCCCTGGGCACTGCTTTCACTGTTGTTCCCCGCTGTAATAGACAGTTGGGATTCAGCTGGAAATTTCCGACCAAATGTTCTTTTTGTTTGCGGTGTGTTGTGTACCCGACTACCAGTTCAGTTGGCCAGTGCCTAGCAGTTGCTCACGCCAATTCGTCGATAGAATTGAGAAAAAGCGCTAATTCAAAGCTAAAATTGAGGAAAAACGTACTGCATTCGCAGGTAAAATTTAGTGAAAGTCACAAAATTACATTATTCAGTGCTAAATAACTGAGAAATTGTTTAAATAATTAAATATTCTGCAAATTGCAAGTTTGTGGTCTTGACCATGGCAAAACTGCAAGTTTCGGGGCCGCGTGGACCCAGGTAGCCCTGGCCCAGCCGCGACATCACCCAATGCTGCAATGAAATTTGCATCACTCTGAGCTAAAAATCTGTGGAATTGCAAGTCTCGTGTCTAATTATCGGTGAAATTACCAGTTTCCGGTATTTATTCTTGCGAAATTGTGTATATCAGTGAAATTAGAATTTTCTTGGTTGGAAATTCAGGATTTTGCGAAACTGCAAGTTTTCTGGGACTTTTCAGAATTTTAATCGAATAAGTTTGCAAGTTCGGGTCCTGATTTGAGCGCTTGCGTGTCCCAATTGAGCGATTTGAGCGAAATTAAACAAGTTTTCTGGCTGAGTACGCGCAAAATTGACAGTTTCGAGACTTCGTGTTTTAATTCTTGCGGAAATGCCAGTTTCGGGTCTTAATACAAGCGAAACTTCAAGTTACGGGTCACTTAATTTCAGATAAATTGCAATCTTCGGTGTTAAATATCCCTCAAATTGCAAGTTTGCAATGGTTTTTTGTGGGCTACTGGTTGAATATCCATGAGACCGGATGTTCAAATGCAGTGGCGAATCTAGGATTTTATCTTGGGAGAGGTTCCACCATGAGTCTGATGCATTTTGACCTAAATATCTGTGAATTTGTTATTTTCAGGTCTAAATATCCAGGAATTAGCAAGTTTAGAATTTTTTTAGAGTGATAGTGGAACGTGGGCTAGCCTTCCATGACAGTGCTCTGACGAAAAACTGCCATTTAAACATTTCTGGAGGTAAATATAAGTGAAATTAGGAACTTCCTCACTGAAATTCACGATATTGCGGGATTCACGTCTCGATTTCGCGAATTTGAAAGTTTCAGGGATTTTTTATTTATTTTTAGTAGGCATGGAAGCCGGGTCGCGACTGTGCTCAAATCCTGGCAAATACATCCACGAAATTACATATATTGTTGCTGGAAAATTGCGAAATTCTGCTAGTTTCGGGTCTAATTATCAGCCGCCTCGGCATGGGCCCCAACTTGTCCTATAGCCTTACGAATAGCTCAGTTATTTCAATTTGAGCGCCAAGCATTGAGTTTGCAAGTTCAATTAAGCAAAAATTACAAGTTTCTTGGTGAAATTGCAAATTTCGGGTCTTCTTGAGACAATGTGAGTTCGTTCTCTTAATTCTTGTGCAATGGCGAGTTTCTGGGTTAAATATCTGTGAAATAGGAAGTTTGCACTTTGCAATATTGTTTTTTGTGGTCTCCAACCCCGGGCTAAAAGCCGGCACGACGTTAAGATAAATATTTATGAGGTTGAAATTTCGGGTCCTTTGAGTGGAATCACGATTTTCATGACTAAATATCCGTGAAATTCAAGTTTCGGTACCTTATTCAAGCAAAAATTACAAGTTTACGGCCTCAGTTTAAGCAAAATTGAAAGTTTTTGGTATTTTCGTAGCGGTGGAACCCAGGCCGGTAAAGAAGAGCGCCAAAAGCCTGACAAATAACTCACGAAATTGGAAGTTTCCTGACTGATTATCGTCAGCGCGATTGCAAACTTCGGGTCCCTATTCGGGAGATATTGCAAGTTGCGACCTTTTTTTGTGACCGCCACCCATGAACTAGACCGGCCCGGCGCCCGTCAGGAGCACCCTACGCCGCTTTATGAAACCCAGGAGCCCCCCCCCCTCCCCCTTTAGATCACTATCCGACGCGTTCATTGTTGAGACGATTCCGCTCGAGGGCTCGAGGGAATGCGAAAATCTGCCCACACTACTGTCTTGAGCTAGCTACGCCAATATTTCGACTTATTTGATAAATAGGATACTGCTGAAATTGTTAAATTTCCCGGAGATTGAATCGAGACCTTCAAATCCAGGATTCGTAGAGGAATAAGACGAGAGTTGAGTTGAGATGAGTTGTAGAGGAGATGGACAATTCGAGGGGGTTGAGGAATCATTCCTGCGAGGTAAAAATGCACGTTTCGAGTCGTAATTTCGATGAAATTACAAAAATGTGCTCAATCATTTCTGCTAAATCGCTAGTTTCGGGGCTGAATATGAACGAAATTTCAAGAAAAGGTAAGTTTTGGGACCTTATTTGTTGGGGGTGCATTCCCGAGATCGCCCAAAGCTTCATGAACAACGGTAAAATTACTTTCCGGAGCTAAATATCAGTAAAATCCTTGCTAATTATCCGTGAAATGGACAATTAATTTCTTAATTTCAGTGAAATTGCCATGTTTAGGGCCTTAATTTAAGCAAAATTGCTAGTTTTCGCGCCCATTTTGGGGTGGTGTGGAAAGCAGACTTGCCGGTACAACCAAAAGCGTGATGAATACCAACGAAATTGGAAGTTTCTTGGCTCAGTATCCGCACGATTCTGTCTGGTCTTCTTAATTTCGAAGAAATTGCAAGTCTCTTGTCTTAATTTCGGAAGTTTTGGTTCCTTTTCTTGTGGCCTGAGCTTGACGAAACTAGTGATCGCCCCTTCCCCCTCTTCAATTGTCACTATCCGACGTGTTCTTAGCGCTTTGCCTCGTCTGTGTGCGCTAAACATTTAGGATTTCGACATGCAATTCATGGGTAACGCTAGTTATTAGCGATGTTTTTCCATTTTTACTTCTTTTAGAGTGATAGTGGAACGTGGGCTAGCCTTCCATGACAGTGCTCTGACGAAAAACTGCCATTTAAACATTTCTGGAGGCAAATATAAGTGAAATTAGGAACTTCCTATAGGTTTATCGCTCTCGATCTTCCTCCGCCCACCCTTTCCACTCTTTTTGTGCCCATGGAAGCTTTGAACCACGTAGGATCGCGTTGACAAAGGCGACGAATTAATCTTCTCTATTTCCAGTCGAGTACCCCCCACCTTCCGCCCTCCGCTCCTAAATTTGGATCCTCGCTCTGGAAGAAGAATCGATTTAAAATGCTCAACGATGCGTTCACAACAAGTTTTCCTCCAGGTCCCTCTACTTTTTGAATGGGTACGGTTTATGAAATCGATTTTCCGCGGGGCACTTTAAAAGCACCTTTTTTAACAGTCAAGGAAACAACTTTTCTTCTTGAATTGCGACCATTCGACCGTGTTTTCTGCCCCTCCCCCCCCCACCGACCATCGGTTCTGCTCCAACTTATTTCATTTTTAATGAGCGAGACGTAAACGGTTGTTTTTTAAGTTAAGGGTTGTTACCAAGCTTGCCCGAGGGTACTAAAAAGTAACCCGAGATCTTCTTCTCTACCTTTGCCCCCCCCCCCTACCCAACAACACCCCGCCATCACAACCCGACCATTCCCCGAAGCAGATGATAGGGTGAACTAATGAAGTGTACCAGAGATTTTTAGAGCCTGTCCCTCCTCCCCTCGTCCACCCACCCCCCATCTTGCGCTATAACCCACTGTTCTATAACGTCATCACCCGCCCCGCTCACACCTTGTCAACACCGTTTCGAAAGAGGAAGAAGACCCTCCACGCTGAAGGGTTTGGTCTTTTTTTTTCCATGCCAGTTTTTTTTTGTTTTATTTTATCCTAAACAGCTTTTAAAGTATCCACTTACACGGTCTCGGGAGCCTGCCTTCTGAAAGATCCTCAGGTTAAATATTTACCTGAACCTCATTAGGCTTTATTAATGAAAGTTGAAAAAAAAGTATTAAAATACGAAACGTGTATAAATCCGTCCGGTTTAATTGATTGTCCTTACAACGTACTTCCGATTTGAAGAAAAAAATAAACCAAAACATCAAAAAACAAGGGCGTTTTTTGTTGAGAAAAGGATGAACTAACGTCAGAGTATGAGCCAAAAAAGTGGGAATAGTACTAGTCTTGTATTAACGGTCTATTTTTAAGGTCCGTAAGAATATTTGATTCAAAGAAGCGAGCGCTGAAATTAGAGGCCTGTTGACCTCATTGGCTCAATGGCTTGGATTTTTGAAGGTGTGGGATACATAGTGGTCGACTTAAAAACCTTCAAAAGAGATTTTCCTTATCGCTCACCCCCACTCACCTCCCTAAACCCATGCATCAAACATCACCACTCCTTGAGTCGTTTGATGTGCAGTTTTTTTTTGTTTTTTTAAAGTCCAGATTTGAAGTGTAGGAAACAGTTTTTAGATTAGAAAGATCCACCAGACTCCCTTGCTACCTGGATAAATGAGGTTTAAGAACCATCGGCACCACCTTTCAAGGGGGGAGTGTTTCTTTTTGGTGTCGTGCAAGAAACAAGGGCACGTAAAAGAAAAGCACGAGCAAAAATCGTTTAAGGAGGGCACACTACCTGCGGTAACATCTTGAACGTATAAGAAGAGCACAAATCCTTTATACAGGGTGTTAAAAAAATTGAGGGCAATATCTCGGCTGGTGATTCTGCACCACAAATGGGTTAAAATGACCCACCCTATAGTTTTTATTCCGTGAATAAGCGATTTAGCTCAATTTTAGCCCCCGATTGGCGTTCATTACGGCATTTTAGCAGCGAATTAGCGCTTTTTCTCAATTCGAGCTGAAAATTAGCGCTTATCCACAGTTTTAGCCGTGAGTTAGCAGGTTTTTCCACCTATTTATAGCCACGAATTGACGCTTTTCCTCAATTGGCTTCTGAAGCAGAGAATTGAATTTAAGCCCCGTCCACACGCTCAAACTTACTTGGGCAAACGAGTTTGAACCAGCAGATTTGTGCTTCATTATACAATGGGGCAAACCCGTTTGCACAAGTAAGTTTGAAGAAAAGTTCGAGCGTGTGGACGTGGCTTTGAACACAAATTGAAATTTTTGTTCTATTATAGCCGCGAATTAGCGCTTTTTCTTAATTGTAGCAGCAGAGTGTAGTTTTTATCCCATGAATTATCGGTTTTTCTAAATTTTTAGCAGTGAATTAGCACGTTTTATCAATTTTAGCTAACAAACAAGCGTTTTTCATCATTGTTCCACGTTAGTTAATGATTTTACAAAATTAGCCGAGTTTTTTTTTTTTTACATCTTAGCCCTGTACAAACAATTTCTTTTCACTTTTAGCTATGGATAAGAGCTTTTCCTCAGTTTTAGTCGTGAATTAGCGTTTTTTTTTGTTTTTTTCACCGATAGCCATGAATTGGCGTTTTTCCTCAAATTTAGCGAAAAATAAATAGCCTTCAAAAGCCATGAACTAGGCGTATTTTCAAAAATTTTGTCTCTATTTTAGCCGCGATTAGCGCTTTTTCTCAATTTTACAAATTACCTATTTTTGTCTTCAATTTTTGCAACAGATTGGCGTTCTTCTCAATTTGTAGCAGCGAATTAGTACTTTAACCTTATTTGACCTATTAAAAAAAGCTAGAAAATTAGCGTTTCTCTTTCACTTTAAGCAATGGATTAATGCTTTACCTCCGTTTTAGCTGAGAATTAGCGGGTTGTTTCCTCTATAGCCATGAATTGGCGCTTTTTCTCACTTTTAGCCGCAAATAAGTTGCCTTCAGAAGCGAAAATGGTCGCATTTTCAATTTTAAAAACGCTCTGAACATTGTCTACTTTTTAGCCGCGAATTAGCGCTTCTTCTCCATTTTAGCAGGGGATTAGTACTTTTCTACATTTGAACCGAATATTATCGTATTTATTAGGTATATAATATTATTAGGTATAAATTGACTATATATATACAACAAATCCACAATATCTACGCCATAAGATGGATCGTATTTATTAGCGTTTTTGTCCCATGAATTAGCGATTTTTCTCCATTTTTGCCCCAAACTGGCGTTTATGGCGTTTATTTCCTCAATTTCTAGCAGCGAATTGGCACTTTTTCTCAATTTCGGCTGAAATTTAGAGTTTTTCTTAATTTTAGCGGCATAATTAGTTTTTTTTTTTTTCATTTTTAGATATCTTTATTAATA
This sequence comes from Corythucha ciliata, assembly GCA_038030265.1. Taxonomy (NCBI): domain Eukaryota; kingdom Metazoa; phylum Arthropoda; class Insecta; order Hemiptera; family Tingidae; genus Corythucha; species Corythucha ciliata. The sequence goes on from CM075938.1 coordinate 12,780,207, forward strand.
GGTATCTGTATTATAACAACTGAGCCTGAGCCCATCAAGTTAATTTACTTATATACAATTTACAACATTATTGGAGTTCATGGCCCAGTGGCCTTCCTCCTACGAGCACGCACGCACCTCACTGTCACTACCGCGACACCACAAGGTCCATGGGTTTTGTCCGCTGTAGCCGCCTGACGACGTCACCGTTGTCCAGGAGGCGAAGTGCTTCCGGGTTCATATGCTCCCAAAGACGGTGTTGGTGTTTGAGCGCATGCTGCTCAATTACTTCTTTTACGGTTTCCACCTTGAGGTCTCGGTGGAGGTCATCATTGCGAACATACCAGGGGGCATTGACAATGCTCCTCAGTACCTTGTTCTGGAATGTTTGTATGACCTTAATATTGGTCTTTTTTGTACAACCCCAGAGCTGAATTCCATACGTCCATACTGGCTTCAGCACTTGTCTATATATTAGCAATTGGTTATGGATGGAGAGCTCAGAGTGCCTACCAAGTAACCAAAACAGTCTTTTAAACTTCAGTTTTAGTTCTTCATTTTTCTTCTTAACGTGCTCTTTCCATTTAAGCTTAGTGTCGAGTGTCATACCCAGGTATTTAGCGGTGTTTACTATGGGTACCTGTTGTCCGTTGATAATTATTGGTATATTGATTATTTTCTTGTTTGTGAAGTAGATGTGTGAGGACTTGAGTTCGTTCAGTTTTAGTCGCCATTTTTTGGCCCATTGACATACATTATTTACTGTGTGCTGTAGTTGTGATGTTGCTTCTTCAACAGACTCTGCAACCGCCAGTAGGGCTGTGTCGTCTGCAAACGTTGCAATTGTTGTGTCCCCACTGCTAGGGACGTCGTTCGTATAGAGGAGATACAGCAGTGGCCCAAGTACACTTCCTTGGGGAACACCAGCATTTATCCTCTTTAATGATGAATACGGTCCTTCGTGCTTCACCCTGAAGTGTCTTTCTGAGAGGTACGACTTGAGAATGTAGAAGTATTGGTCCGGCAAGTTTCTTCTAAGTTTGTACAGCAGACCCTGATGTCAGACTTTATCAAATGCTTGGGAAACATCAAGGAACACGCTCGCGCAGACTTGCTTCCTCTCTAAAGAGTTCTCAATCACCCGAGTGATGCGATGCACTTGTTCAATAGTGGAGTGCTTTTCCCTGAACCCGAGCTGGTGATTGGGGATAAGCTCCTTGTCTTTGACTATGGCTTTTAATCTCTTCACGAGTAACCTCTCGAAGAGTTTGGAGATCACTGGTAACAATGATATAGGACGGTACGACGTTTTCTCGCATGATTCCTTACCAGGTTTCAGGATCATGATCACTTCTGCCACTTTCCAGCAACGAGGTACGTATTTGAGTCTCAGCGATGCGTTTATGAGGTAGAGTAACATACACATTCCTACTTCCGGGAGTAGTTTGACGACATTCCCAGTTATGAGGTCATACCCAGGAGCTTTATTTGTTTTGAGATTGTTTATTGCATATTTAAGCTCATTAAACGTTACCGGTCTTATATATTGCGAAGACGCTGATGGAGGCAGCGTCGGCAGGTCTTCCTCATCTCTTTCCCCTTGCAGCGGCATAAATGTTTCTTCGAGGTGCTCTGCAAATAGTTCAGCTTTCTCTCGGGGACTTTTGGCCCATTCTCCGTCCAGCTTTCTAATCGGAGGAATGTGTTCTTTGGGACGCTTAAGCGATTTAGTAATCTTCCACAGGGAGTAATCCGTGTCCTTTCCTGGAGTTAACTCCATCAATAGTCTGGCATGTGTTTCTTGCTTGATTTCCTTGTTCAGGGCGTCAAGCCGAGTCTTTAGTCTATTCAGTTTTGCTTTGTCACAAGGAGCTCTACTGTTTTGCCAGAGTTTCCTCGCCTTTCTTTTTTCCCTAACCAGCTCTCTAACCTCACGGGGATATGTGGTGTGGCTGATTCTTGCAATGTTTTCTGTAGGCGTGGCAGACCAAGCAGCTCGCTGAATACATTTGACGAAGTTCCCAGCTTCCTCTTCTAATTGTTCCGGTGATTTTAGAGGGACTGAAAGGTTAATATTAGAGGCGACGTATTCCCTGAAAACATCCCAACTAGTGCGTTGAGTGACTAGCCTTGGCCTGTCTTCCTTCAAAATGATTGAGCCGCTAATCGTAAGAACGATAGCAGAATGATCTGACATTAGACTGCCACAGTCTTCTACGTGAATGAAGTTGTCCGATACTCCCTTGACCACAAAAAAACCAATGAGATCTGGAGTCTTTAATGGGTCCTTGGGCCAATACGTAGGCTTTCCTGATGAATGGAAACTGCAATTTATTATTCTCCCAGCGGAGAACAACTATCGTCCTTTTGTGGTTGTTAGCCTCGAGCCCCAATATGTGTTCTTTGCATTGAAATCCCCACCGATGACGAAATTAGCACCCAGACTATCCATTAACGATAAGTAGTCCTCTTCTTTCAGTGCGTATCTGGGAGGGCAATAGATGGCAGAAATGCTACAGCTTTTGCTATTTACGGATGCTTTAACTGTTGCTACTTGCATGAACTCTTGCTGGATTCTGGGTTCCACGTAGTGTTGAACGGTGCTCTTAATGAAGATGGCTGCTCCTCCTCGCGGTCTACCTGTTGGGTGGTCCGCACGATAGCACGAGTAGCCTTTGATTTTCATGTGAGATGACCTCGTGAAATGAGTTTCCGAGATCAAACAGATATCAACTTTTTCTTGATGGAGAAATAACTCAAGTTCTGAAGCATGTTGCCCCAATCCATTTGCGTTCCATGCTGCTATTGTCACAGTATTTTGACGTTTCATAATTTTTGTCTAACTTTTAGGCTCTTTTCGAGGGTGCTAACCCTCTCAGCCAACAGATTATTGGTTCTTTTTTGCTCGTTCACAATTTCCAATAGTAGAGTGAGCATTTTATCAACTGAGGATGGAGCCGGATGGCCGCTAACTACCCCAGCATAGGACGTTTGTTTTCTTAGTCGGAACAATTGTTTCCCTAGCATCTGGTTGGACTTTCTGAATGATCTTTGCTGCTTGCCTTTTCCCAGCCGCTCCGGTCTTGGAGTTATTGGCTTTTTCTTTCAAACGCTGCAACTCTTGGCATAATTAGTGATTTTTTTTATTATTAGCCTTTGGTCCCACATTGGCAATTGTTTTTTTAATTTTTGTTATGGATTAGCACTTTTTCTCAGTCTTAGCCCCCAAATATCCTTCGGAAGCTATGGATTGGCGTTTTCTCAACTTTAGCCCCGAATAAGTGATTTTTTTTCTCACTTTTATAGCCTTGTTATTGCGTATTTTCCTAATGTTAGGCCGAAAACAGCACTTCGGCGTTTTTTCCTTTTTTTGTATATTTAAGCTTTAAAATTGCCTCCTAAATTATGGTCTCTGTGGGCACCGAGAAACCACGAATGAGCATTTTTTTTTTGCAGTTTTAGCCACGAATATTAGCGCTTTTTCCAAACTTGTTGCCGCCTCCTGGCCCCACCATCGGCACATTAGAGCGCCTGATCTCAATTTTATCTGCCTACGGACGTAAAGAAACTTGGGAATCAGCGTATTTTCTCTATTTTAGCCGCGAATTTACCTCCAGAAGGTGTGAATTTTCTCAATTTGAACCAACAGAATAGCGCTTCCACCTGGGCCCAATAGAATATTTAGCCACACTAATTTGCTGATGACCATTAATGTTCTATTAGCTCCAGAGCTCCGGGTCAGATAGACTTAAAATCTTCAAAAGAAACAAAATCGTTGTCAATCGTATACCAAAACTCCTTTTCACGTATACCTAAATTCATTAACGTCGTAGAACCTAAAAATCCTCATTTTTCCCATATTCAAGCTCTTCGGGGGCCCCCTCTGCCCCGGATCCTTCCTTGGTACGCTATACTGCCACGAAGTTTTCTCAAGAATCAGTGAATTAGCGTTTTCTGTATTTGTGGATAAGCGCACCATCTCAATTGTATTCACGAATTAGCCAGTTGTTTTTAGCCTTGAATGAGCGTTTTTTTCAATTTCTGCCACAAAAAAACGCCTTTTCTCAATTTAAGTCGCGAATAAGCGTTATTTCTAAATTTCATCCGCGAATCAGCGCTTTCGCACAATTTTAGCTGTGAGTGAGCCGTTTTTCTCAATTTTATCCACAAATTACCGTTTTTCTTCATTTCACCCGTGAATTAGCGATTTCATATTTGAAACGCATTTCAATGTTGGAAATACTTGCTATTCAAATGAATTAAGAAGACCCTACACAAAGTTTCTCAGATAAAGATTTGTGCTCTTCTTATAGCACCCACAGGTAGTATGCTCTCATTACACGATTTTCGCTTGTACTCTTCTTTTACGTGCCTTTCTTGCACGGAATCGTTTCTTTTCAACAGACATTATGTTCATTATGTTTCCTCCGTATTGAGAATCTTGCCTTCCCATACTCAGCCATTTCCGTTTTCTTGGGCGCACGCGAGAAAGCTTTCTCTCTCTCGCTCTCTCTCTTTTTAATGAGCCTTTCTGGGCACGTGTCTCTTTGTGTCCTCCCGGTGTTCATTTTTTCTCATTTTATGAATAATAATCAGGACATTGATTCATAGCTGAGTAACTCGAGAACATTCCGGTAGTGCTGGGGGGGGGGGTGACGTCAGCTTTATTTCAAGTCAAGGAACAGCCGTCTATCAAGTGTTTTTTTAAAATTACGGCCGCGTATACCTAAAGGCAACGGTTCTGCTGGTTCTGAAAGGCGAAGCCCTCCTTATAAGTGTATGAATTAATTTAATGAAATGAAATATTAAAAAATTACTTGGAGCGGTATTGAAATAATTCTCAGTGGCTGTGGTTGTCGTGAAGGGGGAGGGGGAGGAGTTCGCTGAATGGGCTGGAAAACCGGTCTGGAGTGAAGCTGGCCGCGACCTTCGTGGGTGAAGAAGAGGAGCGCGGCGGCATCAGTCCATTAACACTCGCTCAACGTACGCGAAATACGCGTCTAGACCTGAAGGAGCCATTTGAAACGGAAGTTGCTTTCTGGACTTTTTTTTTTGTTGCTGCTCTTCGCGCACTGCTGATAATTTGAAGAATTCTCAGGGATTTTTTTTTTTTTTTCACGGATTTAAGCCTTCTCAGCTTCTTGAGAATGACGATAGTAAAAAAAAAGTGCTTTCTCGGTCAATCACCGTACCACCAGCATTTCAAATCCCCTCCCCCTCCCCCTTTTTTACTGTAATCGAATCATGAATTGTCATTCGCACAGCATGTGCCACAGCTTCCACAATCCCAGCACCCCATTTTCTCTACCCCCCTCTCCATCCACCAGAATCTTTCAAGTTCTGAACAAACGTGTTCCAATCCTCTTCGGCAACTTCAGTGAGGATGACCTGAAAACGCGTTTCTTACCTGGGCTTTGTTCCCTTCAATCGAATAATGACCTGGAGGAAAAAAAAAAAAAAAATCACTGCAGTGTCTCAGGAATTCCTGGAATTTGGAAACCGGAACGTAATTTTGAATTAGAGTTTGTTTTAAAAAAAAAGAAAAAAAAGTCCGGGCTTTGTAGAAAGCAATGAGCATTGCGCAATTAAAAAACTCTGCCCACCTTTTTATTGTTGTTCTGTTACGACATCTAGTCCATTCTGTTTTTTTTTTGTTGTTAAACAATAGTGTCGTAAAACAACAAACCTCAAAGGAATTTTAGTTGTAAATTAACACCTTTTTTTGTGTGTGGATGACCGAGCAAAATTTTCGGCAACCAGCGCGACTATAGAAGGACCCTGTCATCTTTGTGTTTCCAATATTGCGTTACCACCTATGTAAACCTTTATTGACTCAGGTGTTGAAAAAACCGGGATTTTTTTTTTTTTTTTTTTGACGCACTTCAGAATGAAAACAACTGTGGGCTGAGAATTCTCAAAAGAATTTAACGTTTGAAAATAGTTTCACCCTCGGAATAAACATTATTTTGTTCTTTAGCCGTTTTACGCGTGTAAAATTCATCATAATTATCGTTACTTCTCAAGGTTTAATATGCGGGAAAACACCTGAGCTCACTTTCCAGGCGGGGTATGAGGTCGTTTCTGATGAACGAAAAATTAGAAAAAAAAAAAAAAGAATGGAAGTAACCCAAATTAGTGGGATCAACGGGGTTATTTGTGAATTGAATAGAAGAAAAAACCTTCCATTGACGTTGGCTTTATTTGCATTATCCGTTGGAACGCGTTTGTTTTCGAAGGCGTGTTGGACAAGTTAGGCAATTTCACGCTTGATTCGCTCTGCTCTGCGTGTTTCACTTTCTACAACCGAAAAAAAAAAAAAAAAAAAAAGGGAGGAGAAAATGCGCGAGGGAGTTTTTGTTAGGTACGCGAATGCTCCAATTCTAGTTGTTTAAAAATTCTCCGAGTGTGTGCTGAAATGTGGAGAACCACTCAGTTTATAGCGTAGAAGAGGTAGGAGGAGGGCTTAATTGTACAAACCCAAATTGACGACAATGTCACGTAGGGAACACCCAATGTCGTTGACGTTGCCACAGACACTCCGATGAAGAGAAAAAAAATCGACCTTGCCCTACGATTCGCTCACATGGATGATGCTTCTAAATAATCCTAACACGTGCAAAACTAGGATACAAATTTATTTCTTCGCCTTTTCATTATACTATACCGATTGTTTCACCAAACTTCACTGGCCTATGAATCAAAACTTGCCTCCCTCCACATGACGTGAAAAATGATTATGAAGGCGAGAGGGTGGCACTTATGTTTTCCACGGAGAAAATTGTAATTTTTCGCAAAGTCGCGTTACGGCTAACGCCAATTCGCGGCTAAAAGTGAAAAAATCGGTCATTCACAGCTAAAATTGTTAAAAAGAGCCAATTCAAGGCCAAAACTTGGAACATCGTTAATTCGCTACTACAGTTTTCGCTCAATTATTCGCGGATAAAAGTCACTGCTGAAATTGAGGAAAAACGCTTATAAAAAAAAATGAGAGAAATAGCACCATTTGGACCGAGGATGTAATTTTTTGGTCTAAATATCGGCAAATTTGCAAGTTTCTGATATTTATTTTATCAAAATTGCAAGTTCCTGGTCTTTAATTTCGCGAATTCGAATGTTTAGGCGATTTTTGTGTGTGCTGACCACGTAACCCGAGCTAACGGACTCTGACGAATGGCAGCAAAGTCGCATTTCTTTTTTTTTTTTTTTTTTTGGCAAATATTCGCAAAAGTAGGAGTTTTAAGGTTTTTTAAGTAATTGATTTTCGTGGCTTTGCTTAAGCGAGTTTCACGCTTGCTTGATTCAAGTGAAATGGCAAAAGTTTGAGGCCCTTTCTTGTTTAGTGACCTTCACTAATAGCCGAGTGTAGGATTTGACTTTTCAAGTTTGGGTCCCGGATTGAGCGAAATAACTACTCTCCTGAATAAATATCCGCAAAATTGCTAATTTTGGGTCTTAATTCTTTTGAAAATGCAAGTTTCGGGTCTAATGTCTGCAAAATTGTAAGTTACGGGTCTTAATTTCGTGGAAATTGTAAGATTTGGGGCTAAATATCTGGGAAATGGGAAGTTTGCAATTGCAGTCGGTCACGGTGGCATCGAAATTGCAATAGCTGCTGAAAATTCGCGAATATTGCGAGTTTCGAGTTCTCGGCCCTTTTTACTTTCACGCTCCTCCCCTTTGGGAAAGGAAGTAATGGTGTTTTTCTGGAAGGTGAGGACCCAGCTGGGCTTGCCGACCCCGACTGCGCCAATTATACCTTGACGAGTAGCCGTGTAATTGCAAGCGTTTACAGATACATATTTGTGAGCTTGCAATAATTTGGTCCTTTAAAGCGAAATTACCAGTTTCCTGGCTGAATATCCGTGAAATTCACAGTTCAGGACCTTAATTTATGCAAAATTCCAAGATCTGGGACGTTTTTCGTTGGCAGAGGGTACAACAGAAAGGCCGGCTCCGACAGATGAATATCCACGGCAATGCGACTTTCGAGTCTTAATTCCTTGTTGCAGCAGTACACGAAGACTAGCCGGTATCAAATAGCGCCAAAAGGCTGACGAATGCTCACGAAATTGGAAGTTCATTGGCTGAATATCCACTTGATTATACAATTGCACGTATTTTAGGACCTTTTTTTTTGTTGCTGAAGATCGACACTGGACTGGTATCTGGCGGTCGCTCCGGCCTCGTTCCAAATCCTTGGACTCGCCCCGGCGCCCCCTCCTTTCCGTTAATCCGTTAAGAGACCATTAAATCCAGGAATGGTGCCGAATCGGAAATCAGGTTCGGGGTGGAAATCTCTGTAGAAGGTCCCTACAAAAGGGTTAAATTATGGGTTTTTCTCAATTTTACTCACGAAAACCGCCAGTTGGTGTTTTCTTTTTCAATCATTAGGTGAAAATGAGCCCTTTTTAAGTTTTAGCCTTATAATTTGCTCGTTTTCTTAATATCATCTCAGAATTAGAACATTTTCTCAATTTTATCTGCGAGCTATACTTACAGTTACAGCGCTTTTCCTCAATTTTAGCCGCGAATCAGAGTTTTCTCCATTTGAGTATTGAATCGGCGCTTTTTGTAAACTTTTACCCACGAAATAGAGATTTTTCACAATTCAAGCCACGAAGTTTCCCGAAAAATCCGCGAATTAGTGTAGCGAATGAACGGTTTTTATTAAATTTAGCATCGAATTGGCGCATTTTCTCAATTCTTTCCGCGAAATTAGCGTTTTCGTCAACTATCTTATCTAATTTTTACCCACGCGAAGTAGCGTTGTTCATCTCAATTTCAACCGCGAAAGTGGCCTCAATAATCGGCGACTTTACGGTTTCCTACAACTTCAACAGTCCATTAGCACTTTTTCTGCATTTTTGGCAGCCGCAAATCGTAGCGCTTCATCTCAATTTCAGCTGGGAATTTGCGGTTTTCTAAATTTTGGCTACGGAAGAGCTCTGTTTCTCGTTTTAAACCGCGAATCAGCGCTTGTTTTTACAATTTTATTCGGATATGAGCGCTTTTTCTAGAATTTCAGCCAAGAATTAGCGCTTTTTCTCTTTTGTCCACCAAAGGACGCCTTTTCATAATTTCAGAAACGAATTAGCGGTTTTTCTGAATTTTAAAAGAGAGTTAGCGGTTTTTACTTATACGTAAAGGGACTGTATGGTGCTCGTGAAAACAATCGAGTCCGTTCTGACCGATTTGGCACTTTAAAAAGCCATTTTCGTGGGTTAGCCTTACTAAAACCTAAATTTTCTTAGATATTTCAGAACCAAAGCCCACCTGGGAGACGAAACCGTTCATTTCCGAGCCACCTTCCTCTTCTTCGTGGTCTTGTTCAACCGATGCTTCTAGAACTTACGGTTTTCACCAGTTTCAAACCCACATTTCGGGGGATTTGGCGCATTTAAAAAGTCCAATTTTGTGGGTCTGACCCTTTCAACGCCCAAATTTTGTGGATATAGATCTCACAACACCCAATTTCCACCCAATTTTGCAGGACTGCGTCTATAATCCAATTTCCAGGGTACGGCCCTTTCAAAACCGTATAGTTTTGTGTGAACTTGGCATTCACCAAACCAATTTCGCAGTTTTTCAACATTAAAAAAATAAAATCAAATTTCGCATGTTTGACTCTCTTCACGGGGTTAATCCCAAAAAACAATTCGTACGTTTAGCCCACTCAAAAAGTCAAGCGATTAGCGATTTTGTCTATTTTTTAAAGCAGAGACCAGGGAATTAGCATTTCACTCAGTTTGTGCTGAAAATTAGAGTTTTACCACAAATTGGAAATTAGCGTTGCTACAAAGATTTTTTCTCGGTTTCAGCCGCGAATTAGCAGTTTTATCACCCATGGTCGTAAATTGGCGTTTTTTCTGTATTTTAGCCTGAAAGTTGCCTGCGGAAGCCACGAATTAGCGCATTTCCAATTTTTGACTCAAATTGAAATTTGTCTCAATTTTAGCCGTGAATTAGTGATTATCCTCAATTTTAGGTGCAAATTGGCGCTTTTTCTTAAATTTAGCACCGTTTAGTAGCTTTTCTAAACCGTGAATTAGCGAATTTTCTCAATTTTAGCCACGAATTGGCGTTTTCCTCAATTTTCAGCCGGGAATAACACTTTTTTCCAATGTGAGCTGAAAACTAGAGTCGTTCTCTATTTATGCCGGGCTAATTAGTAAATTTTCAATATTAGCTGCGTTTTTTTTTTTTTTTTAAATATTTAAGCCGGGATTCAGTGATTTTCCCCAATTTTAGCCGCGGGTTAGAGCTTTTCCTCAATTCTAGCAGCGCTGTACCGTTTCTATCGCTTGCATTAGCGATTTTCCTCCTCTATAGCCACGAATTTGACGTTTTCTTAATTTTCAGCTGCATAATAGCCATTTTTCCATTTTTAGCAGTGAATTAGCACTTTTTTCAATTTGAGCTGAAAATTAGTGTTTTTCTTAATTTTAGCCGCTCTAATTAGTATTTGTTTAACTTTATCCGCGTTGCTTCTTATATTTTAGCCCCGAATATGCATTTTTTTCCACTTTCTGCTATGGATTAGCGATGTTTTTCAGTTTGACGCCTCGAACCTTTCAGAAGCTATGGATTCGCGTTTCTCTAGCCACGAATTGTTAGTTATTTTCTTCATTTGTATATTCGTGAATTAACGTTTGTCCTCAACCTTATCAGCAAATCAGCGTTTTTCTCCATTCCAGCCGTGAAGTAGCGTTTTCTGCTAATTTTTCTGTGAATTAGCATATCTATTTTTTTTTTTTACATTCGAATGGGTTATTTTTCGCCATTTCAGTTGTGAATTTGCCATTTTCCCCCCAATTTTTACCCGAATTAGCGTTGTTTTTGTCAATATTATAATCCAGTCAATAATGAATTATAGAGGGCGTTGGGGAGAAGAATTTAATTGATCGCCAAAATTTGTTCATTCAGGCTGGGGCATTAACATACTAAAAGTCCTGATTCCTAGGAGGTGTACTAACGTCAGGAGACGTCGCTGAAGGTGCGAAATGTAGAAATGTAAAAAAAGGCACCTTCAGCGACCTCTCCCGACGTTAGCACACCTCCTAGGCATCAGGACTTTTAGTATGTTAATGTCCCAGCCTGAATGAACAAGTTTTGGCGATCAATTAAATTCTCCTCCCCAACGCCGTCTACAACTCATTTTGATCATTCGTCGACTGGACTATTATCCGCGATTTGTTTACTTGTAGTACAACCTTGAATTATTAGTGTGTATTCTCAATTTTAGCCGCGAGCTTGGCCCAAAAACAACACTTTTGCGTTGATTTCTTCCGTCATACACCTGCGAATCGACGATTTCTTCTCAATGTTTGTCTGAAAGTTGCATTGTGAGACGTCGATTCAGCGCTTTTTCGCAGTTATAGCCACGAGTATTAGCGCGTTTTCCCAATTTTTTGCCGCGTCAGTACATTAGCGCACTTAAGGACCTAACGAAACTGCTGATAGGGAGCACGGGGCCTCGCCGTGGATAAAATGCCTGGGTTCGAATCCAGCCATTGCCCATTGCACTATAAGGCTGCGGCGAGCTGTAACACGGCTCACTCGGCTTCGTGTAGACGTTCCCGGCGATGTGCGTTCAACAAACCGCGCACCGACCGAAACGCCCGCGTAGTACGGGTGTGAAGTTCACAGTACGGGCGTGAAGTCCCTTGGTAGTAGGAGCTCAAGGGAGACTTAGGCGCATGCCGGGTTCAAAGCCTGGCGCCCTCAACAACAACAACAACCTCCCTCGCCACTACCTCGGTACGCTATACTGCCTATTTTTTTTTTCGATTCAGGGGAAGCACCGCACTCCCCAACGAGGCCATTGGGGAGCATTCGCTCTCCCTGAACCCCCCCCCCCCCCCGAGATATCCCGCCTGTTCGGGTTTACGACTGATCGAGGAATAGACTCGAGGCTGTGCCGTTCATAGCGATGAATTACCCTCACTTTGAAATACCGAACTTTTATATTTTCTGAACAACGATTTTTTTCTTGCAATTCCCCTCACTGGCTTTTTGCCATAATTCCCTTTTCAGTTTACCCTGGCGAACTTTCCTGCTGTGGTGTGAGACAATTTAAACTGTTCCGTCGGTAGACTTAATGAACGTATTCCACTTGAGTAGGAATTACGCATAGGGCACTCAAACAATATAAACTTAAAAGTCAGGAACTTCACAAAATGTAATTACACATCCACGGAATGGTGTTTTTTTGTTTTTGTTTTTAATGGGGAGGGGCATAATAGGGGGCTTTAAAAGAGGGCCACCTGCAATGATTGTTCACTTTTATGGGAATGTGTGTGTTGGGAGGAGGCGGCGGGGTCCTTTCAATGCACTTTTCTCGGATGAACGTTTGTGGGGGGTGGGGGGACAACACACACGCTAGGCATTTGAGTCGAAAACATTATAGACCCCCAAGGGAAAACTTCGCTGGATTTACCAAAATCAACCCTGTTAACCACTATACTCTCTCCCTCTTCCAAATTTTATCCCTCAATCATTTTCTTCCGTGTTTATTTGGCAAGTGGCTGTGACAGCTGTAATGATGCTTTGTATTTTCCCATACTCCAGGTGACTTTTTATTATTATTTTTTTTTTAGAGTGCCCCCATATCCAAACCGCGTGGCTTTGACAATAATACTTTGTGATCAGACGGTTATTGAAGAAGAAGAAAAAAAAATTGAAAGAGAATTACGCGACAATTGTATCGTGGTGAAGGGAGGAGGGTTGCTGGTATGACGGTACAGAGATGGGGCAACCACAAAGTTTCTAAAGTTGCGTGCTCGTATTTTATGATTCACTCATCCGGAGTTAACAACTAATAGCATCGGGCGTTGTAATTTATTTCATTTATTTTCAATTAGTAACGCGTTTACGAGTAATTATTAAGCAAAATGTTTTAAATGGATTAATGGAGACTAGGTGAACCCCAATCCCTCCCTCGAATAAACGGAAGAATTTTGAAAAACTTATTTTATATTTTAATGAGTATTAAAAAGACAAAAGACATTCGGAAGTAGCGTTAAAAGTTGTGATGTGAGAATGGTCGAGGTGTGAAACCACAAGAATGGGTGGTGGTGGGGGGGGTCGAGTGACTAAGTTGCACCGCAAGACTCGTTTTATCGGTGCGATGAGATTCATGATATTTCAGACACGATTAGTTCCAAGAATGATTTAACTCACGTTCATGGGTTGACTGTAGTGGGCGGGGGTTACAGAACGGATGATTGCAAGTAATCTCACGGGGCTCTTTTTTTTTTTTTTTTTAAATCAAATCTCGACTTCAGCAGGAACCTAATAAAAACATTATCGTGGAAAAAAACGTGAAGTCATAAAGATAATGCTCCTAAAGCTTCAAAAGTAAGAACTAAGAAACTTCGTTGCGCCAGTTTCTGTCTCTCTCCCTCTCTCGATCATTTCAGAAAGAAAGGAAAGGATAAAGAAAGTTTGCAAATTTCATGAAAAACGACTGTTTGTCTCCGGATATTTTCAAATGCAAACACGTTTCTAATGAAGCCCCTTCGTAATTGACGCCCAAGTTAAATACCATTAGAGTCACGTCTCCTATTTCTAGTTTCCTTCTTTATTATCCACCTCTTTCCCCGCCTTGCTAACATCATTTTTTTCGGTATAAACTTTTTCCTTTTTTTTTTCGTGTGCAAATTCTTATTGCGAGAGTTATTTTTAGAAATGTTCTAATGCTCTACATATACACCAGTTTCACGCCAAATTGGCAACGTGAAGGGTGGGCTAGTTTTATTTTTTTTCGACGAAAAATTACATATTGCACAGGCGTGGTGATGTAGATGAGATGTGTGTAGGAGAGGATGGGGGGGGGGTTGTCTCAAATCAAAAATAAATCCCCTTCCTTCACCGCGACCCTTCATCCCAAAATCAAGTCAGCTGGTATGTGTGGCGCTTGTATATTATGTCCAGGTGTTCAACGGAGAACACCGCACCATCGGTGCAATGTGAATAAAGAAGGGTCGAGTTTTTCCAAGAACGAAAGTTCAGGTAAACAGTGAGCGTGCCCCCAAGACGTACAACGTCTCTCACCTGGTCGGCCTATGAGTGTGGTTGAAGGTGGGAGGGGAGAGTGGAGCGATATTCTCACAGTTTGAGTATCGTAAGCAGGGGGTTGCGTGTGGGTGGGGGGAACAGGATCGAAAAAAAAAAATCAGTTTCTTAAAATCTATCCATGTATAAAATTTTGTGGGTGTGTCATAACTGTTATTTTTTGAAAGGACCTGCTTTCCCTAAGAAAAAAAAAACTCAATTTTTGAAAAATTACAACTTTTATTAGGAGATCAGATTTGCCCTCGGCCATTGAGAGAAGGTGGTCCTGGAAACTTTTTGTACAACGCAGGTGTACAACATAGGTGAGAGGAACAGAAAAAAAATGAGGGATCAAGGGAATTCCTTTAAATACGGTGAGTAGCGGTTGGGTCGGGGGGGGGGAGGGATGGAAACTTGAGTTAAGTTTCCAGATCACGTATCCATCCTTTAGATAGAATTTTCAATGACCGGACAATGATATGAAGAGAAGAGAAGAACCTAAGCCCTCCAGTTCTTCAACTTTTGCCTTTTTTTTTTTCTCTCCAATCTATAAACAATCCGATGTGGAAGAAGTTCTTGTTCTTGACGCCGTAAAAACTGTCCTTTGCTCATTGAGGTAATGAGAAACGATGAAGAAAAGACGCCATCATTATATACCCGGCCGTGGAAACCTAAGTGAACGAAACCAATTAAACGCGGGCCGACTGTGTGGAAAGGTTCGAGGGGTGAGATTATTATCGTCCAAGCAATATTTGTTACTGATAAAGGCGCCAGATTAGGCTACAAACCGCGAATTTTTGCTATTTCTTGGCTTGGAAAGCTGATGTCGTTGAGTATTGCAATAAATCCTTAAATAAAACGATTCTCAATCCTATAAACTGAGCGTTTCCGTAGTGAAAATTCCTGTATATTTTCATGTGCATCGTAGATGATAAGTATCCATTTTCAGAACGCGCCGTAAAAAGAAAACGAAATAAAAGTGCGGTACAACTATAGCGCATGTAAAATGAAAAATAAACACCCTGATCAAAAAGTTGAAACAAACAGTAAAAACCGAATTAACGCCATTGGCAAGTTGAAGCCATAAAAAAAAAATCGCTTCTTTTATGAGCGCTCTTCTCGTTTGAATACATTAACGGGTATTTTTGTTTGGATACCACCAGGCGTATGATCCATTTGACCACGGTGAATGTCAATTAGAAAGGGACTCGATAAAATTAATTTTTAACGACTAAATAAAAAAAAAAATGACGGGAAGGAACTGTTGTAAACTTATATCAATTTCGTCTAACCGTACAACTCACCCTACATCTTTGAAAAACGGAATAATCCTTTTCAACTATTTAAAAGGCGGCTAAAGGCCTCTTTCAATTAAAACTCATCCACGCGCTTTTATTTTTATTATGCGACTGGAACTGTCTTTCAAGTGTCTTTGAATGTGTTATCTATAAATGGTGAAAAGGTCGTGAATTCATGGAACAGCCTTTTTTTTTTTTTTTACAATTCCATTTTGGGGCCGAAGGAGAGAAAAGCGTAGGTTCCTGGATTCATATAACTTTTTTACACACGCCCCCCCCACCCCATTGAAGCTGGCGGATCTTTTTGGATTATGGAAATTTGAAAGAGAGACGGCGTGCCTTAGAAAGTGCTTTTGATTGATTTCTCGAAGCCTCTGGATACTCCCCTCCTGCCTTGCACAGGGCCGTCTTTATTAAAGTTGCGGGATAACATTGGGCCTCCTCTGTATGGCGGGGGGGGGGGGCTCACTTTCTTTCCCACGTAGGGTTCGCATGGTTTCAAAAGTAACTACTTTCAATAAATAGTACTGTCATGCTTGGGTGAAGAGGGTGAAGGATAAACGCCTAGAGAGTTTCGGGTGGGGTTCACCTTAGCTGATCCCTAGCAGTACGACTGCCCAAAGGCGTCTCTGTGGCGCAATTGGCAGCGTGCTGGGCTAGTAATTTCAGAGGTTGCGGGTTCAAATCCCGCAGAGGGAGCCGATTTTTTCTCGAAGCTCGAACCGTGTTGGGCTGTGCCCTCCCAGCTTCGTCAGGAAAGACATCCATTTAATTTAATACATTTTGTATCTGAGATACTAATTTCACGGGTTTTGCGCACTAAAACCCATTTTTTCAAATCTGGCTCACTAAAAAAAAAAAACACGTTCGCTGGTTCCACACCAGAAAACCCAATATCGCGGTTGCTCTGTAGCTAAAAAACCAATTTCGCAGGATTGCCTCATTCCAAACCACAATTCGCGGGTTTAGCACACTAATCGAAGACTTTTCGTGATTCTGGCCCATTAAAACGCGTGGGATTTGCTAGCACTAGAACCAATTTTGCGGGTCTTGGCCCACTAAAACGTTCATTTCGCTGTGTTTTCTCGCTGAAGAAGAGCTAAACCCCCAATTTCGTGGGTTTCGGGCTTGCTAAAATCCCAATATTTGTGATTTTTGGGCTTGCTTATTACCCCTATTAAATTTCTTATGGTTATTTCATCAAAATTGCAAGTTTCATGTGTTTATTTCACCGGTTTTGTGTCTTTATTTAATCGAAATTCCCAGTTTTGTGTCTCCATTTCGCCATTATTGCTGGTTTCAGGGCCATGTTTTTAGTGGGCGTGAAACCTGGAGTAGGCGTCCCCAACAGCCTGACGAATAGCCGTGTATAAATGCAACATTTAGAGCTATAAATACTTGTGAGTTTGCAAGTTCGGGGTCCTAATTTGAGTGAAATCACAAGTTTTCTGACTGAATATCCGTGAAATTAACTGTATTCGAGCCTTAATTAAAGCGAAATTGCAAGGTCATGGTCTCAATGTAAGCAAAACAGCAAGTTTTGAGGCCTTTTTTTGTGGGCGGCGGAAACCAGGCTGGGCCAGCGGAAGCGTCCAAAGTCTGACAAATCACGAAATTGGAAATTTACTGACTGACTATCCTCACATTTGCAATTTTTCGCTCTTAATTATTGCTAAAATGCAAGTTTAGGGTTTACGTTTCACTGATAGCGATTTCCATTCGAAACACTTCACAAGTGTAGTGCCGCGTCCTCTCCATAAACATAAATGTTTTAATACAGAGAGGACGGGTGGAAAAACTTACACAACACGATTGTATTGCATTGAATGGAAAACGCTATAAAATTTCAAGTTTCGGGTCTTTATTTCACTGAAATTGTAAGCTTAGGGTCTTTATTTCACCGAAATTGCAAGTTCTGGGTCTTTATTTCACCGAAATTGCAAGTTTCGGTTGTACAGCTTCAAAAAAAAAAAAAAAAACAAACAAAAAAACATGGACGTTTCGGGTCTTTATTTCATCAAAATTCCATGGCCGTTCATTCGTTCACCAAAATTGCAGGTTTCAGGGCCATTTTACTAGTGGGAGTAGACCCAGGGGTAAATTTGCAAGTTTTGGGGCCTTTTTCTGTGGCGATGGAAACCAAAGCCGGCAAGCGGCTGGCGAATCACGAAATTAGACGTTTCTTTATTAGCTGTTTATCGCTCATTTGCAATTTTTGGCTCTTGATTCTTGCAAAAATGCAAGTTTCGGGTCTTTATTTCATCGAATTTACAAGTCTCGGGTGTAAACTACACCGAAATAGCACGTTTCGGGCTGAATGAAATATCCGCGACTTGCAAGAATTGCAATTGTTTTTTCTGCGTTTGGACTCAGGAACCGTTGCGTCGAAGGCTCACGAGTTTCATTCGCTGTACACCCAAAAATTGTATTCCAAACACGCCACGCGTGTCTTTCAGTCTTTGCCGAGACGTACCGCAGCTATACCCCTCCCTGTATAATATGAGCCGCCGTCATTGCTCTCACGAAGCGCGAGATAAAGCCACGAGAGACCGTGAATCAGCGTTTTAACTCATGTTTAGACGCGAATTTACGCTTTTTTCCAAACTTGCAGATGCAAGATTGGCCTCAACAACGGCCCACTAGCGCAATTTCTCAATATTAGCCGTGAAGTGTCATCCAAAAACCAAGAACTGGAGTTTTACCCCCATTTTTTTCCAATATTTGACTGGTACTGTCTGTGTTTGTGGTACTGTGAATTAGTGTATTTTTCTAATTACAGACCCCGGACATGCCGCAAATTAGGGCTGTTTGTCCAGTCTAACAGAGAAGAGCGGTTTTTAACAATTTTGTCGCGAATAAGCAATATTTCTCTGAATTTTCGCCTTGAATTAGCGCTTTTTTCTATCACTTTTAGCCGTGAAGTTGCCTTCAGGCACCATTAATTAGGGGTTTCTCTCAATCATAGCCACAAATTAGCGACTTTCTTAATATTTTAGAACCTGAGGATAATGTTTACTGATCAGATT
Source organism: Corythucha ciliata (assembly GCA_038030265.1). NCBI lineage: Eukaryota > Metazoa > Arthropoda > Insecta > Hemiptera > Tingidae > Corythucha > Corythucha ciliata. Next base: position 12,798,562 of record CM075938.1, read on the forward strand.
TCAAATCTAAAATATTGCGGTCGAATTTATCATTTTCTGCGTGCCTGTAAAATCCAACCGCGTGCCGCCTCCGTAAAGCTAACTTCCGAGGGTATATTACGTGTACCCACCTATAGCCCGCGTTGATAACGCATACAATTCAACCATCCAATTCACGTCAGAGTCGCGCAAACACGTGGAAGAAGTTTGCGTGATACGTGTTTCCTGTACGAGGAAACGTTGTGTTCAGCTGCGATATACTGACGCCACCGGAAATATAGACGCGAGAGTGTGTGTGTGTGTTTTATATATAAAGGAAGTTACTCAGATTAAACAGGTGCGAACAAAGAGATAAGTTGTATTCTGTGAAAGACACCAGAAAGCACACACACGAAAAACTTGAATGGGCGGACTAACGAGGGACCCTTTTCGGTGCTGCGTGGTGCCATCTCACGAAATTGAAAATACTTGCGAGTAAACATTGTTATAAATATGTATAGAGCGTCTATTTGTTTTGTGGAGTGCAATGGTGAATAAGGCGGGGGGGGGGGTGCGTCAAGAGGATGGTTGTCTTTCAGTTCAAGATAATAAGTTGGTTTTTGTATGTAATTCATGTTCGGGGAAGACGGCCCTTTGCGTGGACTCGCATTTTGAGTGGCGCCATATCGGGTCCACATTCTTGGGATAACATATAAGAAAATTGGATTATGTGTGTTTCGTTTTAAAGAAAACAAATAAAAAAGATGAATAAAATAAATGACGGTGGAATCAGCTAACAAAAGACAAAAGTCTCTTTTTAAACTGGGCGTTAAGTGCATTTACATTTTCACCAGCCTTCCACTCTCCCTAAGCACTAACATTCAATTTATTTCAGTCAAACGCTTACAAGCCCCAACTTTATTTCCATCGGACGTCGAACCCAAACAGACGTTTCTCTCATTCTGTCTCATTTTAAAAATCCCTATCCGAAAACATTTCCCTCTGAATGAAAAGGGCTTAACTTCCGCACCTGGAAACACAAGGAACCGGGTGTTCTCTTCCCTTCCAACCTCATCTGCGCCTCAGTGTGGTGCAAGTAGTTTTCGACATTATAGCAATTAAACTACCATCAATTCTATTTTTCCCTTTCACGCGCATTAACGCATATAGGAAATATCCTCCTCTCCGCACCGCCAAACATTGAAAATAGATGCACCAGGAGAACGTTCATTATTCACGCTCAATTTCCCCCCTTTTTTTTTGCCATAGCCTTCGATTTTCTATTGCCGTCGAGATAACATCATCCCCCCCCTCTCGCCCTCACAACAGACAATTTAATCGTGGCGAGAAGGGGGAGTAGTCCAATAAATAAATAAAATCAGTCACTCCCGTACTCTCGGAAATGGAGCCCCATCAAATTAAAATGGAATTCGAAATCGGATCATCCTCCCCAGTCCCCCCGCGCCACCAGCATCACCATAAGGGGCGACATTGGCTTACAACTCGCGTCCGACCAGAACCAATCCACCTCCGTCGCTTTTGGATGGAGCATATAACGGTTTTTTTTTTTTTTTGTTCAGTTTCAATTTTGTTTCCCCTCACTCTTTCTTCTCTTTCGTGGAAAGAACGTGGGTCAATTATTAGAGCTCGTGAAGAGGAAACCAGACATCAATTGGAAGAAATTATACCTTAAGTAGTAAGCGGGGAGTCTGTGAGCAAAAGGACGACGCGACGTCCCTCCTCTTAAACTCATCCCTTCACAATATCGACCGGACTGATCTGGAAGTGACATTCGAACGTTATTTTGTCGAGATAAGTTACAGTGGACGGAAAATTGGATTCGAGAGGAAAAGAAAGACAAGAAATGATAGCTGAATGAATTTCGATCTACCTTTTGCTCTGGTTGGTGGGGGGGGGGTGATAGGGGTGAGCGGTAAATGTTCGATTCATGACTCTATCTTATCGCTTTATAGCTAGAGATACGGCAGGTTTGTTTAAATAACGAACAAAAAACTTTCACCCATTCAAAAAAAAAAGACGGTTAAAGAGAGACACAGGAAACAGAAAATACGGGAGGTTGAGCTAAAAATATTATTCGAATTAAACTCGTCATCTGTCAGGCTTTCCGGGGTCAACACTAAAAGTTGAACTGAGTTCGTCCTTCCCCACATGTCATCACAACAGCCTTTATGGAATAACTTCGAGTAAAAGCCACACAATACCACGATGCTTCCATCGTGCCAATAAAATTCTGGTGGGATGAAACGACCCGACACCACCATTTATTGCGGTGTTCAACCTTAAATGGATAAGCTATACTATTTTCATCCCATCTGCCTGGTTTATTAAGGCAAAGGGGGAAAAAGGTACCTACGTTGCCTAAAATTGAAAATTTCACCCCTCCTCACCGATTTTGCCTCCTGTCCTCGAAAAAACCGATTTCTAATGGTCAAGACAGACTACTCGCGTGACGTGGGAACACGAATTCCCACGTGTGATACAAAATTCCGGAAAATGCTTTTGTTTGTTTGTGTTCACATTGTTCTGACGTGATGTGCGGGAACACGTGGGATGATGCGTGTCCGTGCAATGTGAGCGTAAACAAATAGAAGCCTTTTCTGGAATTTTGCATCACACGTGGGAATGCGTGTTCCCACGTCACGTCCGAGTAGTCTGTACTGACCTTAAGCAACGAGAAATCTTCGATCACTGACAGGCACAGTCATTGATTCCATTCCTGACTAATATTCATCAACTTCTCGATTTATCGCGCGCATCATCCCAGAACTCCAGTTTTCGCCCGGAGTCTCCGGGCCTGGGGCTCGATCTCCGGTCTCCGGCCGGGCCGCCGAGGATAGCCTCGAATCAACGCTATTTCTCAATTTTTGCAGCATCGCAGCGCGATATCTTCACATTTAACAACGAACTGGCATTTTATTGCATCAACTTCAGCAGTGAATTAGCATTTTCTTCGTAATTTAGAGCTACGAATTAACCCTCGTTCATAAGTTCAGCAACGAATTTGCGACTTTTTAACCGTGATTTAGCGTTTCTCCTCGTTTTAGCAGCGAATATAAGCGCTTTTTCTCCAAGCTCCAAATTATTGCTTTCCTCAAATTTAGCCGCGGATTAGTTGCTTTTGTTGAAATTTTAGCTACGGACGTGTCCCAAAAACCGTACATTTTCATTTTCTCAATTTCGCACTGTTTCTCAATTTGACCAGTGAATTACTCTCCACCAGTATCAGTGGATTATTCACATTTATTTGATTTATTATCACATTTATTTATTTGAATTATTCACATTTAGCTACGAATTATCGGTTTCCTTCAATTTTAGCGCAGTGAATTAGAGCTCTACCTCAATTTTCGCAGTGAATTTGAGATTTTTCTCAATTTTAGCAGCGATTGGCGACGTGTATTGACATAATAGCAACGAATTAGCGCCTTTAATCTTTTTTAGCCGTGAATTAACGCTTTTCGTAAATTTTAGTCGATAATGACACACGCTACTGTTGCCCCCACACTAAATTGCCGCCAGAAATCGTGAATTGGCGTTTCCTCAATTTCAACTTTGAACGATGAGCGTTTTTTCTCAATTCTAGCAGCGAATTAGCGATTTTTTTCCAATGTTAGCTGTGAATTAGCACATTTTATCTATTTTAGCAGTGAATTAGAGATGTAGGTGATTATCTTCGGTGACGAGTTAGCGTTTTCTTGCATTTAGCCGCGGATTAACGCTTTTTCTTAATATTAGCCCCGAATTAGCGCTTTTTGTTCAATTTTGTTCACGAAGATGCCTTCTGAAATCTGGAAATGGCGTTTTCTCAATTAGAGCTTTGAATGTCCGCTTATTCTCAACTTTAATCGTAAATTAGCGCTTTTTAAAAAAATTTGTCACGAATTAGCGCTTTTCCTCAATTTTCAAACAGAAAATAGCCCTAATCACAAAAACGCTGAGATAACAAGACGTTCTAACCTCAAAATTAACTCCCGACAGAAGCTCCAACCGCAAAACACTCAAACCACAGAACGCTCGATCGACAAGACTCTAACCACGAGAAGCACTAACCAAAAAGGCGGGGTGTCGATTGTGTTGGTAAAGTGAGGACGGCCGGCCCATGGTCGATGCGAATGCGCCAGTGGTCGTCGCGGTTCATTGTTTTAAGGGCGCGAATAGCCACGTTTGCCCATTTTTCGGGTGCATATAACCACTTTGATGGTGCGAATCGTCGTCTGTAGCCTCTGCAGGGCACAAAAAGATAGGTTTGGCCATTTTTTAACCGCGGTGAATTATTTTATTTCTTCGCCTTCGGGGTTTGCGGTGCTGGAAAGTATGCGAGTATGCCATTTATAGGGCGTGAATAGTAAGTTTAACTATTTTTAGGGCATGAATCGTCACTTTAGGCATTTTAAATTCAGCTCAGTTTGGCCATATTTGACGCGCGAATGGTCGATTTTGCCTTTTTCTGGACAGGAATAATCTGTTTAGGGCTTTTCAAGCCGCGAATCTTCAGAATGGTTATTTGAATTGGTGAATAGTCATAACGATATTTTCAGTGCACGAAACCGTCATTTCAGCGAATTCAATTAAACAATTTTGACTTACCGTTATTTCAACCATTTTGTGAACGCAAACAGTCAGTTTTATCATTTTTTATGGTGTGAATAGTCCGCAAGCCATCTGTAGGGTGCAAAAATGGTCAGTTTCCCGTTTTTAGAGCAATAATTATTGTCAGTATGACTGTTTTTAGAGCGATAAATTGCCAGTTCAGACGTTTTCTATGGGCGTGAATGGTCATTTTGGACATTTGCAGAACAGAAATCGTCTGTTTAGGTATTTTCATGGCGCGAATAGTCTAATAAGCTTTTTTTTATGGCGCATAGGGTCTTGGATGTCTTGGATGTAACCAGTTTTAGGGGCGCGTAGTCACGAGTTTTGTCATTTATAGGGCTCTAATAGTACAAAAAGCCAGAATGTTCATTTATGCCATTTTTGACGCGCGAGTTGTTCATTTCGCCATTTTCAGGACAGGAATAATCTGTTCGGGCGTTTTGAGGACGCGAATCGTCAGTTTGGCCATTTTGGGGGCGCAAGTATAGACGGTCTACCCGTTTTTATGGTGGAAATAGCGGTGAGTGGCTGTCAAGCCGTCTTTGATTGAGCGGAAGCGCACAATTTAACAATCCCCTCCCATGAGCAAATCCTGGATCCGCGTCTGATCGCGCCCTTAGCGAAAAATGGTAAAACTGACGATTCGTGCCTACTGGCAATTCCTGCTCTAAAAATATCCAAACCGACTTCGCACGCACCCTAAAAATGGCTAGGATGTTGCGCGCCAGGAACGTGTACTACCCTTTGCACCACCTCCCAATCATTTTTCATGGATTTGGCACGTTAAGAAGCAATTTTGCTGATTTGACTCCTTTTAAAACATAATTTCGAAAGGTTGTGCTCATTTGCATCCAATTTCATTGGGCTGGTTCATCCACAAAAACCATTTCGTGGGTTTGGCCCATTATAAGGGTGGCCGGCGTTTTCAAAAATGAAATTTTTGTGGGCAGGGCTCATTAAGCACCAAGTTTTGCAGGGTTGGCTCACTAAAAATTAATTTCGATCGCGGGGATGTTTCACTCCCCTCCTCCTCCAAACCAATTTTGCGCAATTCGCGCATCAAATAAACAAAATAACACGCTGTTGACCCATTCTAAAAGCAATTCCTTGTGAGCTCTTTCAAACCACAAATTTCGTTGATCTGATGGCCCTTTCAGACACCAATTTAACGAGAACGAGAGAGAAAAGACTCCTTAAGGAAGAGCTGCGACTGTCTTGGTTGCTGTTGGGGCTGGAGGACAAATTCAAGTCACAGAAGGCTAAGGGCACAGCCCACACAAAACACAATTTCCCGCGAGTGGCTCTTTAAAAAACCTAATTTTTCGTCGATCTGGCGCGTCACAAACGAATTTTGCGGGGATGGCTCGCAAAAACAGAGCAAATTTTGTGGATTTCACACCATCTCAATCTTGTTTGGCCTATTTGAAAAGCCAATTTGGCGTGTCCAGCTCCTGCCAAAAATGAGGGTTTCCCAATTTCCTTGATTTCTGCCAATTTTTCTCGACTCTCGAGAGCAATGGTTCACGGTCGTGTCCCGTTGGATTACGAAAATGTGTAGTGTTTTGTGTTGTTGTTGTTGTTGTTGTTGTGGTGATGGTGTTAAGGACCCGAAACTACAAAAAATTTTGATTTTGGTCAAACTAGCATAATGTCACGAAAGAGGCCTACATGGTCTGTCTTGTCACTATGACGCACCCGTTTTTGGCCACTTGCGCACGTTGTCAGAACGAAAGGCAGTGGCCACGTAATCAAAAACTCGAAAGAGCAAGGAAGAGCCTCCACGCCCGCAGACCATCTTGGTCTTCACCTCCTTGGAGTAAAGAAAATTGACAGAAATGGCTCATCTTTGACCACTTTTGAGGGAAATGACGGCCACCCTTGGTGCATTTCGATTGGAACCTACTACCGCAGGGCCGTGGAGAGAATATTCGAGGCCATCAGGGACGAAAATCAATGAGACCCTCACCTGAGTTCACCTGAGTGAGTAACAGAACCAGTGCTACCCTCGCTTCTTTCTCGAATGGTCTACATCCAACCACAGTAATGCTCCAATCGCAGCCAAACTCTAAAACCACGAAGAAGGCCCCAAAACAGTACAATGACCCCATTACAAGGCCCAATCACAGCCATGGTTCAGTCCCAGCGAAGCTGTAACCATAGTAGAAGCTCACACTACAGCAACGTCTCAAGCACAAAGAAAGGCCCTCCCACAGCAAAGGTGAAACCAAAGCCAAGGTCCAACCACTGGAAATGTCAAACACAGCAATGGTCCAACCACAGCAGAGGTCACAACCAAAGCAATGGTTCAACCACTGCAAAGGTCTAACCAGAAAAAAGGTCCAACCACAGCAAAGGTCCAACCACAGCCAAGGTCTACCCCTAACTACAACAAAGGTCCAACCACAGCCAAGGTCCAACTCCAACCACAGCCCATGTAAAACAACTGAGAACTCTGGGGCTAAACTAATCATGAGGTGGTGGCGGGGCGGCAAAGGAGCACGCGCCCTCGATGGCAACCACACAGTCGTAGCGCTTCCTTAGCGTGGCATTCTTCTCCCTCTCTCTGTCGTGTCACTTTGATAGCGGCAAATTGGTTGCCACATGAGTGAACCCCAAGGAATTTAGTTTTTGATGAAGCCAGACCCACGAAAAAATTCGTTTCTGACAGGTCAGATCCGCGAAATTTGTCATTTGAAAGAGCTAAACCGAAAGAATTACTTTTAAAAAGGAACTAAAGGGGAAATTTGTTCTCAAAATAACGAATAACGTGAATTTGAATTCTGTACGTTTCGAACTTGCGAAATTTGGACCCAGAAATAAGAGCCCAACCAGCGGAACTACTTTTTTTTTAAAAGACATTAAACCTGTGAAACTGCTTTTTTTGAATGAGTCAAACCCGTGAAATTAATTTTTTTCGAAAAATGAACTTTTAGGGAGTTCATCCAGCGAAATTGAAACCTGTGAATATAGTCCGCAAAATTTAGAATTTGAAATAAACCGCAAAATTTGTGTTTTGTAAGGGTCAAACCCGTGAAATTTGGGTTTTGAATGGTGCAATACCCGCGAAATTTCTGTTTAAAATCGGCCACCCTGTAAATTTTGTTTTTAAACGTGTGAAATACGTGAAGTTTGGCAGTTTTTTAGGGAGCCAAATCCCACGAAATTGGTTTTACCGACGTGTAGGAATCACGAAGTTCTGTATTTCAAAGACTCCAACCGGTGGAGTTATGTGTTTTTCAAAAGGATAGTGACGAAATTAGTTTATGAACTAGCCAAAACCGTGAAAATTGGGTTCTGTAAAGGTAAAATCCGAGAAATTTGGACTTCGAAAGTATCCAAAATCCACGGAAATTCTCTTTTGAAGGACCCAACCGTGAAATCGCTTGTTTGAATGAGTGAAACCCGCGAAATTTCGCTTTTGAGGGTTTCATCACCCTGTGAAATTGGCTTTTTGAGTGAGCGAAACTCATAAAATTGGGTTCTGTGAGTGCCAATAAACTGCAAAAGTTGGACTTTATTTGGTTTAATGCCGCGAAATTGATGTTTCACGTACACCATGAATCAGTGTGAGCTATAAGGGATGGTTGGGTGGTGGGGTTGAGTTTATGATTTCCACGTCAGAAAACTCCAAAATACGCCCACGTGTATCGACTTCGGCCTTTAGGGTTACCTGTCCAAGAGCAGTAGGCCCTTTGAGGGAAAATTCGTGCATGCACCTCAAAACTTGCACAAGTGGCAAAAAAAAAAAAAAAAAACGTTGGCGCATCACGATGAAATTTCGTTCAGTGGCTCGTCTGGTAGAAATCCCGTCTTGATTTTTATTCAAAGTGGCCAAACATCAGCGATTCGCGCGATCGTTGGTTTCGGCAGATTTTGCTCGCCTCCAGCAAGAGCTCCGCGGGCGTTAATCTATGCGTACGTATAGACCTATAATTGGGCTAATTCTAGCCCAAAAAGTTTTGTGTACAAACTTCTTAAAATTAAACATATTCCCGGGGCGTCATTTAATTTTTCGGATATTAGTATAATGACGACGAGAGAAACTCTGTAGGCCCCTTGATCGAAACCTTCCAGAGAAAGCCATTTTTTATTATTATTATTTTAAACTGATTTACGGCCAGTTTTGTCTCACGCAGCCAACCATCTCGAAGACCTCTTGAAGAGGTACACAGAGTATTAATTCCCACCTCATTCCTCCCCACAAGCGAGCGTTCTCAAGTTATTTTTTTTATTATTTTCAAGTGCCGCGGAGGGAGGAAGCGGCGACTTCAAAGCTTCATCCCATTCCCCCCTCCCCCCCACACCACACGGCCCATCAAACTCTCTTTAAAAAAAAAAAAATCTTATAATTTTTGTAACGTTTAACTTTCATGAATGGATACAGGAAGGGATTTCATTAAAGTGTAACCCAAGACTCACCCGGTGGGACGCCGGGCAATGGTGAAGAACTGATGATGTTGTGGAAGAAGGTAAGCCATTCCCCTCCCCCCCCGCCCCAACCTGATTGTTAATTGGAGGCTAAAAGCGATGACAAAGTCCTATAGATTTTACGAGCCTTTCCGTATTATAAACCATTCTTTATCTTTAAAAGACAATGGCCTAGTACGGCATATTAAGAGCCGAGGTGGATCCAACTAAAGGGGCGAGGGGAAGGGTAATTGCGCTATTATTTTGTGAGACGATGCAGGGAGAGAGAATTGCTTATTCGAGCGAAAGATTGTCTCTATATAAGGAAGATGCCAATTTGTATCCGGAAGGGTTTGAGGGAAGATAGAGTAATTCATGATGATCATCAATTTTTTTTTTTAACCCGTCTATTTACTTTGAAACACTCAATCCGTCACCTTCATATGTGCCTCCATACAAAAAAAAAAAAAAAACCTCAAAGGATGCCTCAACGAGATTGAAACACGTGTACGGCTGTGGTTTTTAAGTAAATGAGTAAACGTATGTTAAAAGAGGCAATTTAACTGGAAAAATTCTCGTAAAAACAGATGGCTAGAGGAGAATAGTGTGGGAGCTCCATGCTACTTTTTACAAAGGTCTTGGATACACGCAACACAAAAGTAAAACGTAAGTTTTGACCAATGGCAACCCAGATTCGCATAGCATTGATTTTTCAAAAAAAAGGAACGCCCCCCTGTTGAGTGCCTTAGTTGGCAGCATTCCACCACGGAAGAACTTAAAAACCACCAAAACTCTTCTCGATTTAATCGATTCTTATTTCTCTGGAACTTCCACTCTAGAATGGTGGAAATAGGCACCTATCTTGGCAATATTTTGCCTTAATTTACATTTGCGTTTAATGAATCTATAGGGGATACACCGCTAAATTAGAGAGCGTGTACCATAAAACCACGTTGACCTAGATAAATGTATCTATGAGCTCCTGCTTGTACTAGACCATTATAAGCAGACTTTATTCCACGCGAGTGTGCCATATATTTCAGTTTATTACGATGCGGGACTCCTCTAACAGCTTTCCGCGTCACGCCACACACTACGAGTCACGTCCTCCCGCTCAACCAAAAACTTGTTCATAAAATTGTTTGGCTTAACCGTTCAAAATCAATCGACCGACTCTTTTCTTTTGTTTACCTCCACACCGCCATAACGCTCATTTTACAGACATCGCCGCTCAGGTCTCTTCAGGTGGCAGACTCATAAAAATAACACGACAAAAACGTCTTCAGGTTAATAACCTTTAATATCCTGTGTGTCGTAATACTCCACTTGGGTTGGAGTGTGAAGGTTTTTATTTGAGTTAAGGAGTTACGTGACCCGAAAGGTCGAGTTATTTATTAGATATCCATTCCTCTTTGATCGGGTGTGCTCATCCTTGGTTGAATGTGATATGTGAAGATTGGAGAGGGTGGGGGGGGGCTTCTTGGAATTGATGATATCTCGTTTTGTTATTTTTACTATCTTCGTTCTATAAAACGCGGTTTCTCTTTAGCGATTTCACGAGGCGCCTTTGAAATTCATTCACTCATTTTAATAATGAACCCCAAATAGAAACAAAAAACTCCTGAAGCTCGAAAATTCCGGAAAAGATAAAGGAAGCCACGTGTAAAAAGTTCCCATAGAAAACCATAATACAACCCTCGCCGAGACCTTTGGGACGTTTCCAAGTGAAAATTATTACCTTCTGACCCCACTATCTTTCTTGGTCACCCATCCCTTAATACATTTATGTTAAGAATAACCCTCGGCAACGACTTTCAACGAGGCACGACCATATTCTTCTCTCCGCTTCGCTATCCTTTCTTTTTTTTTTATATTTAGTAGGAGGGAAGCCATATGGGCCCAACACCAAGGGATCATCCGGCATTGTCCCTATACACTGTGTCGCGGGTGAACAAACTTCTAAATACCACACCGCCCGCAAGTCCTCTCTTTTTCCATAACAAACTCTTTATTTTATTTAGCCGGTCATCAAACTTGGATGAAAGAGAGAGAGAGAGAGAGTGAGGGAGTGTGATAGAGAGACAAAAAATAGTAATATAGACTTCCGCTGCCTCTTATTAGCCTGAGCCTTGGAAAGCGAAGAAAAACAGCGTCCCTCGCACGTTTGATCCTCTCTCTAGGGACTACAGAGAGTTGGCTATTAAACCACTTTTTTTTTTTTTTTTTTCTAGCCACCACCACCACCACTAAATAAAAGTTTTTATTAAAAACGAAATTGTCTCCTTTCATAATATATTATTAGGCATTTTATTTAATTTTTATGAGAGTACGTCAGAATGGACTGCTGTAGCTGTGGGTGGCTGAATAACCTCGCTGCCAAAATAATTATTCTACTCTCATGCTGTCGAGCCAATAAAGCCGAGAAAAGTACAGCGGAGAAACTCAAGAATTATGCGAAGATTTTCTCATTAGATGGTTGCATTCGGCCTTCGACCACTGGCCCTTTGCTCTCCTTATAGGCAAACTGCAGGGCTTCCAGATTCACGGTTTTGCAGCTTAAACCCCTGATTTCCTGAGATTTCGTGGTTTCAACGCCTGAAATCCCCAAATTGGCGGAATTCGCGCTCTCCAAGGGCCTGCCACATGTGGGGCTACTTTGAAGCACCACTGATTGGCCTAGTGTGATAGTGGGCTGGAGTGCCAGACATGCACCAGCTGGCAGACACTAGGAAACACAGTTTCGCCAGTTTGATAGGTCTTAAAATCCCCAATTTCGCGAGTTCATCTCTTCTATGATGGAAATTCCACTGATTCGGTGGCTGAAAACAAGAATTTCACGGGTTTCACTCTCAAAAACGAAAATTTCAGGAGTTTGCCCTTTAGAAGACGCGATTTTTCAAGAGTGTCGGCTCTCCCATAAATCGAAATTCGCTATTCAAACTCTCGTACAAACGAAATTTAGCCGGATTTAGCGCCTCAAAAACATAATTTCATGGCTTTGGCCATTAAAAATCGGTTGGCTTTCCAGAGAATCGAAACGAAATTCTTCAGATTCCGCGCCTCAAAGCCCCAAATTCATGGGGGTTGTCCCTTAAAAAACCAAATTCGCGATCTCGGATCCTTCAAAAACAATTTCTCGCAGGGTTTGGCTCCTCCAAAAAGAAATTTTCTTGATATTCGACTCTTGGGGAAAAAAATCTCGTCGGGATTTCGTGGATTCGATGCCTGAATTCTCAAATTTAGTGAATTTCTCTTTTTAAGAAACACACTTTCCCAGGTTGTGATTGTTTTGTGAACGAAATTCCGCTGATTCGGCGCTGAAAAATCCCAATTTCACGGGTTCCGCTATTTGAAAACCAAAATTTCCCGGTGTTGGCCCCTTGGAAAACACGATTTCGAGGTTTCACCACCGTATGGCAATCTCATTAGACGGTTGCGTTCGGCCTTCGACCACTGCCCTTTGCTCAACAACAACAAATTTTCTGCGCGAATTTTCGCGCTACTAAATTCGCAGGCTCGTCCCTTCAATACATTGAATTAAACGTGATTGCTCTCTCTTATGACAGACATTTCGCGGGTTCTATACGCCCGAGGGAGCGCGTTTTGTTGGTTTGACCAATGTAAAATGGAATTTTTAGGCTTTGGCCCTTTTAAGGATGACATTTTGCAGATACAACGACTCAAATTCCACGGGCTTTGACCCTTTAAAAAATCAAATCTCATGGGTTTGGGACTTATAAAACGCAATTTCGAGGGTTGGGCCATATTATGGGCCAAATCGCTGATTCGGCTCCTGTTGAAAAACCAAATTTCACGTGTTTCGCTATTTAAAACCCCAAATTTCACTGTGTTTGGAAAAACTGATTCCAAGGTATCGCCACTGTCAAAAATCCGAATTTGTTGGCTTGACTCTTCGCAAAAATAAATTACACGTGATAAGATCTCTTTCATGACGAACATTTCGTAAATTACATACCTGAAAAAACCAATTTTGTGGCATTTGGCCTTACAAAACGAAATTTTGAGGGTTTGACCCTTTTATGGGTTATAGGATCTCGCGGATTCAGCGCTTGAAAACCAAAATTTCAATGTTTTGCGCGGAATTTCGCTGCTGACAAACCAATTTCGCTGGGTGGCTAAAGTCAGAGACCGATCTGGCTCACTAAAAACCACTTTTGTGGATTCCGCTCGTTGAAGAGCCATTTTAGTTGGTCTATAGCTCACAAAACAAACAAAAAAAAAAATCGTGGATTTTCCTGGTCGGAAATCCATTTTTATGGCGTTGCCTCATGAAAGCCAACGAAAACGACAATTTTTCGGGTTTTGCTCTCGCTAAAAAAATAATTTTCGCTAACTTAAAAACCCTCAAATTTTTGGGGTTTGGCTTGCTGCAAAACCCAATTTTGCGGGGTTGCGTCTCTCAATAAACGTTATAATTACGTAGATGTTGCACACTTATCAACCATATTCGCGATTCTGTATTCCTTGCTCACTAAAAACATCCATTTTCCAGGTTTTGCTCGCTGTAGACCCGCAATTTTAGGTGCATGGTTCGGCTTGCTCGAACTTCAGTTTCGAGGGGTTCCCCATTTGAAATGATCTGTTCGCCTTGAAATTAAACTTTGCCGTACCATGGAGTCAGTATGGGGGAGAGAGGGGACTCTCAGGCATCTCAGGGGACCAAAATTGAAAGTGCAGCAGCTCTAAAAGTATCACTTTCTGGGAGAAGGGGGGCGGGTTGTCAGTTTTTGGACATAAAATCGACAGTTTACCCGCAGATTTAGTTTCTGACGGATAGTGACCGTTTCTGTGCAAATTCATTTTCTGATGACCGTGAATTGACGATTTCCAGCTCCAGATTCCCGAATAAAAGCCTGCAAAAAGGCTGTGGTGCGTCGGACATTTTCGCCAGTGAATGCCTGCTCACCCCTATAGATCAAAGGGCTGGCTACGCCCCTGTTGCCAAGATCTGCGCAGTAGCTTGTCGCTGCTTCTGCAACTGACATTCCCCGGGAAATTCCTACGTGGCCCCCTGTAAACGTGTCTTAGCGGCAAAAAATGCGTGTCTGATCGAATTTTCGTTTTGTTTTTCAAGTTCTATGTGGATCGAGAAATCCCAAACTACGCGGTTTTGTCAAATTTTCAAATTTACGCTATCTTTGCTAAAATACTGTCATTTGTTTGTTTGAAGTGTTTTAAGCTGGAGGACGAGGATTTTTTTTTTTTGGAGATTGCTCAATCAACAAAATACAGCCGGTCCCAGCCAAAACGTCAGTCATGCGACAGCGCCCCTCATAGTGGCCAAAAATGTACGTTTCACGTTCAAAATGGCCGAAAATGGGCGTCATTCCCGATGATTAGGTATGCGGGAAAGTGTCACTTTGTGACGTAAATTGACAAACCGTCCTGCACAAACCCTAACTCGCGCGATTCAAACGTAGGAATGCAGATGTGTCACTATACAGGCGTTTTTCGCTGCAAACGCTCAAGGCGCTTAGCGATGAAATCACGTGACTCCCGCTCACGTAAGACATGAACTAACAAAATGTGTTTTTTTTTTTTTTTTTTTTGTCCTAAAAGTGGGAACAAAGATTTCGGCGCGAAATGTCTTTTTTGAGTCTCGCTCGTAGGATGTAAGGAGGCTGGGACAGGGGTTCTGGGCACCAGTAAGCGCGCGAAAAAAAAAAAAAAAAAATCAATTTATGCTACTAGGCTTGAATGGTTTTGCTTGTCCACCAAGAGAATCATCCCCCCCCCCCGCCAACAGACGATCACGTTCGCGACGGTCTTCAATGAAGTCCAACGAGCTGTCTTATTTCAGTGATTTTTGGGAGGCTACTACCCTCAATACTCAACACCATGATGTGGTTTATTTGGCCTATTGGCTCTTAGTCGCTAAATTGTTTTTTTGGGCCCGAAACAATTGCTTCATTCGCCCCCCACCGCGCGCCGCCCTCACGCTACGTTCATATTTGAAGCATTGCACCTATTGAACAACGGCATGGGTAAGCCAGCCGAACGTCTTGCGTTAAGGTACTTATATTTTTATTCTTGGGGGCAAAACGTGACCATCGAAACCGCGAAAATCAATTGGTGGCACGTTAGCGAGCAACAGTGGCGGACCAAGAGCATTTGGCACCCCTGGGGCAAGACGAACGACCCACCCCCCTTCGCTATTCGGATTGATTGCTCATTATTTGGATAGAGATGGAGAAAGCTCTGTGAAACCTAGTAAATATGACCCCGTGGCACTGTTAAGGATAAGGAACGGTTTCCTAGCTCCAACAACTGGTAATTTTATGACAGACACAAGCTGGCTCTTCAGCACGAAATATTTGGGATGTTCTTTAGTCAGCACAACCATTTCATTGCCCCATCATCAAGAAATTCACTTGAAAAAAATCTCTGTCAGATTTTGGAAAAGAGCTAATTACAGGCTATGAAAGTATGGAAACGACAATTTTCGGCTTCTGAAGGCTATAGTTCGTGATTCAAACTGAGAAAAAGCGCTAATTCATAGCTAAAAGCAAAAATATCGTTAATTCGAAGCTCTAAGATTGCGAGAAAAAGTGATAATTCAGGAATGAAATTGAAAAAAATCGCTTATTAGCGGCTAAAATCAGGAAAAACACGAATTTTCTTTAAAAATGCCGAAAAATCGCTAATTCACGGCTACAATGGTGATAAAATGGAAAAAGTGAAAAATTCGTAGCTGATTCAGAATTCATCGATAAAATTGAGAAGAAACGCTGAAGTGAGGAAAAAGGTTAATTCGCGGTTTAAATGGAGAAAACGTCAATTCGTGGCTTCTAAAAGTAACTTCCAGAAATTAAACAAAATCGCTAATCCGCGGCCAAAATCAGAAAAAGTGTTAGGTAATTCGTTGTGAAAATTGGGGAAAAACTCCAATTCGGGTCTGAAATGTAGAAAAATCCATAATTAGCGGCTAACATTAGGAAAAACGCTTAATTATGGTTAAAATCAAGATAAATGGCTTATTAGATGGGGGAGGGTAATTTGAGAAAATTGACAAAATTCAAAACTGAGAAAATGGCAGGCCGCGGTTTTTGGAGACAACTTTGTGGTCAATCGGGAAAAAATCGCTAATCTAGGACAAACATTGAGAAAATCGCTAACTCGACGCTAAAATGGAGAAAAACCGCACATTCACGGCTAAAAGGGAGACAAATAGCTAATTCACCGATGAAATTATTTTGTGGTAACACTTCAGCTTTGGCGCGACATCGTATGTTTTGGTGTAATGTCGTCTCATTTGGGGACAAAATCCCCCAACATTGTGGTGAAATCGTCAGTTATTGTGGTGAAATTGTCCGTTTTGTGTTGAAATCGTCAGGTTACACAAGACAGAGTCGTAAGTATCGGCTTAAAAAATCATCTGTTTTGGGGAAAATCCCCGTTAATGGTGAAAAGTTGTCAGTTTTGGAGTAAAAAACCTAGTTTTGAATTGGTACCGCCAGTTTCAGGGTGATAACGTGAGATTTTGGGATGAAATCGTCAGTTTTGAGGTTAAAACCGACAGTATTCAGGTATAATATTACCAGTAGTTTTTGTAGTGAAATCAAAAAATTGAGAAAAACCGCTAACTCGACGCTGAAAAAAATCGCAAAATCACGGCTAAAAGGGAGACACCTCGCATATTCACGGCTAAAATGGGGAAACATAGCCAATTCACTGACTAAATTATTTTGTGGCTATACACTTCAACTTTGGCATGAAATCGTCTGTTTTGGTGTAATAACGTCTTATTATGTGAACAAATAGTCAGTATTGTGATAAAATCGTCAGTATTGTGTAAAATCGTTAGTACTGGGGTAAAATCGTCAGTTTTGCGTTAAAAATGACAGAGTTTTCAATACAGAGTCGTCAGTTTAGCTTAAAATCGTCCGTTTGGTGTCAAACCACTACTTTTAGGGGTGAAATCGTCAGCTTTAGTGTATATTGTGAGCTTTGGGGGTAAAATCGCCCCCCCCCCCCGATTTGTTGTGATCGTGTTGCAAAAACTTAAGTTTTGGAGGAACACTTTGGGTTTCACGTTAAAGTATTTGTCTGTTTTGGAATAAAATCTTCAGTTTTGGATAAAAAAAAATGTAAGTTTTTAACGTCTCTGAGACAAGGCGTTGAAAAGTCGGACATCCTGTATTGGAGGGCCAAGCGCTGAGCCCTTCCAACAGGTATGACTATTTCTAGGGAAAACGTTGTCAGTTTTTGGACATAAAATCTTGAATAGAAGGCTACAACAATAGTTTCCCAGGGGGAATGTTAGTTTTTGACGGATTCCGACCTTTTTTGTGAAAATACAGTTTCTCGGGACAATATTTTACGGTTTTAAGCGCCTACACAACATAAAATATCTGAGTAGACGAACTACTATTAGTTATCTTGCTGGGATCACTGGTGCATCTTACATCTTCTGCCCACCCGTAGACCAAGGGCTGGCTACGCCCATGATTAAAAAAATGTCTCAACTTAATAAATTCATTGAAATTTACCTAAATTTAACAGGAAGTGATTTATTTTAAGTTGAAGGGCGAGTTATTTCACGTGAGAAAAATAGTTGCGGATCTATTTGGCCAATTGGTGTTGTTTCCCTGTTTGTTGTGCATTAACATTTATCCAGCTAATTTTCCGCGTGACTCAGTTTCGACGCCCCTAAGGAAAGACGATCCACACCGGGAAACCTAGCCGGAACCTAGCAGGAACCTAGTATTCTAGAGAATAACTAGACTAGAGTCTAGAGTGCCCCCCCCCACCAGATCCAACACCACAATTAATAACCGCGCATGCGGCCTCCGCTTCGTGACAATTTTTCGTCTCGGGGATAAACGTATTTCACTCCCCAGTCTCAAAAACCCCAACAGGCCGCCGTAAATAGCAAGACGAGGCTAAAGGCGTGAACTCCAAAAAGTTGATTTTTGTTCCAAGATCAACGAGGACTTGGCTATTAGAGGAACAGTTCATTTTGCACCATTTGGATCTACTTGACGTATTATAGTCTATTGTGGTAATTTGCTTATTTAGCCCAAAAAATGCATATTGGCCCCTTCCTCTGAGTTAGCTGTTTCCTTCGCTTTCGATCGAAGCATCGTCAAAATACAATGCTCCGCGTTCTAAACTCATTCCGGTTGAGTTGAACGTTGAAATTGTCACATGTTCCCAATGATCTCAACGGAACGAGTTTTGTTTATTCGAGGCTGTACATACTGCTTTCAATTAATTGTCGAGTTCAAACACCATCCATTTTCCCCCCCTGAACTGTATTATTCATTGCAGTTCGAGTTCATTAAGAGTTGTCCACAATATAGTAGGCTTTCTGTCTCAAGAACCGTTAAAACCCTCAACATTTATTATCATCGTTCTATTCTACTTTTTTAAAGCGACGTATCCGTGTCCTGATGGGAGAAAAAAAGGGATTTAAACTATAGGACCGGTTGTATTTGGGCATTATATGTACCGTAAAAACTTTACTAACGAGAGAATCTCCCCCACCCTCCTCACAACAACGCTTCAAATTGATATAAATTCAAATACCGCATCTTCTTATCCATTCTGAGTAAGATTCAACTGGTAGACGGCCGTCTTTTTAAAGTTTCCAGTTCAACTATATTATGAATGAAAAATCATGGTCGCGAAGATCGTTAGGGCGGGGAAAGGGAGGTGGGGAGCTCTGCCACGGCTGGCCTCTAATTAATCAGTTGTACAAAAAGGGGCTTGTTTAGACTGAAAACTGGCGTGACACAACTTTACTTCATTCAGCCCCGAGGGGAATTTTTTGAGAGTGTGTTATAATGTTACACATTTTATTTTTCAATCAGCCAGCCGGCTATAGAAAAATCACCGCAGCGTGGGATTAGATGGTGGGGGGAAGGGGGAAGAAGGCGAACTAGTTTTGAAGATCGGGATAAACTGGGAATTTTTGCCGTATAATGAATTTGTTTCTGAATTATGTGAATAAGCAATAGATGTACGGAAATGGTTTCCGTAGAAGGAAAGTGGGAAAACCTGTGATTTTAAGACCAAGAGGACCGGGGATATTAACGTTAATTCGTATTGACCATTTAAATAATAATTTTAATGTACAAAAACCTAATAAGACGACAGTTTTCAAATCCGCGCATGTGTGTCGTATGGCCGGATACCATTCATCATTCCGCAGTTCAAGTTCTTTTTTTTTTGCGCGCTTGTAAGTCTGATGTGTGTGTGGAACGAATGATTCACCCAAGTCCTCTGCAATATATGGAGCACGTCCTCCATCCAGTTCATGAAAGAAAAAAAAAAGAAGGACGTTTGGATTAAGTCTATTCTGAACTACACAACAAAATCAAGATCTCAACGCGAGACGTAACTCAACCAGACTCTTCTTTCAATACGGTCCTTTCTTTACTATAATTACCGTCAAGTTTGTTAGTCTCGGCACCCCCCCCCCCCACTCCTCCTTTCGACCATAGACCCAGACCTCCTCAGCTCGCTCTGTAAGGCCCCCTAATTTGGTTCGTCACTGATCTCGACTTCCCGTTAAAAAAAAACAACAAAAATACGGCTGTGATTGGCGGGATGTCCTGGCAAACAAAATCGAAATTATCCAACCCCTTTCTATTTTCTTGAGTTTTATGAATGAATGCCGTAATTTTTTCTTTAACAGCTAATAACAGTCTCTACAACTATAACAGTGTTTTTATCTAAGATTTATTACACAACATTTCGAAAATTTGAATAATTGCTCCATAGCTTTTGTTTCTTTTCTCTTTTCATTTTTTGTTCTAACCTTGTTTTCGGCCTGGTAATTTCCCCTTCAAGTCTGGAGCGAGCCTTAACAAATCCCATCCATCAGCTTTCGAGGCGCGTAGGGTGAGAAAGAATACATTTTGAGAAATGTTCCCTTTAGGGCAATAAAACCCAGTTTTTGTTGACTTCTCCCCTCTATCATTATGAGAGTTTGCTCGTATACACAAGGGCGCCTGGAACTATTTGGTCGACAAGTCTCCTTTCTGTCTCATTTATTAAATTATATTATGATCACAGTCTCAAAAAAACAAAACACGGGCGTTGTTTGTTACAAGCTTCACCTTCCCTTACCAAACGGCCTGTAGCCCTCAACAATTTTGTTAAGGACCCGTTTTTCAAGTAAAGGAATTTAAACAAATAAGAAAAAAAACTTGTAAAATTGTGTAAATTATACTTATGAAAAAATGGCGCCTGGTCTTCGGTCTGAAGAAGGGGAGAGGTACTTCAAAAAATTTACCCGCGATCATCAATCCTTATATTCCCGGTCTAGACATTTAGTAAACGCGCACTTGAGTAAGAGCATAAACAAGTAGCTCCTTTTAAAGGAAGTGCCTGTAAATATCGCCTCTCTCTTACAAAAAGTGGAAAGGGCCACGTGACTGACGCTTCGATTAGTCTTAAAGTGTTTTTTTTTTCTAGCCCTAAACAAATCAAATTTAACGTCTGTATTTTTTTGTTTCAGGTGAGTTTTCTTTTTTGTCACGGTATCTTTCAACACTTTGAACAAAGACGCCAGCTATAAGTTTCGGTAAGATTTTTCCATCATTCATAATCTCAGCACGACCTTGGAGCTATTAATAAACGAGCTTGAATCAAAATTGCTGTAAAAATATGGTCGAGTGTATCGGAATTTACTATATTTGTGGTGGCTGGGGGGGGGGGGTTCATAATCGTATAAATGTTTATCCACCTCAGCGAACAATGAATGTGTGTGCGTGTTGTAAGATTGGTGGCGCGCGCGCGTGTGTGTGGAGGGGGGGGGGAGTTAGGTATCTAAAAATAGAATTCCGTGAGTTGGCAGATAGAGACCTGCCCACACATTAATTTGAATTATGATTTGTGAATAAAGGTGAAGGGGAACCGTCACAATTGAAAGTTCTTGTGAGGTAACCAAATCTCTTTCTGCGGACACGTTCCCTCTGTGATAAACAACACAAAGGGGGAGCAAAGTAGAACGCGTGCCATTCCCCCGCCCCCACGTTCGGTGGCGAATCCAACTGTACTATTGGGTGTCACATTCCAGGGGGAGATTTGCGCGTCCGGGCGCGGTTTTTGAGTCTCTCAGACAATGCTCGATTGACAAATCTAGCCCGTTACGGCCAAAACGCGCCACTATAAGGGGTCGTCGGCGCCTCCCAAAGTTGGCAGAAAATGGAACCGTTTTGCCTATAGTCCTTGGTATTGGTCGATCTTCGTACGACTCCTGGTCTTCCAGAATTGCCCCGATCTTTGTACGACTCCTGGACTTCCAGAATAGCCCCTAGAGATTCGCGTGTGCTGTTCTTGGGAAAATTGTTAATTAAACCGCGACAAAATGTGGAAAAAGAACCAATTCACGATTTCTCGAAGTAACGACCGGATCAAAATTGAGAAAAGGTGCTTATTCGCCGTTTTTTGGGCATGCCCGCGGCTAGAATCGAGGAAAAAGCACCAATTCGTGCCTGAAATTGAGGGCAAATAAGCAGATATAAGCGGATAAAATTGACAAATACCTCTCATTCGAGGCTTGAGAAAACACGAATTCGCAATTCTGCGTTGCAACGTTCAAGCCAAATAGGCATGAAGGAAATACGCTGATTCGCGGTTAATGGAGACCCAATTTCACGGCTAAAAACGAAAAAAAGGCTCGTCCACGGTAGAATGGAGAGAAAACACTTATTTGCGGCTAAAACTGACGAAAAAGGCCAATTTGCGGCTAAAATTGAGCACTAGCGCCTATTCACGAATAAAATTGAGAAAAACTGCTCATTTCGCGCCTCAAACCGAAGAAAAACGCAAACACTTCGTTGAAATATTGAGAAAAAGCGCTCTTTCGAGGCTAAATTTGAGAAATTGCACCAATCCGCTTATTTGCGATGCACTATCATAATTAAGAAAAACAGCTAATTCACGGTATATTGAGATCTTTTCACGGTTGAAATTGAGCCAGCGTCCACTGGAAAAACCCTCTATTTCGGATAAAATTGACGAAAAACCGAAATTCGCGGCTAAGCAATTTGAGAAATAGCGCCCACTGAGCTATTTTCAAAAAAAAAAAAAAAAAAAAAAAAAGAGAAGGCAGTGAATAGCAGTCAAGCCATTTTGGGTAGATAAAAGCACACGCACGCCCTCAAAACTGATGATTTGGATATAGAACTGACGATTTTGCCACAAAAACTGATAATTTCATCACAATACATTAGCGGGTTTTCCTAACCCAAACTACTTCCAAAACTATTGATTTCGTCATGCTGGCGATTTAGCCGCTCGTGAATATAGATTTTTCCGCAAAACGGGTGTTTTAGACCCAAAACGGATGATTTAGACCCAAAACGGATGATTTCATCACAATGCACTAACGGTTTTTCCTAAAAACGGGTGATATAACCGCAAAAATAGCAATTTTGCCTCAACACTAGTAATTTACTGATTTTCAAAACCGGTGATTTAGCCACATGAATGGTGATTTTGCCCCAAAACGGATGATGTAGACACAAAACGGATGACTTACCAGCCACAAAACCGAGAACATAACCATAAGACTGGTGACTGCCTCACGAAAATCGTGGTGTAACCACACAAAAAGGTGATGTAGCCACAAAACTGGTAATGTGGTCACACGATGGATGATTAAGCTTCAAAATGTGTGATTTATCACCAAACTGGACTCCTGACTACAAAACTGTCGATGATTTTGCCACAAAGCTGTAAATTTTGGATACAGAACTGGCGATTTTTCCATAAAAATAGTGATTCCACCACATAACTTGAGACTTAGCTATAAAATTGGCGTTTTCGCCCCCCAAAAAATGGTGATTTAGCCTTGAACCTAGTGTATTAATCAAAAACATTGGCGTTTTTTGCTCTAGACTAGCGATTTCATCACAAAGCTAGTGACTTTTCGCCACAAAACTGGTGAATTAGCCACTAAACTGGTGACAGTTCACCAGAAAACTGGTGATTTCGCCGCTAAACTGGTGACAGTTCGCCACAAAACTGGTGAGTTAGCCATAAAACTGGTGATTTCACTACAGAACTGGTGATTTTGCCTCAAAACTGAAAATTCCACCGAAAAACGGCTGATTTCACCACAAAATCGGTGATTTATTCAAAAATGGGTGATTTAGCCTCGAAACGGGCGATTTCACCACAAAATCGGTGATTTATTCAAAAATGGGTGATTTAGCCTCGAAACGGGCGATTTCACCACAAAGTTGGTGATTTGGATACAGAGCTGACGATTTTGCAGTATACAAAATGGTGATTTCACCACCACTCTATAGAGATTTAGCCACAAAACTGGTGATTTCACCTTGAAACTGGCGATTTCCCCACAACCCAGATGATTTGATCACAAAAATGAGTGGTTCTCTCTCAAAACTCACGATCTCACTACAAAACGGGTAATTTATTCCCAAAACAGGCGATTTTGGCCTCAAAACGGGTAATTTACAGCCATAAAAGTGGAGACGCCACCACAAAATTGACGATTTTTCACAAAACTGATCATTTCCAGTTTTTCTCAAAACTGGTGATTCCGCCGCATAAATGGTGATTTCACCACAAAACTCACGATTCAGCCACAAAATTGGTGATTTAAACTGTTGATTTTGTGAGGATACCAAATATCCCCACCGTCGCGGTTGAATAGTGCGGGATAGCCCTTCCAATAAAACGACGACCAACACTAAAACAGTCTGGTTTTGGCGTTGAGCGCAACAACGGTGAGTCCTCTCTTACTCTACTATAAATTTCCTCTCACCTCTCTGCAACCTCTTATATTTTTTTGTGACCTGAACCCCAATCTCGTCACAAAATGGCATCCCTTGTTTTATGAAAACACCCACCAGAATCCTTTTTATTTCTATATCGGAAGAATTAATTTTTACTTTTTAATATATTCATTCAATAAATTCGATTTTCAAATCTAACACGACACAACCACAATTCATTCGAGTGTACTTCGCCCTTTTCCTTTGCTATCGTATCTTATATTTCCCTTCTCTTTAATAAATTAACAAAACTTATACAATCACCTCATTAACATGGCTCCTATACGCTCGAGATGCAAGAAGGAATTAGAGGACCCAGACACACCAATTACTTGCTCAGGGTGTAATCAGATTCGCTGCGAAGTGTGCTCCAATATTACTAAAATAAATTACGGGAAACTGAGAACCGAACTAAAAGCAACCTTTTTAAACGACTGCTGCAAGCTTACCCTCGAGAAAATAAATTCTACATTACAAAGACTTAGTACCACTCTGAACAATTGCTGCCAGAAAGTTAATTCTCACGACGAAATAATAAAAGATCTGCAATCTAGCAAAACCAAACAGGAGACTCAATTCGCAAATATAAATTCCCAACTTGAAAAAATTATACTCAAGCTAAATTCAATCGAGAGACCACCACCCTCCGTCCCATCAAGACTCGAAGGGGATCTTTCCGTCGATCCGCAGACTCACACTCAAAAAGAGGAGACGATCCCTACCCCAGGTGAAGTGAACGCCGCTTCAGGCACGGGCCTCACGCAACCACAGGGGCATTTCATGCAAATGAAATTATCCGAACCTCTTTTGAGACTCATAGAGAAGTTACCCACCTTTGTTTCTCATGAACCTAGATCAGTTTTTCGTTTTTTATTCAAGTTATCAGAGATAAATGATATCGCGAAGGAGCTATTTCATTTGATTTTTTTTCACGCAGCAACGCTGCAACAGAACGCGATATTAAACCAAATCTTAGCAAAACATCTGGACAAACTCACCTTTAAACTACTTAAGGACGAACTATTTACACGGTGCCTCAACTTCCTCAGCATAACCAACCTCAAGTTGCATTACATTTATGAGCAGCAACTATACAATCAGTCATTTACGGACTACTGCTCACGCAAAATTAAAATTGCTCAACTACTAGGCCACCCCATTGATCAAATTCTACCGGCGACCTTAGCGGGCGCGAATTCTCGTACCAGGGCCAAGTTTCACTTCAAGGCTCAGCCATCTACTATCAAAGAACTTCTCACATTCGCCCAAGAAATCGATCAAACGCACGTAGCAACATTTTCTCCTAATTCTCGCCCGTGGAAAGCTAATATTTATTATTCGCCTACATCTCGGGCTCAATACTCTAGCTTTAACCAACATGACAAAATGACCCAGGAAAAAACACGGAAAACGGAAAAACCGGGAAAAAAACGGATAGCGTTGCGCGACCCACTTCCCGAGGTTCGTCAAGCTACGGCCAAGACCTTCGACAGTCTTCATTCTACCGGGGAACAACACGACGCACCGAGAATAAGTCATCATGTTTCCCAAAAGTTAATCAACCCCCTTCGTCTCACCCCTTCCAGGCACCAAACCAAACGTTCTTTGTACTTTCTAAGGACTCTTTTTCGTCCCCTGAACTTCAAAAGTTTATATCCCAGAACATCAGTGAACCTCAGGAAAAACAACCATACAGCAAAACGCTTCAATCCACCACTAAAGAATCGGGAAAAAAACAAAAAATGAAGAATACTCAACCTCCCTTAAACTCCCCAAAAAGTTGACTAGAAACGAAGGAGGACACGATTCATACTATTTCGTTGAGCACCTCGAATAAAATTGAACTCTTGATTAATCACACTCATCAACAAGCCTTGTTAGACACAGGTGCATCAATATCAGCGATTAGTTAAGATATTTTTTCTTTAATTGAATCGGTCTCTCCCATCAAACCAACACCTTGTTTTTGCAAAATATCTTTAGCAAATAAAGAGGTGATCCACATTAACCAAAAAGTCGAACTCGATGTGACTATAGGCGATTACAGTGCTTCCTTTAATTTCTACATAGTGCCTGATTTAACGATCCCTGTCGTCTTAGGCTATGACTTTATGAAGTTTGCCCAAATTATTCTCGATCCTGCAAATGGTACTTTTCATTTCTCTACAAACCCAAGTGTAAAATTTACTTTTCTTCCTTTGGAACCACGAACATCAAACGCCCAAGTTCACACACTCTTGGCCGTTGACGCTCCGCCTTCTGGAGAGTCATTCTTGGCGGAATTACAGCGGAAATTCCCCTCCGTTCTGAATGACTCCATCGGAGAAACCAATTTACTGCGCTACAGTATTTGCCTGAAACCGGACGCGAATTGGAGGCCAATAAAAAAGAATTATACACTCTCGCCGGACAAAATGAAAATCTTAAGAGAAGTCCTCACAAACTTGGAAAACAAAAATATAATTGAACCATACTTCGCGGCTCATACCTCACCTTGTTTTTTAGTTAATATACAACACAGAGTGGATGAACCACCTAAATATAGATTGGTGATAGATTACCGCTCATTAAATACTTGTATAGAGTACATCGATTACCCAATACCTAGTATTGACAGCCTTTTCATGTTTCTCCAAGGAGCTAAGTATTTTTCAATTTTGGACCTCAATTCGGCTTATCATCAGATACCACTGACCGAGGATTCAAAAAAATTTGTCGCTTTCAACTGCGCTTTCGGCACGTTTACTTTCAAAAAAATTCCTTTTGGACTCGCGACGGGTGGACAAAATAATATTGAGTCATCTTATTCAAATGATTTTGGGACAATATAAATATAAATTTGTCCTCGCCTACTTGGACGACCTCCTAATTTACTCCCCGACGTGGCAGGCCCACCAACGACACGTCCAATTGGTTTTGGTTGCACTACAAAAGGCAGGCCTCACAGTGAACCCCAATAAAGTATCTATTGGATGTACACGCATAACCTATTTAGGACATATCATCTCGGAGGGGAAAATATCCATCGACAAATCCCGAATACAGGCCCTACTTAAAATTCCACCCCCGACCAATCAGAAGCAGATTTCTGTTTCTTGGAGCTGTTCAATTCTTTTCTAAATTCATACCGGACCTCGCCATTATTGCGGAACCCTTGAACCGTCTTAGGTCATCTAAGGTCCACTTCCACTGGTCTCAGGAGTGTGAGACAGCGTGGAAACTTCTACAATCCCGACTTACAGCAACTTCTTTTTTGGCCCTGCCCAACTTTAACAAGCGCTTCCGCCTCTACACAGACGCA
The DNA here is from genome assembly GCA_038030265.1 of Corythucha ciliata. Lineage (NCBI taxonomy): Eukaryota > Metazoa > Arthropoda > Insecta > Hemiptera > Tingidae > Corythucha > Corythucha ciliata. The sequence continues at coordinate 12,825,616 of CM075938.1, forward strand.
TCAGCCAAGGGAGTAGCTGCAGTTCTCGCGCAGTTAGACGAGACAGGACAAGTACACCCCGTGGCATACTCCTCAAAAAAACTAAACGTTCATCAAAAAAACTACTCGATTTACGAGCTCGAACTCTTAGCAGTTCTCCACGGAGTAGAAAAATTCAAAGGTTACCTGATAGACAGAGAATTCGATTTGTTTGTAGACAACTCTGCTCTCACCCATTTAGCATCTATAAAACAGTCTTGCTCGGGCCGACTCGCTAGGTGGCTCCTTCGTCTAATGCCGTTTCGGTACAAAAGCTACCACATTTCGTCGAAAGAGAATAGTGTCGCGGACTATCTCTCACGAAATCCGGTGGAGGAAGCCGACTCATTGGATGAGGATCCAGTAGAGCCTGCTCAACTATTGGGAAATCTACAGGAAGAAGTACTTCCCGACTCGTTATTTATGCTTGGCAACTTTCCAGACATTTTTTCAGACTTCTTCCAGCACCAGAAACAAGACCCAAACCTGTGTCAAATCATTAGAGATTTGGAAGAAAAAGGCATTAGCGTCTCAAAATACGCACTGCGTAACAACAAGTTAGTCTACCTTCGCCTAGAATTGTGGTACCCGAGACCCTAAAGGATATAATCTTCGCATATTATCACGAGTCTTTATATGGCTGCCACTTGGGAATAACAAAAACTGTTCAGTCGATCTCTACCATATTCCATTGGCCTTGTTTGTGGCAATATGCCAGAACGAAAATCAACGCATGTCTCGTATGTCAACGGTCGAAAGTACCCCAGCACTTACCTCATGGGCAGTTATCGTCGCAAATAGCTTCTCGACCAAACCAACAGTTATTTATTGATCTTGCCGGACCAATTCCTCTCACAAAAGATAGACACCAATATATCTTCGTGGCAGTTGACTCATTTAGTCGATTCATTTTCCTAAAACCAATGAGAAAAGGGACCGCCGCAGAAGTGATCACCATCCTCCAGAAGGACATATTTCAACACTTCGGGTTATGGTCAGTTGTGTGTAGTGACCAAGCATCCATATTTCGCAGTCGTGTCTACAACGATTTCCTTTTTCGGAACGGCATCAAAAAAATATTTTTGATTCGTCACTCCCCCTACCCGTCCTTGGCGGAGCGGAAGATCCGCGCTCTCAAAACGGCTCTCACTGCCTACCATGGCAGTGATCAGGTCTACTGGGATCAACATTTGGACAAAATACAAATGACCCTCAACAATTCTCAAAGCACCAACCGTCAACCGGGTACACACCAACTGAACTTTTCCTGGGCCGCAGACTCTCCACCCCTCTATCAATAGCTCTCGATATAGAGAAGATAGTAGACCCCCAAGTTCGCCCAAACTTGACAACGGCATGGGAAAACGCGTACACCAATCTTCTCAAAAGCCATAGTAAGTTAGAAAAACAATACAACAGAAGACATAAATTCATCTCCTTCGAACCAGACGATCTCGTCTTACTAAAAACTTACTCATTATCTTCCAAAATTAGCAAATCCAAACTCTCCTATAAATATACGACTCCTTACGTTATCCTTAAGAAATTAACTCCTGTTTCCTACGAAGTAAAAAACACTATGAATTCTGGCGACGGTGGGGATATTTGGTATCCTCACAATTTTGTCAATCATCATTGGGCTGATGATCCAAAGGGCTCACACCCCCCCCCCGCCACCCACAAGTTGGAGAAGCCACACCCCTCCTGAATACATCCGAAAATCATTCATCAATCATTGTGGATTAAGGAATTGTGGGACTGGAAAAGCTAAAATCGTGAAATTACTTTTTCCAATGAATCCAATCAGTTAAATTAGTAATTTGAATCCATGCTCCACAAAATTGCTTTCAATGTTGGTCAAAGGCGAGCGATTTTGTTTTTGCTACTGCGAATCCAGCGACATTTGCTTTTTAGAGTCGCGATGTTTTTATAACCAGTCAATGCCCCGAAATTGCCTTCTGAATGGTTTAGCGTGATACAACTCCTTAAAATTTTCATTTTTTTCATGGAGCCAGCCTTGTAAAATTGGGTTTGAACGAGACAAATCCGTGAAATTTCCGTTTTGAAGAAGTCAACCGCTCCAAATTGACTTCTCGAGTGACACAAACCAGCGAAATTGCTTTTTTGGGTATATAAACAGCTTCGCGAAATCGGGCTCTTGGCGAGTGCCAATATTTTGGTTCCGAAAGTAGCGGATTTGCTTTTATTTGAACAGGTTTAACCTCGTGAATTCGTTTTCACTTTCAAAATCCGTGATATATGGCTTTTTGTGAGCAATAATCCATCAAATTTGGATTTCACAAAAAGGGCCAAACCCCACAATGCTTCGCATAAGTTGCATTGTGATGGTGGGGGGGGGGATCAATGCGTTTTAGCGAGTAAAAAATCTGCGACTCCGCGACAGTGCCAAATGACCGATTTGAATTCACTTTTTCGAAGTTTCTTTGCATAGGGCTTAAGGGTTCTTAGGGTGTGGGTGCTTAGCGAGGGTGGACTCGGAGGGAGGGCAAATCTTTTAAGATCCGAAATAAAAAGGCTGCATGAATCATAACCGGGTTTTGAACTTTATTGAAGCGTACATTAGGTATCAGGAAGATACGCTACCCCTTGGGGCTGGCGCGGTGCTATATCAAAAGACTCTCTTTCAGACTTTTTCAAGGTCTTTACAGCTCCCTCCCCACCCTTTGCAACTCCTGTCTCTCTTAGGAATCTCCGAAATGACATTCATAACTCTCCCTCCCCACCAGTTCCTTTATCCGCATCACGTTTCCATTTCGAAGCACCCCTCCTCCCCACCGCCGCACCGTTTTTGCTATGAGAAGATCTTTTTATAAGCATCATCTCACCCCGCCGCGCTTCGGCTATTCATACCCGCGAAGTTAACCACGGAAAATGACAGTAAGCCACCAGAAGATGCCTATTTATTGTGGATTGCGTCTACTTCCCTCCCTTTTACCCATTTCCACAACTCACTTTAAGACCCTATTTTTGGGTGAGCGGCTTTGTGGTGGTGGTGGTGGTGGTAGGTGTTTTGAATTCTTCACCGTCGTCGTTTTCCAAATGCAAACCGCGAAAAAAAGGTCCCCCGGTTCAGTCATCAATCTAAGTCGAAATTTCCTTCTCGCGATTTCGAAAGGCGCCTGTTGTAGAATAGTAAAGATCAAAATGTTATGTTGAGGGGATTGTGAGAGAAGTGGATGGTGGTGGGGGGGTTGAGTCTCCCTTTTAAAGCCCCACAGTAATGAAAGCCATCCTCGTATATTTCATTATCGAAATGGTTATACTCCTGGGAGCTGCTATTAATTAGGAAACTAGCTATAAATAAAGAGGTCATTTTCATTTAAATTGTCTTCCATAAAGCGGTTGGAAGAAGCACGTCTCTATGAGTAGAGAAGCAATTAAGCATCCCACGGCTTTTTAAAAAACAAAAAGTTCGTGTTTTTTTTTTTTTTTTTCATTTCGGAAAAAAGGTGAAAGTTTTATCGTGTAGCAGAGAACAGGTCGTCAACCTTTTTGTTAGAGGAATATCCTCAAAATGAGGTATTTTAAATTGTATTTTATTTTGTATCCGTTCTTTGACATTTTCTGTCGGTTTTATACACATGAGAAGCGGGAAGGGGGGGGGTTAGAAGTTCGATGCCAAAAACTCTACAACTGGGACGTGAAACTGGAGTCTTCCTCCCCCTCTATAGATATAAAAATCTATAATTACCAAAGCGCGGCTCTTGAGAGTAGTTGTGTGGTTTTTGAGGGTTTCTTGAGGTGATGTTATAGTGAGTGGGGTGTGGTGGGGGAAAGAACTCGCTGATCTTTTTCCCTTTTAAAAAGTTTATCGTGTTTTTTTTTATTGTTACGGCCCTTTTTACTTCCGCAGTGGACTTCAAAGGGCTGCTTGATTTTGAAGGATTTATACATTTTAAAGATGCGTTTCCCTTTTTAGTCGCAGTTTCTAAAGAGCCTAAATCGGAGGCATTCGAAAAGGAGGAATGCACTTTCAAATGAATCTCTCTTTAACTTTTATCCCTATCGCCAGTATTATACATTAAGCAATTTTCAGCGTTCAGTAACCCCTACCAGCCCTTCTCAGCCATAGTGCCTCCCGTCTTTTTAATTGTATAAAAACGTTTTGCAGCCCATCAAAGCACTTGAGAATGCATTTATCGCGTCTCGCGTTACTTTTAAGCGAGCGTTTGCAAATTCCTTTTGCATTTCTATTTTCAATTTACTGCCATTTCGTCCTTTGTCGAAGAATGAACAAATGAAAAAGAAATACAGTCGTGCGTGTTTCGAAACCGTTAAGTACATTACACAAGAATTATTCTCCCTTTGACTATTAATTTCTACTAATAGTACAAAGCTATTAATTTCAATTTTCCTTCACAAACGGGAATCTATACCCCCTCCTAGATCGTTTCGTAAAAATGCATTACTAATGATGTATTCTTCTTTACAAATCATCTTCCCTTCCATCACGTGTGTGACTACGCGCCGAAATGTTGGCTGAATGGGCCGGCTATTAATAGGTTGTCTGCTGTGACATCATACTAGGCAACGTAATTATAATTCCGTTGAGTCTTAAAAACTTCTTTTTTTTCGTGGAGCTATGCCGAGATATCCGTTGTTTATATAATTTTGTGTTTTTTTTCATTTCGGAAAAAAGGTGAAAGTTTTATCGTGTAGCAGAGAACAGGTCGTCAACCTTTTTGTTAGAGGAATATCCTCAAAATGAGGTATTTTAAATTGTATTTTATTTTGTATCCGTTCTTTGACATTTTCTGTCGGTTTTATACACATGAGAAGCGGGAAGGGGGGGGGTTAGAAGTTCGATGCCAAAAACTCTACAACTGGGACGTGAAACTGGAGTCTTCCTCCCCCTCTATAGATATAAAAATCTATAATTACCAAAGCGCGGCTCTTGAGAGTAGTTGTGTGGTTTTTGAGGGTTTCTTGAGGTGATGTTATAGTGAGGGGGGTGTGGTGGGGGAAAGAACTCGCTGATCTATTTCCCTTTTAAAAAGTTTATCGTGTTTTTTTTTTTTTGTTACGGCCCTTTTTATTTCCGTAGTGGACTTCAAAGGGCAGCTTGATTTTGAAGGATTTATACATTTTAAAGATGCGTTTCCCTTTTTAGTCGCAGTTTCTAAAGAGCCTAAATCGGAGGCATTCGAAAAGGAGGAATGCACTTTCAAATGAATCTCTCTTTAACTTTTATCCCTATCGCGAGTATTATACATTAAGCAATTTTCAGCGTTCAGTAACCCCTACCAGCCCTTCTCAGCCATAGTGCCTCCCGTCTTTTTAATTGTATAAAAACGTTTTGCAGCCCATCAAAGCACTTGAGAATGCATTTATCGCGTCTCGCGTTACTTTTAAGCGAGCGTTTGCAAATTCCTTTTGCATTTCTATTTTCAATTTACTGCCATTTCGTCCTTTGTCGAAGAATGAACAAATGAAAAAGAAATACAGTCGTGCGTGTTTCGAAACCGTTAAGTACATTACACAAGAATTATTCTCCCTTTGACTATTAATTTCTACTAATAGTACAAAGCTATTAATTTCAATTTTCCTTCACAAACGGGAATCTATACCCCCTCCTAGATCGTTTCGTAAAAATGCATTACTAATGATGTATTCTTCTTTACAAATCATCTTCCCTTCCATCACGTGTGTGACTACGCGCCGAAATGTTGGCTGAATGGGCCGGCTATTAATAGGTTGTCTGGTGTGACATCATACTAGGCAACGTAATTATAATTCCGTTGAGTCTTAAAAACTTCTTTTTTTTCGTGGAGCTATGCCGAGATATCCGTTGTTTATATAATTTTGCATCCCAACTTGATTTGTTTTTTTTTTATGAAAGAAGAAAATCCTTTGTCATCTGAATCTCATCAAGTGAAAATGTCAAGGCACTTATAAAGGAGCGGCGGCATTTAGGAAGTTCTAAATGGAATATGTTAACGCGCGAGTGAGTTGAGTAAGCGATGTTTATAAGTCTTCTCTTCTTCGGGGTCTCTCAATCTTTTCAGTCACGCCTTTTTTTTCCCTTCCAGTAACTGAGTTCCCCGGAGTTGAACAATCCTTTGGAACAAGATGAAGTCACTTTCTGACACGTTGGTGATCTATGAGTTTGAATGCTGGACCCTATTGTTCACTAATAAAGTTCGGGGCCCTGCGGGAGAGCAAGAGAGACAGAATTTGTTGTTTTTTTTTTTATAATTGGGTCGAATGTTTTGTGGGAAAAGAAGCTCCGTGGTATTAGGAAATGGGATGTCATGAATTTCAATGTAGGCGTCCTTTTCGTGTTCATTTTATTTACGCTTTTGAATATTAATTTACCGCGGGGAATGCGGTTTTATATGATGTAGAAAAAGAGTGGGAGAGGGGGGAGGGAGATGAGCTTCGATGATAACTATAATTTCTCGGGCTCGACTACCACGCTACTCCGTTCTCTTTGAGTGAGTATACTGCCTACCGGCCATCACTACCAGTAGCTTTGCGCCCTGGAAGATGTTAAGAAAGTAAATTAGAGATATTTTTCAAAAAAAAATGTTAAAAATGATGTTTTAATTACTTGGCGTCCTCCCAAGAATTTTGCACTCATTTTTTTGAACACCGTCCCTCCTTTATATTCTCTTCCTCTCTCTATAGACTACCAGCACGACCGCATTCATTATCGCTACGCCTCGCGTGGTCGACGTTGATTTACGTCTCGATGCTCCCCCCTTCCCTCAACCGACATTGCTGCCCTGTAGAAACCAACACATAGCGCGCACTATTACCCTATAAGGGAGGATAGCAAAGCTGTATTCCCTTCCTCCCCAGTCACTATAATAACATCCGGAGACATTATCAACAGGTAACTGTATATACCTTTAACTCCCCGGGTGAACATGATTCTCACCTGTGGTCCCAAGTATGGAAAACATAAATGGTACGCCCTTTCACATAATTTTCCATACACTGAGGGGCTGTATAATGCGTCCCCCTCTCCACAATACATATTGTACAGTTAAATTTGAATTCAAAGAGCTTCAGTGTTAACAGTGGAGAGAGCGTATATAAAGGTTGAAAAAGGCTAAAAGATCCCCGTTTAATTAAAGTAAGTTGTCAAACCTACGCGATGGGTATCACCGTAGCCAACAGAATAAATGAGGAACCCGTTCTTTATTAGATAGAATCCCATAAATCTCGGGAGAAGTACACACTTGCACACAATGAAGAGACGGGGCAGGCACGGCCCTCTACGACGAACAGAGTTTGAAACGAAAAGGTATTGCCGTAATGGAGTCTGTGCTGAGTTGTGTGAGGGGGGGGGTTCCAGACTTCAATTATTATGTCTATGTATTATGTCTGGAGAGTCTTTATGGAGGTTCCACACCTCTTCTTGATTATAATTAACATCGTATTAATCATGCCCCCCCTCCCGCCCGCGGTACTTAAACAGAGTTCTCACTTTTCAGTCAGACGCAGCAAATATGGTTGTTTTAACGGGTGACTTTGACCGGTTGTGACAACGCATGTGACAATTTCGTTACGTTATCAACCCGGCTGTTATCAACTCCGACAAAGAACTCCAAAATCACAAATAACGCCCAAACACAGTAAAGCTCCCAAACCACAGTATGGCTCCGACCACAAAGATGCCCCAAAAAGGCCCAACCACAGCAAAGGTCCAACTGCAGCAAAGGACCAATACAGTAAAGGCCCAACCTCAGCAAAGCTCCAACTGCGGAAAGCCCTAACCACAGTTTGAACCTCCAACCACTGTAACAACCTAATCACAGGAGAGGCCCTAACCACAGTAAAGCTTCAACCAAAAAGAAGGCCCAACCACAGCGAAGTTCCAACCACAAAAAAGCTCCAACCACATCAAAGGTCCAACCATTGCCAAGGTCCAACCACAGCAAAGGCCCAACGACAGCAAAGGTCTAACCACAGCAAAGGTCTAACCACAGCTAAGCTCCAAACCACAGTTGAATCTCCAAACACAAAACCACTGCAAAGCTTGAGCTCTATAGTAAATTCTTGCTTTTCTTGATTTTGAAATCCGGGCCCCCAAGGAAAACCGGGCCGGGGGATAAAAAACCCAGAGCCACCTCTCTCTCGACCGCTCCATGAAACGAGCTTGTAAACTGTTGATTAAGCACGATTTAACTGGATTTCTCTGTTCGGAAGCTACTAACGAATTACCGGTTTATCGGTTTTAGAGCTTTTGAAGTTGAACCATTAGCAGGGCGTGAATGGACAGTTTAACGAGCGAATAGCCAGAGTGAGAATTGCCAGTTTACCATTTTTAGGAGGCGTGAATAGCCAGTTTGGCTATTTTATAGGGTACGAAATCGTCAGTTTAGCCATTTTCAAGACAGCGGTTGCACGCTTTTGCTATTTTCAGGTCTGGAATCGTCTGTATACGCATTTTCGAGGCGCAAATCTTCAGTTTAGCCATTTTCAGGGTGCATTTAGTCATTACTGACAATTTCGGAGAGCAACTTGCCAGTTTAGCTAATTTTAGCACAAAAATATTTAGTTTCGCCATTTCCAAGATGCGAATTGTCTGTTTTGCTGTTTCGGAACACGAATAGTCAGTGAAGCCGGTTTTTGGGCGAGAATAGTCTGTCAAAGCCTGGGCACGAATGGTCATTTTGGCCATTATACTTCATTTACTGTCCTGTGGATGGACCATTTTGCCCTTTTAAGTGTGAGGATCACACTTTTAAACATTTTAAATGTGAGAATCATGAGGTTAGCCATTTTTAAGGCGCGTAGTGTAAGTTATTTGGCTATTTTTACAGGGGGCATTGCCAGTTTGGCTATATTCAGCGCGCAATTGGTAAGTTTAGCCATCTTGCGTTGCGAGTAATCAGTTTAGCCGTTTTTCGGACGCGAATAGTCCGTCATGCGAAAATGCTCGAATTTCGGCCATTTCTATCGTTCGAATGGTTAGTTTGACAATTTTTGCCGTGCGGTCACTAATGAGCACATTTTTGGCGCGCAAACGGTTGATTTTGCCATTTTTATGGCTGGAATCTGTTAAGGGCTTTTTAGGGCGGCACGGAGTGTCAGTTTAGTCATTTTTAGGGCGCGTGAAAACTTTTCTGGAACGTGAATCGCCAGTTTGGCTTTTTTGAGGGGGAAAATAGACCATTAAGCCATTTTCAAGGCGTGAATCGTCCCTTCTGCCATTTTGGGACACGAATATTGTCCGTTTAGCAGTTTTTGATGGCGGTAATAGCTAATTTAGCAATATTTAGGCATTTTCAAAGCGCGAATCGTCTGTATAGACATTATTATGTCGTATACATTCAGTAAATGGCTTACAAGCTCGTCTTAGTGGAGCGAAGCGCACAATCCGCGCCACCTGCACCCTGCTTATGCCAATTCAACAGCATTTAAGCTAAAGCATACATAATGACACGAACGGAATCTACCGAATTGCGGTTTCAAAGAGCCCAATAAGCGCGAAATTGGCTTTTTGAAACATCCCAGCCGGGTGAAACTGCTTGGTTCAGGCTAGCAGCTGATTTTCGAGGGCTAAAATGTCATTTTCATCGGTCGTTCACTCGAATTACGATGCCGACCGATGCAAAATTTTCAGTGGCTCTCTCTAAATAATCAGTTTATGGGATAAGAATTTTTTTTTGTTTTTGTTTTTGACATGAAAGTGGTCAAAATGGCCTGGAAACTGACAAAAAGTAACCTGAAAACTGTAAAGGTGACTTGGAAACTGACAAATTAGTATATGGGAACTGAAAAAATCGGCTGGAAACTGGCTGAGCAGTCAGGAAACTGACAATAAGTCACTTCGAAACTGACAAAGTGGCCTGGAAACTGAAAAGTCACCTGGAAACTGAAAAAGTGACTTAGAAACTGACAAAGTTGCCCGGAAACTGTAAAAGCAGCCTGGAGGAAGTCAAATTAGCCTGGAAACTGGCGTAGTGGCCTGGCAACTGAAAATTTGGTCTGGAAACTCCGACTGAGCAGCCAGGTAACTGGCACTAAGTCACTTGGAAACTGACAAAGTGGCCTGGAAACTGACTGAGAAGCCAGGAAGCTGACAATAAGTCACTTGGGAGCTTACAAAGTGAACCGGAAACTAATTAAGTGGTTCGGAAACTGAAAAAGTGACCTGGAAACTGTAAAAGCGGACTGGAAAAAAACAAATTGGCTTGGAAACTGGCGTAGCGGCCTGGAAACTGTGACTGAGCAGCCAGGTAACTGGCAATAAGTCACTTGGAAACTGACATTGTGGCTTGGAAACTTTACAAAGATTGACAAAATGGCCTCGAAACTGATAAAGTGACCAGAAAAACTGACTGAACAGCCAGGAAGCTGACAATGAGTCACTTGGAAACTTACAAAGTGACCTGGAAATTGAAAAAGTGGCTTAGAAAATGACAAAAGTTGTATGGAAATTTTAAAAGCGGCCTGGAAAAAGACAAATTGACTTGGAAACTGTCGTAGTGGTCTGGAAACTGAAAAAATGGCCTTGAAAAAATCAAGTTGGCTTGGATATTGGCGAAGTGTCCCAAACACTGCGACACAGAGGGCTGGAAAATGACAAAATGACTTGGCAATTGACTAAGTTACCAGGAAACTGAGGTATTTTAAAAAATCAAACCTAAAACTGATTTTTCAAACTGAAAAACTGGACTAGCTTTCTGGAAAAACACCCTCAGAATCTCATTCCTTCGGCTGTAAAACGCGTACTTGAGCCCTGCAGACTCCAAAACTGGGTTAAATTTATCGCAATCTCATTAATCTTGAATGCCATTTTTCACCATAAAGCAATATTGAATCAAATTTAATGAAAATAACAATGATTGAACTCGAAGAACTGGAGGTAGAGGTGGTCTCCTCCATTGTATCCACCAATATGGTGTAGAATGGAAATGTTTCAGAGGCAAAAATTCTTTTTCTGGACTGAATCATCAGTTTCTATGTGTAAGACTAGCATTTCCGGGCTTAATAGTCAATTTTGAAGTTGCAGCGTCGTGTTTCGCAACGGTTCGAAAGCTGGAGAACCAGGTTTTGGTGAGAGCATAAGGTTTCGAGGCCCGGTCAGGCGAAGAAGACGAGTTTCTGAGGCGTATATCCCGCCGTTCACGGTTCGAAATTACACAGTACACATCCTAGGGCTTTTTAGTAGGGGTTTTTAGTGATTGTAGGTGGGGGGTGGGGCGGCACAGCTGCTGGTGAGTTCAACTAGATTCTTGGCATGCGCGGTTTCCAGTTTTTGGGTGGGGAGCTTTTGGGATGTGGGTAAGCCATGGGATGATACCACGACTCTCTCATCTGCTTCAAGGAGCCTACAGGCTGGTACCTTCGACCGTGCCTGTCATGGCATCCTTCAGTTATACAGTACCCGCACACTTGTTTGAGTCTGGCGCTTCAGTCGTACAGTGGATTGCGGGACTATGCGAGTCTCGAACCGCCTGCTGGCCCCTAAACGCTTCTCAAGTTAGCCCAACCAGGTTTGTGCCTTCTTCCGGCTCTGGCTTGATGCCTTTTCAGGCACATGACCAGAAGGTGTCGGGGTGCACGACCCGGAAGTGACCCGGCACGTGCAATTCCTGGTTATCCTCGTCTCACTCCCCGTCAGCCGTACCAGCTGGTCAAAGCTGACACGTTACCGGTGTGGACCGCTTGGCGGTGGGGAGTTTTACTGGTGTAGTGTGAGACGAGGAGTGTTACCTGAGATAACTTGTTGCGCGAGTTAGCCCAACCAGGATTGTGCCTTCTTCCCGTCCTGGCTTGATGCCTTGAAAGGCACATGACCAGGATAAAGCCTGACATGACGGCCGGGAAGTGACCCGACACGTGCAAGTCCTGGGGGCCTATTCTGAGTTGTCGGGAAGAAATGCCGCAAGTGCGGTTGCTATGACGGGATAATGTTATTTCTTATTCAGCGTTCTTGGATCCCGCTTGCGGGATTTTATCCCGACAACTCAGAATAGGCCCCCTGGTTATCTCCACCCCACTCCCCGTCAGCCGTGCCAGTTGGTCAAAACTGACACGTTACCGGTGTGGACCGCTTGGCGGTGGGGAGTTTACAGGTGTAATGTGGGGTGGAGAGTGATACCCGTGATGTTCGGAGGGGTGGAGGCACCGGGCCCTAGAGCACTGTGATTTCGCAGGCCGGAAGGTTCATCGTCTATTGGGAGCCGGTACTTTGGGTATCCGACCTTTGTTCTGGTGTTAGGCCGAGCGTGTCTGCGGATAGTTAGCCCAACCACTCCTCTTGACCACTCGCCTTAGGTCGAGCTCAACCACCACTCAGTGACTTTTGGCCCTCGGAAATTATGCCCACACGCCCGCCTAACAAACCAGCAGTAGGCCAACTGCGTTAACAAAGGGTGTCGGCTTCTTCCAACCTTCGTATTCGAACTCCCTGTGCCTCGGGTCGGGGGGGGGGGGTATTAAAGCCCAGGGGCCTTAGTACGATCCCATGTGAAAATGCCGCGAGATGCGGTTGCTTTTTGGCGGTTCTTATTCGGCGTCTTTGGATCCCGCTTGCGGCATTTTTTCCCGACCGTTCGTACTAAGGCCCCTGCCCGCTCCTAACTCCGGAATGCCGCCAGGCAGTTATCTTGGGGAGCACCGCGAGTTCGAAACCCTTCCTGAAATTCTTGTACTTGTACTGAACAACTTTGTAGGCAGTGTAAGCCCTGGACTTACCGGCGGGTCGCCTCAACCAAGCGCGGCTGTGGGAAGTCCAACAAATGGCTGGAACTTACTAATACGTACGCACGCCTCAGTAGGTAGACGGAAAAGCCCAGCACGTACGTAGTTTGATCGTGGGTTATTAGTTATAAGAACGACCAGCGTAGGTTATTGCCAGTTGGAGAAAGCTCTTTGTGAGCCTAATGGAGAAGCACCCGTGCCACAGCAGGGGGGGCATCTGTGTAACCCTTAAGAAACGGTTCGTTCTTAAGCTTGGAGATTCATCTATGTGTCTTCTTTAATCCAAAACTATATTCGGCCTACACGACGCTTCTTAAAGAAATTGTACGATTTATGCCTCACTCCCTCACTTTCCCACAACTATTAGCTATACAAGGGATTAAAAAGTCCACTACACTCATAGTTACCAAACACGTTATTCTCGCTCGCGTCTGGATCGAAGGAACTTACTCCTGAAGGGAGACAACCTGCCGACACGGCTTTGAGTGAAAAACCGGTTTATATACCAAAAAAAAAAAAAAATTTGTATCACTTACTTGTTTTTCGCCTATCCAAAGGCAGAACAAGTTTGAACCCAAGGTAGAGGAGGGGGGAAGTGTGGTGTAATTAGACGAATTCTTCCCTCTGTCTTCTTCAAAGTTCATTAGTACCCCCCCCAACCACCATTTAAGGTTAAGAAGTTAAAGCGTCTTGTTCCGCAGTAACACGGCAACGTGTCTCCGCAATGTTGCACACGCGTTCCATTATCGCCTTCAAAAGTTTGCCGAGTGGGAGTCCTTTAAAAGCCTAAACGACGAAAGTTTGTTACAAGTATGGTCGTGAATTCGACTTTTAGCATCTCGACGTTAGTTTGTTCTCTCTTCTTTTTTATATAGGTACATATATATTTTTATATTTATGACGCCGGAGGAAAAAAATGTGCGACTCGGTGCAACATCAGTAGTCAATTGTTTCCGCGTGACATCACGCCCTTTCTTAGGAATTTCCCCCCCGGAGCATTTTAAATTATTTATTAAATCGTAAATTCCTCAAGCGTGTACTGGAGGCCTTCTAGAAAACATGCAAAAAAAAAAAAAAAAATTTGTATCACTTACTTGTTTTTCGCCTATCTAAAGGCAGAACAAGTTTAAACCCTGGGTAGTGAGGGGGGAGTGTGGTGTAATTAGACGAATTCTTCCCTCTGTCTTCTTCAAAGTTCATTAGTACCCCCCCCCCCCAACCACCATTTAAGGTTAAGAAGTTAAAGCGTCTTGTTCCGCAGTAACACGGCAACGTGTCTCCGCAATGTTGCACACGCGTTCCATTATCGCCTTCAAAAGTTTGCCGAGTGGGAGTCCTTTAAAAGCCTAAACGACGAAAGTTTGTTACAAGTATGGTCGTGAATTCGACTTTTAGCATCTCGACGTTAGTTTGTTCTCTCTTCTTTTTTATATAGGTACATATATATTTTTATATTTATGACGCCGGAGGAAAAAAATGTGCGACTCGGTGCAACATCAGTAGTCAATTGTTTCCGCGTGACATCACGCCCTTTCTTAGGAATTTCCCCCCCGGAGCATTTTAAATTATTTATTAAATCGTAAATTCCTCAAGCGTGTACTGGAGGCCTTCTAGAAAACATGCGCGATTATTAATGGAGAAAAAAATTTATCCAAGGCCTGTTTTTTTAACTTTGTTTCAGTTGAAGATTATTAAGCCATTAAGACTAGCAATTTACTCTACATTCACTTCGGTTTTTTTGGTAGGGGGGCGTCCTTATAATTTGTTTCGCTAACGGCTCCACGGTTGAAGCATTATCAGCATTAACATAAAATGCGTCTCTTTCTTTTCGGCGCTTTTTGTTGTTTCGTGGAGAAATATATCCTAATATGCGTGTGGAGTACACGTGTATGTGACTGAGGGAGTGAACGAACGGGGACTCTTTTATAAAAAAAAAAAAAAAGAAAAAAAATTGAGCCGGAGCCATTGTTTCTTTTATAATCCGGAGAAACTCCGAAAGCCGCTCGCCATGAATAATTGATCGTTTTTGAAACTCGGGGCTCTTCTTCCCTATTCTTTTTCAGAAGTAATTTGTAGGAAACTCGTTGCTCTCACGTTTCTTCTGGGCAAAATATGTCACTTTTTCCTCCCCTTCTTGGAATTTAATGACTAACTTGAGAGCTTTATGAAGAATGTGACTGCGTTTGTACATTATAATATTTCCATAAATGGCTAAGTGAAACTGCCTACTAAAGCCCTTTACGTTTAGTGGCGCGCGGTATAGACTCGAAAAAGGGAAAAGCGAGAACGGGATCTTTTAAATAATTGACTTCAGCCTTTAAAAAACCCCACGAATCTCAATAAGGAAAAAAAAAACACGTTATCTGGTACAATTCGGGGAGGCATCAAAAGAATTCGGATCGCCGTAAAGAAACCTGCCATAAACATTTTTGAATTTGATGGAAACTACCGATTTCTAAATGGATAAGATTCCATCTAAAGAGACAGAATGTGATGGGTTGAGTGGGAGGGGGGGAGAGGCAGAGAAACTTATGGTAGCCATTATAAAAGAAAAATTTGTAGTCCCACCCAAGAAGTTTTTGGTTTATTACGTTTGGAAACTGGGCCAAGAAAACAAATGAGAAATCCTGACCTGGAAAGTGAGAGGGAAAAGGTATTACAGTAGCAACTTCAGCACGCGACTCGCAAATCGTTAATTTATCACACTGGAAGTGTGCTTAAAGTCATCCCCCCCCCCACAACTTCGGTTTCCAAGCACAACCCGTATAATTATTAGCGCCTTTTTTTTTAAATGCTGGCGAAGATGAAAATATGGGAATAGACAAAATCGTCGTCATTAAAAACAAAGAAAAGAAAAAGAAACGTGAACATTTTTCATTATGAGACTAGAAAGGAAGAAAAATGAAGCGTTTAATTAAAAATTTACCCAAAATGAAGCCTGCCGTAATTTAAATTTAACCTGGGAATTCATTACGCTTCCGAAAAGGATTTTTTTTTTTTTTTCGGAATTAAAAATGAAATATTAAGTGTAAGGAGCCGCCCGAAAGAAAACCGGTTGAGCCAGTTGAAAATGACGAGAAAAAGAATGAAAAAAAGAAAAAAAGAGTAGCCGCGCTTGTAATTAGTTGAAGTTTACTCTGAAACTTAAGTAGACGTTTTAATTCGCTGATGAGGAGAGAGCGGAGCATTTTTTTTTTTTTTTTTTTGTAAATGGAATCCTTTTTTCAAATTGAATTCCACGACTCTTGGTTATGTGTTGGATGACCTTTTTCTTTCTTTCACTACATGGTAATCATTCGATAATAATGAAAATGAAGGTGAGACGACTGGATGAATCTAAATGAATTTGCCCAGTCCCACGGGCGCATTTCTGGAGCTAGATTTACTGTTATGAAGAGAACAATAGTCAGAGTTTGATGCGAAAACAGTATTCAAGGCTTTAAACATTCATTTTTGAGCCCGAAAAGGTTTACGTGGGAAAAATTGAACGCAATACATTTTTTATTTCTGGGTAAGTGTACCTAAAAAATCAGATTCTGTTCTTGAATTCACAGTGTCTTGGGTTTAAATCACAATTTCCCGGGTCAAATTGTGATTTATGAGAGAAAAAATGACAGTCCTGTAAGGCACAGGG
This sequence comes from Corythucha ciliata, assembly GCA_038030265.1. Lineage (NCBI taxonomy): Eukaryota > Metazoa > Arthropoda > Insecta > Hemiptera > Tingidae > Corythucha > Corythucha ciliata. The sequence goes on from CM075938.1 coordinate 12,841,949, forward strand.
TCGGGCAACCTTTTTTGACGGTCGTGGGCCCATAAACCTGGTTGTAAGAACTCAAGCGGGCCACCTATCCTCGCCCCCCCCCCCAAGCGACCATCGAGCACAACAATTTGATCTTAGCAAATGGCCGTGATGCTCTGAGTAAAACGCACTTGAGGCCTGTTCAATTAACTTCAACGGCATGGCATCCCGCAGTATAATAATAGCGTTTTTCATTTGCACAAAAAATGTTCCCCGGGGGAGTGGGGGGCAGCTCATTGCAGTGCCGGTCTTAGACAAATGCCTCCGTGAAGTCGATTTGTCTCCATTTTAGCCGCAAATTAGCGACTTTTCTGCATTTCAGCTGTGAATTAACGATTTTTCTTGCCATGAATTTGTGTTTTTCCTGATTTGAGCCGCTAATGAGTGATTTTACCCGTGAATGAGCGCTATGTTTTCTAATTTTAGCCACCAAGTTTTCTCCGAAAACCACGACATGCTATTTACTCAATTTATTACTGTGAAATAGCAAATATTTTCAATTTAACCCTATAAATAGCCATTTTTCCTAACTTCCAGCCGCGAATTAGCGTTTGACATAATTTTAGCCTTCCTAGCGAGCCATCAATGAGAGTTTTTTTTGTTTTCGCTGCGAATTAACGCTTTTTCAGAATTTTATCCGCGAATTAGCGCCCTATCCTCATTTAGCCGTGGATTTAGCGATTTTGTTCACTTTCAGCCACGAAGTTAAACTTCAGAAGCCGCAATGCCCGTTTTCTCCATTTTAACCGCGAATTAGCGTTTTTTTCCACACGTTAGCGCTTCTTCTCAATTGGTGAATTACCAATTAGTTTTTTTTGTTATTCTTAGCCATGAATCATTGAATTATATGAATTTGGCAGTTAATTCGTGTTTTTCTTGATTTCTCAATTTTCCGTGAATCAGCAAATTTTCCCAAATCAACCCCCAACTAGTCATTTTTCTTGGTTTTAGCAGCAAATTAGCGCGTTTTTCCTTATTTTAGCCGAAGATTATGGATTTTTCTACGTTTCATCAATGAATTAGAGTTCCTCCAATTTTGCCGCGAATCTCCTAACGCTTTTCTGAAATTTGGCCGCGGATTAGCGATTTTTTGTTACTTTCTGGCACGACTTTACCTACCTTTAAAAGCCGCCAATTGACGTTTTCTCCATTTAATCCACGCATTGACATTTGGCTAAATTAGCAATTTTTATCCATTTTTGAGGCAATTTTTTGTTATTCAAGCGATTTTTCACGATTTTAGCCGTGAATTAGCGATTCATCTAAAATTTCAGTGTGTTTTACCCGATTTCAGCCGCTAATTAGCGATTTTACTCAATTTCATCCATAAATTTGCAACTTTTTTCAATTTTAGCTGCAAGTTAGCGAGATTTTTTTTTCCACTTTTAGCTATGAATTAGCGTTTTTTCGCAGTTTGAGCCACTAACTTTCCTTCAGAAGCTGAGAATTGTCGTTCCCATACTTCTATCCCCTAAGCGCTTTTATTCTCCGTGCATACGTGATTTTAGCCGATAAGGACAGATTTTTCCCTAATTTTATCCGTGAATTAGCAGTTTTTCTTTATTATTCCCTGCGAATTAGCGTTGTTTTTTTCACTTTTAGACCCTGAATTAGCGTTGTGTTAGATTGAGCCACAAGCTTGCGTTCTAAATAAGCCGAGAATTGATGTTTTCGTAACTTTAGGCGCAAATTGGTGTTTTATGCTTTATCCGCGATTTTAGAGCATTTTTTAAATTTTAGCTGTGAAGTAACGTTTTACGTCGCGAATTAGCTGTGTATTTTTATTAATTTTATCCGTGATTTAGCACTTTTTCACCCTTCTGCCCGTGAATCTGTTATTTTTCTCAATAATTTCAGCCGCGAATTAGCCGTTTATCTCAATTTCAGCCCTAAATTAGAGTTATTTTCAATTTATGTCTGTATTTTGAGTAGGCGCTTGAAGGAGGATTAGCCACCTACCAGGAGGCGCGAATTTTAGCGTTTTCCGTTTGCACAAAAATCCAAAGGGGTGCCAAAATCCAACATTAAAATTGATAATTTACCACGGTAAACCTTGGGCAGGCCATCGTGAAAGGCACAGCGGGCCACTTGGCCCGCGGGCCATGGGTTGGCCACCCCTGGTTTAAGGACTCTATGGTCAGTTCACTCGCCTCCGTCTTCAGAATTGATTTTAGAGGACGATATTGTGGAGTTGCTAAAAAAAAAATCGCAATTCGCGATCAGTTTCGCGGATTCAAAATGTTCAGGGAATTGCCACTGTCGAGTCTAAATATCCGTGAATTCGCAAGTTTTGGGTGTCCAACATTCACCACGTTGCTTGTTTCCGGTCTTTATTTTCGTAAAATTGCAAATGTAGATGACCTTGGAGCCCCAGGAGGAGGACCTATAGAGAACTCTCATCGCCGCGTGAACGAGTGATGTGTCTCAAATTTAGCCTCGAACTGGCGCTTTTTCTCAATTTTAGCCGTCAATGGAAACTTTTTAGCAACGTATTACAGTCTCAAATAACAGCTTTTTTCAGTTTTGTCCGTGAATTAGCGCTTTTTCCCAATTTCATCCGTGAATTAGCGCCTTTTCTCAATTTCAGCTGCAAAAACCAAAGGGGCTTTCTCCTCTTCAGCCGCGAATTAGCGTTTTTTTTCACTTTTTACCATGAATTTCGTGCCTTTTAGCCATGAAATTGCTTCCAGGGGCAGCGAATTAGCGCCTTCTCAATGGCAGCCGTGGACTAGAGCTTTTTCTCAATTTTACTTCCATGCTCCCGCAGGTGTTCGTGTGAAAAATCGATTCCGAGCTGACTTCATATTCGTGATCCGCGTATAAGCACTTTTTTTCTTCAATTTTAGATATGAATTAGTGAATTTTCTCAATTTTATGCCTGAACTATCGTATTTTCTCAATTTTAGCCACATAATGAGTGCCTTTCTCAATAGTAGCAGCGGAATTGTCCCACAAACAGCACATTAGCGTTATTTTTTCTCAATTTCAGCCGCAAAAGAGGCCACCATAAACCGCGAATTGGCGATTTCGGTCTGGACGTTTATATCAAGAAACCGCGAAATTGGTTCAATTTCTCGAATTTTATCTACGAATGAACGCTTTTGAATAAGTTGAATTCGCGAATATGCACTTTTTCCTAATTTCAGAGGCGAATAAGAATTTTTTCTCAATTCCACCCATGAAATGAACACTTTTTTTGTTGCAATTTTAGCCATCAATATAGCTTTTTCCAAACTTTCCACAGCACAAACAACAGCATTTTAGCCACTTAAGGGTGTACAAAAACTGGGTATTACTGTTTTTTCTCAATTTCAGACGCAGGTTGTTTCGTACGATCAGCGAACACCGAACAGGCTACTCAGGAAGTGAAGAAAAATCGTATGAAACCAACTGTCGAACCAAAACGCGTCATTTTTGGCACTGACGATCCGTTAATAGGCGCATTATGGCGAGACCTAAAAATTCCCCCGAAAACCCGGAAAATCCCCATTTTTTCGATATTTAATCATTTCTGGTGCCCCTCTCTTAAAGTGGTGGGGGGGGGGAGTGGCAGAGCAGTACCCCCCCCCCTTGCCACTACCACGGCTCGCTTCACTGCCCCGAAAATCTTAAATATGGTAAAATCGACTCCAGAGAGTATCGGCGGCGGCGGGTGTCCGCGGTTTAATAATATTGAGCCAAAAACAACAATTCGTGGTTTCTGGAGGTAACTTTGCGGCTAAAATAGATAAAACACGTAAATCCATTGTTTCTTTAGGTTCTTAGGTCATAAGGTGGCAATAATATCGCAGTTAAAATTGAGAAAAAACGCCAATTTGCGGCTGAAATTGAGAAATAGCTCTTATTCGTGGATAACATTTGGTAAAGTGCTAATTCGTGATCATTGGAGGGCCTTTTGCGGCTGACATCGAAAAAAAAATAGCATATTGAGAGAGATGGGGGGGGGGTGTTATCTGAACTAAGGGATTAAGTCCGCTACCAAAATGGAAAAAAGGGCTAATTTGTGGCTAAAATTGGGGGGGGGGACACATAATTCGTGGCCAATTGAGAAAAAGTGCTAATTCGTGTTTTATGGAGGCCCTTACAGCGTTAAACGGCTATAATTGATGCATTTGAACCTGACCCGACCCACAACGCGTAAAACCGCGAAAACGGTCATATACATAAATATTCGTTTGTTTAGCCAACATTTTCGTTTGTTTAGCATTTCGAAACACGACCCACGAACCTAATCGTTTGTTCAGCGCCATTTCTAATCATAATTTCGTTTGTTTAGCTGAAATTTTCGTAGCCCCTCGAGCACTTCACCGACCCATGAACGAAATTGTTTGTTCAGCAGCATATTTGTGGATGGTGGGAAAGCGTAAAGCTATCCGCACTGCTTGCTAAAGTTTGTTTGCTGTTTAGAGTGCTTTCGTGGCTAAACAAATAACAATTTCGGCTAAACAAACGATATCAAGACTGGAAATGGCGCTAAACAAACGATTAAGTTCGTGGGTCGGGTTCCGATAAGTTAGCCGTACCCACGTATTTTTAAAGAAAAAATCGTGTTTTGAAGTGCTAAACAAACGTAAACAAACGAATAGGACTAAACATTTCATCACACTGTCTATTTTTCTTGTCCTTTTACTGGAGATTGCAGTACGGCATTGTATCTCTTTGGTCCCACCACATACTGGGTCATAAATAGACATTTTACCCTTCGCAAGTCAACTATAAGGCGTCTCTTAGTGAATTCCGCCCCGGGCTCTGACTGGTGTAGATCCACCACCGTGTGGGCCTAGATATAGAGAAATTGTCAGTATCCAGCCACTTGGCGGGTTTTCGTGCGGTCAAGATTGACACTTTCCGTCAAAAAATTGTCATTTTCGTCGTGGAAAGTCGATTTCTTGAGCAAGATTTCAATAATTTTGTTTTTTAAGGGCACAATGTTTGGTTTTTAGGAATTGAAAGCAAACAGGAATGCTGGAAGCCGGTTTCCGCTAGGAAGGGCTAAATTGACCGCTTCGTGAATGAATTGCCCTGCCGAGGAATAAAGTTTAAACATTCCTGGGTCACATTGGGAATGATGCGTATAATAGCCATTGTCTTTGGGGAGGTACGCGACAGGAACAAACTGAGGACAATTATAGGTGTAGGATGTTACCAAACTTGTCAGGTCAGGTCCACTGTGGATGGGGAAAGGCGAGGATTTCCTTCGGGGTGCGGGGTCGTGCGTTCGAAATCCCTGATCCTATATGGTTGATTATGGTTACTGGACAAATTTCACGCTTCCTGAGTAGTTGTACAATCCCTAAAAACACGCATTTCAATTTTAAATTATTTAACAGCGTGAAAGCGAAGTGTTTTTATTTTTCAGGGGTAATTATTATACTAAATACTTCATTTTGTTAACATCCATGGGGGAAAAAAACGCTCTCATTAGTTTCTAGGTCAAACCTGATAACGAGCTTATTGCTCGCGATATAATCCAGTGCTTCAAACACGCGAGTGTGAAGCAAAAAATCAATGAAACAAACAAAATTAATTAATTTCATAAAATACGCGCGGCTGCAATACGCGACAATAATCCCGCCGTAATTCTGTCTTAAAAAAAAGTTTCTGTTTTACAGCCGGCGAGCAATAAATTTTCATTGAGATTTCAACGGTCTCACTGGGTAGAGACCGGGATTTTGAAACCTTGAAAATACAAATCAAGGCATGTGTTGAAAACACGAAGGCTTAACAAGTTAACAGTTTCTACTAATCCATGCGAACACTCCCCTCCGTATAATGGAAGAATTATGAAAATGACGAATGCTGTTAACAATTTCCTGCCTCTACGCGAAGGATAAAACGTCAAGATTGTTGAACTTTAAAAAAAAGGGGGGGGGGGCCCTTTCGTTCGGGTGTGAAAAAGGGCGGATAATATTGACTGACAGTAACTTGAAAATGTGGCTGTAAGTTCGAAAGGAAATTTCAGTTCATCAATCAAAACTTTATAAAAACAGCGAGGTAATTGTTAGAACGCTTGCATGGAGGAGAAAGGGAACGATTATTGAAGGCCCGTGTGATTGATTGTTTTAATCTGAACCCGAAAAAAAAGGAAAGAAAGTCATATTCGACCAGTTGGGGGACTATGCAAATGAAACGTTGAGATTCATGGCAAATAAATTGTACCGAAAAAAAAAAAAAAAAAAAATGAGGCCGTTTAGCGAGTTTTAACTTTGGAAAGACGAGCTAACGACATTTTTCCGGTCGCTCGCCCACCACTTTCCCAATTTAAAAGTCTTAACAAAGAGCCTCAACCTTGATTTTTCGTTTGAGAACCTCCACACAAAATAAATAAATACCTTTGTATACCGTTCCACGGTAATTTCCTTTTAAAGTAATTCATTTTTGGAAAGGTTCTGTCCGCAGCACTTCCCACCCCTCACCTCCACAAAAGCGGGGGTGTGTAATTGATGGTCTTCACGTGTGCCATCACTTCTCTTCCATTCCCCTCTCACCATCAGTCACACAGACTCTGGTGACGATAAAGACTCTTCTGGGAGTTTCAAGAGGTTTTAATACATCTCCTTAATATAGCGTGGATACTTTAACGCATCCTCCCTTTACACTGCACGCTGTTCTTAAAAAAAAAAAAAAAAAAAAAGTCTTCTAGAAGATGATATTTCTTTGTTTTAGCGAACGCTCTTCCCTATCAATTGATAACCCCAATTATGATAGAATTCGGGGTCGTTAGACTAATTATAATGGGCTCGCGATAAATTTTTGGTATGCTCATCTCTAGAAGTAAAAATATTCCGCTGAAAGAGGCACGGGGGGAGGGGTACGACGAAGCAATTACCTTAAGCTGACGTGCCCTCTTCTTTGTCTATTCAATATTTACGAGCTTGATACAATCTACCCCTTATAGTCTGATATCAGATTCCCCTCTTATTCTTCTTTAAAAATGAGACTACACGCACCCAGCCCCCCTCACCCTTTTCATACGGGTGCTTTATTTACCAGAATTCCACTGTAAGCCCAAGGGACGATTCAAATGTTCCTTTCAATTTTGACTACACGCATGTAGGAAAGTGAATCTCTAGCGTCGAAAAGTCCTTCTCACAGCCCTGTCATCATACAGGGCTCCGGCTTTTGTATTCAAATCTCTCTGTAAGGGGGCTGTGGCTATATGAATGATAAATCACTGTAATCTGTGAAGGGCCGCTTTTTTTTTTCAACACTAATACGTGACATCCTCCGTTAAAAAAAGTTAATTTTCTGTTTATAACGATTTTTGTTTTGTTTTTTGTTTTTAATTTTATGACTTAGCTGCTGGCTTTCTTTCAAACTTGGACATAATTTGAACCGTAACGTTATGGCTAATGACACTAAATCAGTACTACCGGTCTTTGCTCGAGCGGAAGAGAGAGAAAAAAAACGCTATAAATACTATCGCAGAGGGCATCGGAATGTTTATAGAAAAAACATGTCGCTGAGTTCAGAAAAAAAGAAAAAAAAAAAAAAAAAACACTCAAAAAGAAATATAAATATCAATCGTTTAGGTTGATTGATGATTTTTTAAAGAACACCCTTCCCCCATACTTTTCTCATCGACTAGAAAAAATAATGTTTTTGGGCACCTCCCACGACAACAAAAACCCTATCCTCATCACGTCACACGCCGTGTTGTGCAATGCAAAAAAAAATAAATAAATAAATAAAAAAAATAAAAGACATAACGACCTTTGTACTCGCGAGCTCGGAGGTAGTAAAACAGAAAGCTTTCCCTTCCTCATTCACCACCATTGGCGGGCTACGCGGGATTTTTTGTTTTGTTCAACTAAAGACACAATGTTAAAACTGTATAATTTCACGATTCTGTCTCATCGTCCACTTGTTTTCAATTCTCTCTCAAACGGGTTTGAAATGGGTTTTGACTTTGCATTGACTGTAGAGCCGAGAGCGGTGTTTCCAATAAAAAAAAATTGAGGTAATGACAACAACAACTGGTAGGGGGTGGAATGGTTTTAATGAAATAAAAAAAAAAATTATAACTATGAGACGGGAATGATGACGAAGTGTAAAATCCGCCAATAAGCGGGTTATGTTCTAATTTCAGCGACGAAGTGGCCGCCAGAAAACACCAGGGTTGCTACAGACCGCGAAAACCGGGAAAAGTCGCGCCAAAAATTAACTGTGCCAAACTGACCATTCGGGCGCCAAAAATGGCCAATAATTTACGCCAATTAGCTTGACGACGACTATTTGCGAGCAAAAAAAAATGGCTAAACTGACTATAGGAACGCTAAAACAGACAAAAAGCAGTTCTTGCTCAAAATATTGTCAAACTGACTACGCAATCTAAAATTGGCTAAACTTTACGGTTCGTGGTCTTTAAAATACATGAACAGATTATTCGTACACTCAAAATGGTTAAATCGACCATTCACGTGCCAAAAATTGCCAAAGTGGCTATTCGCTCCCAAAAAACGCTAACACCTAACTATTTGCGCCCTTAAATGGCAGAAAAAATAGTTCGCGTTCGCGCCTTGAAAATGGCTAAACTGACGATTCGCGCGCTAAATACAGGGGCGATTCCTGCAAGCCCTGAAAATGGCAAAGGTGACCCTTTCGCGCTCCAAATATGGCCATTCGCGTCATGAAAACGGCTAAACTGACGAATCGCTCGCTAAAATCAATTAACTGGTCATTATATCGTTCCGCCTGCACCAAACAGGGGCCTTCTCCACATTACCAAATCATCGACTCGCCCCCCTACCCGCCACCGATGGTTCCTGCAATGCTTCGCATGCAGCATGCAGTGGCGAATCCAAGAGAGGGGCCACAGGGGCTATGGCCCCTCTCTTGAAGTCGCAAAGGTCACTTTCGCATAAACATAATCAAAAGCACCTTCCATTTTTGATTCAGGAATAGACAAAATCTTTTGGAGTGAAGCCATTCGAACAGCGAACTACCTAATAAACAGGCGTCCTACTACGACACTTCCGAAGGCAGTAACCCCAGCTGAAATTTGGTTCGGTCATAAGCCTGACTTAAAAAAAATCAAGATATTTGGTTGCGTTGCGTTCGTACTTACTTCGAAAGAAAAATTGAAGAAACTGGACAAGCGCTGTGATGTTCATGCAATGCTTGGGTATGCTCCTAATGGTTATAGACTTTGGAATTTCAGTAGTAAAAAATTGATCGTAGCTCGTGACGTAGTTTTTGATGAAACCCAAACAAGCGAGTTCCCTACCGTAGAAAACGAAAGAAATAATTATGTTTTATTATTCGATAACGATAGATCAAATGATGTCGAAGTAACACGAAATCCGCCACCAGAAATCCTCAGCCAATCAACAATCACAGAAGACCCATCAACCGGACCAAGGGAGGTAGAAGAGCAGGAATCGCAGGAACAAAACGATCGTCCTCAAAGAGAATCTCGACGTCCTAATTGGTTAAATGATTATGAGACTTATTTTGGTTTAATGGAAGCAATGCTTTCAGGTGAAATTAGTGGGAATGAACCAGGAACATATCAAGAAGCCATTGAAATCGGTAATGGCTGGAAGGAAGCAATTGATGATGAACTTGGAGCTCTTGAGAAAAATAAGACGTGGAAAATTGTAGAAAAACCGAAAGGAGTTAAACTTATAGATTCAAGGTGGGTGTTTAAAGAAAAAGATGTTAATGATGGTAAAATAAAGCGTGCTCGATTGGTGGCACGAGGATACCAGCAAGAAAATGTCACTGACGAATTGTATTCACCCGTAGCTAGAATGATCACATTTCGTACACTTCTATCTTTAGCTGTTCACAAGGGTTATCGTTTTAACCATTTCGATGTCAAATGTGCATTTCTATACGGTTCCCTTCCAGTACCAGTGTTTATGAAACCACCTGAAGGTTTGAGTGTTGAAAACAACAAGGTCTGCAAACTGGAAAAAGCGCTGTACGGACTTAAAGAAGCACCTCGAAGATGGAACGAAAGGTTACATTCAACCTTGACGAAATTTAGATTCATTCGGTCAACTGCTGATCCATGTTTATACTTGAGAGGTAAAATTTATGTACTCGTGTATGTTGACGATTTTTGGGTTGTAGCTCCTGAAGAAAAAGACCTGTCGTATGTATTCAACATTCTCAAAGAAGAATACGAAATTAAAAATTTAACAAATTCAAAACAAATGAAATTTCTTGGAATTGAAATACGAGAAATATCTACAGGACTTGTTTTGACTCAAACACAAGCAATCGATAAGTTAGTTGATATATTCCACTTGGAAGAAGCAAAATCCGTCTGTTTGCCAATAAAACCTAAACCAGGCTATGTGGAACCTGAGAAAGGTAGAGTATTAACTAATCAAAAAGCCTTACCATATCGACAATTAATAGGTGGTCTTATGTACATAATGCTTGGAACCCGACCAGACGTGTCATACGCTGTTCATTATTTTAGTACTTTTCAGGACAGCTTCACGGAAGAGAATTGGAAACAATTAAAACATGTTCTCAGATACTTGAAAGGAACAAGAGATGTTGGATTGCGGTACAAAAAAGCAAAATCGGCTATACTTCTTGGATTTTCTGATGCAGACTACGCAAACGACACAAGAGACAGGAAGAGCATTTCTGGGTTTCTTTTCCAATCATTTGGGAACACAGTCGTTTGGAGAACAAAGAAACAACCTATTGTCACACTTTCAAGCGCGGAAGCAGAATTTGTCGCCTTGGCTGCAGCAGTTACGGAAGGAATCTTTTTAATCAAGTTGTTGGAAGAAATAGAAAATTCAAAAATCACTCCAGTTACAATCAAAGAAGACAACCAGGCGTGTATGAAAATGGCAACAACCTTGGAAACTCGCCGAACAAAACATATTGATGTTCGTTTTCATTTTCTTCGAGAACGAGTGTTGGATGGAACTATTTCATTGCAGTACGTTCCTTCTGAGGACCAGGTTGCTGACATGCTAACCAAAGCTCTACCTCTTCCACAATTTCAAAAATTTCGTTTGATGCTTGGATTGGACGCTAGATTCACCGCCGCTGAATCATCAGTCTCCAGCTAGCAAAATTGCGGGGGTGTGTTGTTGGAAACAATTTTGAAGCAACACATTCGCACATGTTAATTGTTTATAAAAAATTAATAAAGTCATTCGGTTCTCTCTTTTCTTTGCAAAAAGGTTTATTTTCCTATTGTCTAGAAATCCACTGCTTTTATTAGGATGTTACCAAACTTGTCAGGTCAGGTCCACTGTGGATGGGGAAAGGCGAGGATTTCCTTCGGGGTGCGGGGTCGTGCGTTCGAAATCCCTGATCCTATATGGTTGATTATGGTTACTGGACAAATTTCACGCTTCCTGAGTAGTTGTACAATCCCTAAAAACACGCATTTCAATTTTAAATTATTTAACAGCGTGAAAGCGAAGTGTTTTTATTTTTCAGGGGTAATTATTATACTAAATACTTCATTTTGTTAACATCCATGGGGGAAAAAAAACGCTCTCATTAGTTTCTAGGTCAAACCTGATAACGAGCTTATTGCTCGCGATATAATCCAGTGCTTCAAACACGCGAGTGTGAAGCAAAAAATCAATGAAACAAACAAAATTAATTAATTTCATAAAATACGCGCGGCTGCAATACGCGACAATAATCCCGCCGTAATTCTGTCTTAAAAAAAAAGTTTCTGTTTTACAGCCGGCGAGCAATAAATTTTCATTGAGATTTCAACGGTCTCACTGGGTAGAGACCGGGATTTTGAAACCTTGAAAATACAAATCAAGGCATGTGTTGAAAACACGAAGGCTTAACAAGTTAACAGTTTCTACTAATCCATGCGAACACTCCCCTCCGTATAATGGAAGAATTATGAAAATGACGAATGCTGTTAACAATTTCCTGCCTCTACGCGAAGGATAAAACGTCAAGATTGTTGAACTTTAAAAAAAAAAGGGGGGGGGGGCCCTTTCGTTCGGGTGTGAAAAAGGGCGGATAATATTGACTGACAGTAACTTGAAAATGTGGCTGTAAGTTCGAAAGGAAATTTCAGTTCATCAATCAAAACTTTATAAAAACAGCGAGGTAATTGTTAGAACGCTTGCATGGAGGAGAAAGGGAACGATTATTGAAGGCCCGTGTGATTGATTGTTTTAATCTGAACCCGAAAAAAAAGGAAAGAAAGTCATATTCGACCAGTTGGGTGACTATGCAAATGAAACGTTGAGATTCATGGCAAATAAATTGTACCGAAAAAAAAAAAAAAAAAAAAAAATGAGGCCGTTTAGCGAGTTTTAACTTTGGAAAGACGAGCTAACGACATTTTTCCGGTCGCTCGCCCACCACTTTCCCAATTTAAAAGTCTTAACAAAGAGCCTCAACCTTGATTTTTCGTTTGAGAACCTCCACACAAAATAAATAAATACCTTTGTATACCGTTCCACGGTAATTTCCTTTTAAAGTAATTCATTTTTGGAAAGGTTCTGTCCGCAGCACTTCCCACCCCTCACCGCCACAAAAGCGGGGGTGTGTAATTGATGGTCTTCACGTGTGCCATCACTTCACTTCCATTCCCCTCTCACCATCAGTCACACAGACTCTGGTGACGATAAAGACTCTTCTGGGAGTTTCAAGAGGTTTTAATACATCTCCTTAATATAGCGTGGATACTTTAACGCATCCTCCCTTTACACCGCACGCTGTTCTTAAAAACAAAAAAACGTCTTCTAGAAGATGATATTTCTTTGTTTTAGCGAACGCTCTTCCCTATCAATTGATAACCCCAATTATGATAGAATTCGGGGTCGTTAGACTAATTATAATGGGCTCGCGATAAATTTTTGGTATGCTCATCTCTAGAAGTAAAAATATTCCGCTGAAAGAGTCACGGGGGGAGGGGTACGACGAAGCAATTACCTTAAGCTGACGTGCCCTCTTCGCGTTCCAAAAACAGGATCACAGTCCTTTGATGCATGACAGGTAAAAGAATTCTCCTAAAATGACAATCAACAATTTTTAGCAGACGCCTTGGGGGGGGGGGGTTTAACCTCCCCCCTGTAAATCCAGCACTACCTTGTTGAACCAAACTTTTTGACTGAAAATGGCTATTATATGGGCCTCAAACTTTTAAATTTCTGTCTAGATTTAAATCATGAGCCCAATATAATGTGAATGTAAATTTATTTTCGCTTGATCTATGGAGAAAGTGGTTGTTTTCAGGAAGAAAGAAACGTCACGGAGTGAAGGAAAGAACCTTACGTCACTTCTAGGAGTGATGTAAAGTACTTTCCGTCACTGTTAGGCGTGACACGTTTGGAGTGGAGTCGTGGTGAAGTGCCTCCCACGGTGGTCGGTCAAACGAAAAATAGCTTTCACAACTCATGAGGAGCGTCTTTGCGAGCTCGTTGTTATAGTGTAATTAGGTAACTCGGCTTCGCCTCGATCGCCAAACACAACTCGCGCGTAAAGTGCCGTTTTCCTCACTCGTTGTGAAACATAATATTATTTCATGTTCGCCTCGGTATGAAATCTGCCGCTTTCTATAGTTTGTAAAGGTGTTTTAAAAATGACTAATTTTTCGTTTGGAATCTCACTGGATTCAATACTTCGAAGGTAATTTCTTTGGAATAGGGGGGGGGGGGCACGAAACGGGGATAAATCGCCTTGATATTATATTTTACCGCGCATTTAAAGGCTGCAACTGTTCGCCTAGTTGCGCTTCGCTTCGAGAACTTAAGGATTATAACGGGGAACCTCAGTAATCATCCTCTATTCGTGTAATAAACCGGAAAAGGTGTATTTATCGCATTATTTCTCATTATTAAATTCCGTAATTATCTTAAGCGTATAACCACTGAACACTTCGTGTGTGAATATAAAAACCGATAACGCTTCCACTCCCCTCACACTCTGTTTATAGAAGGCCGCGGTCAGAATTGATTAACCGACTTATCTACTGCTTCTATAATAGTAATAATAAAAAAAGGGAGATGGAATGATAGTATTTTCAGAAATTACAGTCTTTTTCTTTTACTATAGGCAAATAGACACCTGGCGTCTTCCTGTGTTATATTTTCTTTTCCCTTCCTCGCTTTGATGTAGCGTATATTTTTGGTGAGTCCCCTATCTCCCCCCCGGTGTAACGTGAATCAATTGGCCAACCCTCATGGGGATTGAATAAAAAATTAGGGCCTATTTGTTCGGGTGATGGGTATAAGAGCTGGGACTACAGCAGCACTGTTGCTTATACGCTCCTACTTCCTCAGTTCCTCCTCGGAATGAGAGAAAACACACGTATTTTATGAAATTTTGATGAAAACACCCAAAAACTAGAGGTGGAGGATGCGTATATTAAAGCTCTCTCATTCTTATTTTCTCTTTTTCGACATGTGTCTACCAAGCAGATGTTACGAACCAATTACGAGAAAAGGTTCTCTCTCTGTTCCCCATTCATTTCTCGGTTGTGAGATGCTTTGATGGGGGTCCCTTCGTCTTCATACGAATTTTATTAGTTGATTTAGAGGTTTTATGTCAAAATTACTTTGATTTGTTTAAGAAGCTAAAAAAAATGCACATATTTACCCCTCTCCCTTTCCCGTAGAACAAGAGTACTTCATTTAAGGAGCGCTTCTTTTGAAAAAGATGCGCGGCTTCGGCCGAAGTGTTTTACATAGAATGGAGATGATGCACTGTGTTTGAAGATCTTGATAAGAAAAAAACGATTTATGGTTGAAAGCACGCTTTGACGTACGTTATACTTTTGTTCCGAGAGTTCAAGCCCTTTCATTCAATTTACTTCATTGTAACTGTTTGTTTGTTTTTTTTTTTAAAAAAAATTGAAATAAAGGGAAAAAGGTGCGGGAGGTCTCTCTGATTTTCACTGCAGACGATTCAAAGCCCTTTACCAAGTTAAATTATGCGCTTATATTCATGGGGCATTCTCCGTGGAAGGTTAGAGGTTTCTTTCTTGCTTTAAATGACGGCCCCTTCGATAGAGAAACGCATTCTTCAAAGCCTTGTTAATTTTCTATTAAAAGCTTCGGATGGTTTGTATGTTTGAAGGGGGTGGTGCGGGGTTACTGTGTTTCATGCTAAACACCAAATGATTCACACCCTCTCGGTATTATTAATCAAGCGTCACAAAACGTTTTTCTTTTGTTTTTTTTTTTTTTTATAAGAGCTGTATCTATACACTACACGTTTTCATCACACTAACTGGAGAGTCAGAAGTAAATCAAGCCGTGAATGCCCAAGTAGTTAGGAATTGATTATAATCTCGTGTGAATCATTGGCGTGATTGAAAAAGCGGAATGACAACTAAAAATATTCAAGGCGTTTCTCTTGTTAAATAGCTTCAGGTTGGCGAATAGTTTTTCTATGAAAGGAAATGCCAGGGCCCAGTAAATAAAACTAGTAGACAGCGCGCAGGGAATTATTTCCTGGCTTATGAAGAATAAGGAAAAAAAAAGTACTTTACCGGGGTAATTATAAAAATTGAGGTAACCCAATTAAAAAGTGCTTTGCCTTTGGAGTTGACTTCCACTTTAATTAATGAACTAGAAACGCCCTCGCATTCGACCATGACGATGACAAATCGTAACTTTAATTACACAATTGTTGTAAATTGTAGTTTTATTGCACGTAGGAAGTCTCTTAAATCCGTCTAAAAATAAATAAATTCGATATGAAGTGTCCTTTTCGACTATCGTGCTGAAGATAAACCTGTTTACCCATTTTCCTTAAAACTTTAGGTCGTTTTTCTTCCCCCTTTTCAATGGATTACGAAAACAACTTTGCTGTTGTTGTGCGAGTGAGGGGTGATAAAGAAGCCCATGAAGGCGGCGTCGAACTTCAATTAATCATTCCGTTTCATTCCTTTTTTCTATTTTTCGAGATCCACTTTTTCCCCCCTTCGGCACCACGCAGATTCACACCAACCCTGGTATTTCCTTCGATTACCCCCTTTGATGCACCCCCCCTACCCCTAAATGCTGATCGATCGCCGTGTTGAAAAGTCGTTACGGTCCGTTTTTTTTTTGTCTCCTTCAGGGCATCTATAGTTGAGGGTGCGGCCCGAATCCATTTTTTTCTGTGGGATGAATCTTAAAAACAAAACAAAAAACGAAACCAGAGCTGATCATTACCAAACATAGAAGAAGCACCAGGGAAATAGAATGATAGAGAGGCGGTGCTTTTCAGGAAATAAGAAGGGCCTGTCTATGAATAATTCACTGGTGACCCCCCCCCCCCCACACCCGCACCCACCGGCTATAAACTTGCAAATAAAAACAGTGCGTTTGAAAACCAGTTCAGTTTTCAGTGAACCGTTAAAAAATTTTTTTTGTTTTGTTTCCGTCTCAGATTTTTGAATTGTCTGAACAATGAAACCCGGAGGTGTGATTTATAGGACGGTGGAAACCGAAAAAAAAGACGGATTCATGAGAAGCCTAAAAAAAGGGTTAGGGGCCTAGTTATTAAACCCCATTAGGGCATTGTGTGCGGCCCATCTGAGCCAACACCCCCCCCCCCACTCGTTCTCTCGGCAATGATAATCTGTTTTCTCATTAGATGAATACCGTACAAAAAAAAAAAATTGACTGCAGGCTGTGTTAGCAGGGCAAGCCACCTAAAACAACAGCTCGTATTACTCTTATTATTCGGATGGTTGTACGCCCGTAAAGGGCTGATGTTTCTCCACGTTCTTCCCTTAGTAGAAAGGATACTGTCGATAGTCATTCCTTCAAGTTAATACAAAAACCTTATTTTTGTCGAGTGTTCAATTCACCCAAGTGAAACCCCCCTCTCCCCTTTCATCCCTCTCACCATACCGGTAGATTTTGTGTTTGGATTTCATTTTCCGTCCACTCACTATCAAACCAGCAATGCCGAACCGTTTATAATCCAGTCGAAGGCACCGCAGCACTCTTTTGGAAAAAAGCACTCCCACCCCACCCTTCGCCACACCATCGACTCACTTACAGCCTTTCCTCTTCTGTGGAGGCATTGCGGCGGTGTATATAGAAGTCGATAGAATAGGCTCCAGAACGACCCGACGGACGTGAGAGGGTTAACCACCCCTATATTCCATTTTATCCTTCGTTGTCCCCCGCACGTGCCTCACTGGAGGTCCTTTTTTTTGTTTTTCTGTTTTTGTGCGGCATCGGAGATGAGTATTTTAATTGAAATATCTTGTTTTAAATTCTACCGACAGTGCAATTCAAACCAAGTCGAGAGGGCTTTGGAATTGACTTTATGAAATGGCTTGAAAATGAGCGGGCTGGGAGGGGGGGGGCAGCTGGCTGGCGTTAATAATTTAATTACCTAATTGGTTTTAAAAAAGCTTCGCGTTTCCTCGAAGTGAGAGAAGACAGTTAACATTTCTATCTCGCACCATTTTTGCATCTTCTGTAGGGATTTTTTCGAATCTTTTCCCCGGGTTGCACTCTCTGACGACAATTGTAATAATATCCTCGGCGCTTAACTTCGAATTCGCGGTTTCTGGAGGCAACTTCGTGGCCAACGTTCGGAGAAAAATCGCTAACTCGTGGTTATAAGTGGAAACAAATCGCTACATCATGGCTGAGATTGTGAAAAGCGTTTGTATCATGTCCGTTATAGGTACTTGAGTTGAATCCGCGGGTAAAATGAAGAAATAACGCTAACTCAGGGCTAAAATGTAGGAAAAATGTTTCAATTTTATCGGCAATTCGTAAGTAAAATTTAGAGAAATAGCCACGTCATTTTGGGGCTAAATATTATGTGCAAAAATGGCAGGCTTTCGGTCTTAAACTTAGCGAAATTACAAGTTTCAGAACGTGGACCCAGACGCGACAAATATAGCCATGAAAGTACTTCACTTAAAGCTAAAAATCCGCAGAATTGTCAGTTTATAGTCTCTGTTCCCGCGAAATAACGAGTTTCGGGGTTCTTTCTTTAGTGACATTGCGGAACCCGGGCTAGGCGGCCCACGACGCCTTCTGACGAATATCCGCAAAAAATGCGGAATTTTGAGATTAAATATCCGCGAAATTGGTATTTTTCCGTGTAAACATTCGTAAAATTGCGACAAATTGAATCGAAAAACCAGGAATTAGCGATTTTTTTTTTCAATTTTACCAGTTAGATGGCTTATTGTTGTTGTGATAGTTTTTTTTGTCAATTTTAGCTGTGAATGAGCGCCTTTTCTCTGTTTTAACCGAGAGAGTTAGAGCTTTATGTCGCGTAGACTATTGTTTTACCTCAATTTTAACCGCAAATTAACGTTATTTTCAAGTTTAAACGTAAATAAACACGTTTCCTCACTTCTAGCCTTGAATCGGGAAATTTTACCTCATCTACGGCCACAATGTTGCCTGCAGAAACCGCGAATTTACATTTTCTCGATTTATGAAAGAATGAGCGTTTTTTTAAGGCTAATAAGCTGCGAATTAAAGTGTTTTTTCTGAATTTTAGCCTTGTAGAGCCTTCATACTCCTTGAATTAGCGTTTTTTTCTCATTTTTTTTTCCTTGAAAGTGCATCGAGAATCCATAAATCAGCGATTTCTTGTTCAACTTGGACACGAAATTGAGATTTTTTTGTTTTGTTTTTTTTTAAATTCAATTTCAGCTGAAGCGGTTTCTCACAATTTTAGCCAAGAATTAGAACTTTATGAATTTCAGCCGAAAAGTCTAGTTTCTTTTATATGTTAGCCGAGAATTAGCGACTTATTTATCTCAATTTTAGCCGTGAATTAGTTTTTTTCTTAACGGAAGCAGCAAATGTACGTATTGTTAATTTTAGCAACGAATTAGCAATTTTTTTCACAATTTTATCTTCAAATGAGATTTATTTTAATCTTCGCCGCGATTTATCGCTTTTCCCAGGTTTTTGGATCGAATTAGCGACGTTACTGGACTTGAAGACGTTCACTGGCTGAATACACGTGAAATTGAGGTTTCGGGTCTTCGCGAACGTTGATTTAAGCGAGATTTAAGGTGTTGGATCAAACGGGCTACCTATACAATAACAATAATAATTAGCGGGCGCCGGGCTTCGACTTGGCGCACACGCCAAAGCCGGTCTGTGCGCTTCACACACGAACTACGTGGTTATTCTGGTCGGTACGCACGCAGTTTTTTGAACGTTCACCGCTGGGAATTTGAGAAAGCCCACGTTGAAGCCGACTGCGCCTTGGCTGCCTGATGTTGCATGTTCCCTAGGTCTTAATTTTAGTGAGTTTGCTTAGTTTTCGGTCTTTATTTTCGCGAAATTGCAAGTTTGAGGTAGTTACCTCAGGTAACTACCTTGGTTGGCCTTGGTTTGAGGTACTTCCGCGAAAATGCAAGTTTTTTTTTTCCAAAGCAATATTGGAACTTTGGCTAGCCGGCCGCGACGGCGTTCGAAGTCAAACGAATAGCCGCCATGTTGTAAATATCTGCGAAGTTGTAAGTTTTCTGGCTGAATGTTCGCAAAACTGCAAGTTTCAGTGTCGCTTGTTTAGAAGATGGGCGGAAATTCTAGGCAAGCCAGTCCCGACTGCGCCAAGTATGTACTTGTAATTTAAATTATATTTCGATTGAAGTTGAATGAGTTTTGAAAGTTGGAGGTCCTAATTTGAGCGACTTTACAAGTTTACTGGCCGAACATACGCGTTTCGTGTCTTTATTGAAGCGAAATTGCAAGTTTAGGGTCATAATTATGGCAAAATTGCAGTTTTGGGACAATTTTTGTGGAGTTGGAACCCAGCCTAGACGACCCCAATTCAGACCATAGCCTGACGCGACGATTTCCAATGAAATTGGAAGTTTCGGGTCTTAATTTCAGCATAACTGCGTAAATTAAGGCTTTTAATTTGCAGAAGTGGCAAGTTTCGTTGCTAATAATATCAATAAAATTGCAAAAATTTCAATTGTTTTTGTGGGCTCCAGACCCCGAGCCCATGTCATGGATGACGAACCACGTCAACTAACATTTTGTGATAAATTTTTAGTGCGTTTGCCAATTCAGGTCTTAATTTGAGCAAAATTTCAAGTTTCCTTGCTGTATACCTGTGAAATTGGAAGTTTCGGGTCTTCGGATGTTGATTGAAGCGAAATTTAAGGCGCCGGATCAAACGGGCTATAATAATAATAATTAGTGGGTGCACGGGCTTCAAACTCGGCAGGCGGCCCCAGGCGTACCCTGATCCTTCGTGCACTTCACACCAATACTACGTGGGCGTTCTTGACGGTGCGCGGTTTGTAGAACACGCACTGCCGAGAACGCCCTCACTGAAGCCGAGTGTGCCGTGGCACGGTTCACCGGCGCCTTATAGCAAAATGAGCAATATAGCTGGATTCGAACCATCTTTCATCAAATGGCAAGTTTTGGTGTTTTTTTCTTAGCGGTGGATCAATCAGGCTAACCGGCCCTACAACAGAGTCCACAGCCTGACGAATACCCAGGAAATGGAAGTATTATGGCCGAATATCCGCAGCTATGCGACTTTCTGGTCTAAAACCAATTTCGCTGCATAAACCACCCAACTTGGTGGATTTCTCGCTGATTAGCTCATTCAAAACCAAAATTTTGTCAGTTGAAATCACCCCAAAACAAATTTTCCTTTGTTTGAATCGTCCAAAAACTAAATTTCCTCTGTTTGAATAGTCTAAAAACAAAATTTCCTCTGTTTGAACCGTCCTAAAACAATATTTCGGGGGGCTGCCTCAAGCAGAAGCAAATTTTGTGGAATTAACTATTTCCAGTGCGAATTTCGTGAGCTTTGGCTGCATAAAAACCAATATATAGGGATTGACGCATGAGAGAAGCCAATTTCGCTGGTTTTGGATTTTGTTTTCAATAAAACAAATCTCGCAGGATTGGTTCCTTAACAATTTTGGCTCCATAACAAATTTTGCAGTTTTGTCTCTTCAAACAATCAATTTAGTGGATTTCACTCTTTCGATGACCAATTTCAAGGGTTCGGTCTTTCCCACAACCAATTTCGTGGATTTGACTCCACCAGAGCCGAATCGTTATGATTTTGGCCCCGACGAAAACTAATTTAGCGGAATTGATCTATTTAAAAAACCCAATTTCATTTCCTTGAAAAATTGAAAAACCTATTGAAAAACCAATTTCCTGGCCTTTTCAAAATCAAATTTCGCTGGCTAGGCTCATTCAAAGGGTCATTTTAGAGGCTTTGGCACTTTCGAGGTCCAATTTCGCTTGTTTGGCTATTTGGGAAAGCAAGGCCACGGGTTTGGGTTCGGCTATAGAACCCGATTTTGCCAATTTTGTTCTTCCGAAAACTAATTTCACGGGTTTGGCTCCAAACTGAGTTCAATTAGAAAAACGAGTCAAGAGAGGTTGGCTCTTATGAAAATCAATTTCGTAGATATAACTATTGCGAAAACCAAGTCGTGAAATTGGCGTCTTCAAAAACCAAATTTGTTTATTTGGCCTCTTCAAAAACCAATGTCGTGGATTTTGCTTTTTCAAAATAACAATTTTAAAGGTTTGGTTCATTTAAAAGGCCGGTTTAGAGGATTTGGTAGTACTTTCGAAGGCCAATTTCACAGGTTTGACTGTTTGGATAAACGATGCCACGGTTTTGGCCCACGAAAGAACCAAATTTTGCAGGTTTGGGCTTTTTCACAGTAATAATTTGCTGGCTGAGGTCTTTCAGAAGACAAAGTTCGAAGGTTTGGCCTTTTTGAAATGCTAATTTCGTGCTTTGGGCTTTTTCAAAGATAAATTTTGGCAGGTTCGCCCTTCTAAACTGGTAATTTCGCTTCAGAAACTAATTGATCGTCGTAGAAACTGTAAGCTGTCAACTTTGAATTGGTGTGGGCGTGTGGGTGCCGTCATGGGCCTAGGATTTTGAGTTTTATTGTTAAATATGGGATTCCTTACTGCAAAATCACGAGTTTTGTGGCGGAATATGAAGTTTTTGGGCGCTAAAATACTGGCAAAAATAATTCCGGATCCTCCTCTGACGCGACTATAGCTCAAAACACCAACGGTCTAGACTCAGTGCTCGTGGTTGAGGAGTCTTCTGCACTGTGAGTATAGTTTACGGAGGGAAGCTTAGAATTGGGCAGCGTGGTCCTCGAGACCGGTCGGTCGTCCAGTTTGCTTTCCTTATATGAAGAGCTTCTGGGACACGAAATAATAATAAAAAAAAAAACACTTAGCGTTAAAAAAGTCAAGCCTCGTGTAAACAAAGTATGAGTGTGTTGTTCAGCTCTTCTACGCAATCTTGAAATGTTTACTCCATTGGCACTCCTTAGACAAAAAAAAAAAAAAAAAAAAAAAAAATAGAGTTTGACTCACCCAAATATTGAAAACATGGCTAGAATTTTCAACATGTTGATGTAAAAAGGTTGGGTGGTGGGGGGTGAATTCTGCTCACGCAGGTTTTATAAATATAAACTCACTTTACTGTCCCGAAAAGCCTTGTTGACGTCTCGGGAGCGAATCACGGTCGTCTAATCTTCCCAAGTAAATCTTTTTCGTCGGTTAAAAAAGGCGGGGGGGGGGGGCGAGTGAAGATAAAGTTTACACGAAGGAATTCGCCTCTGTTGAGAAGCCCCACACCACCCCTCACCGCATATTACTCTCTTGGGTATATGGTTGACTATTGCTGGGGAGATTGTTATCAGATTTTAGGATTACACCCTCGGCTTCAAAGGTATACTATACGTTGAAATATTCTGCGGAAGCACTCTCAAGGATCGAAAGCACTCCCTTCTACCCTTCCCCTCGCCATACCTTGGTTTTCTATTCCATAACCACACGAGAGAGAGAGAGAAAAAAATACCGTGTTCATGAACATATACGTGACTCCTTTCCATCTTTCGTGCTGGTTATCAAAAGAAGGGGACGAGTCATTGGCGCCCATTAGCCATAATTAACGTCCCACTGACATTGCCCGACCCCTCTTTTTTTTTTTTACACAAAACCATCAAACATTTACACACAATGCCAACCCACCCTATCAAATTTATATTCTCCAGCCTTCTCTCGATTTGATTAACAAGAAAAATAGGTAGGACCTGCGGGGCACCATTTTCGGCATCTGCAATAATTATTGACTTTAAACCTATTCCTCCTCACCCCTCCCCTCTCACACGACAGACTCACCCATTTGTTTATCTTACCAAAATAGGAAATTTCACACTCGGTCCAAGGCTGCTCGATCCCTTTTTTTTTTTTGTGCTATTGTCTCGCCATTGAGCCGTCACAAATCTGATTCCCATTGAGTTGTGAAGACTCACCATAGTGTGCACTTTTCTGGTGGATGGTTCCCGATTGGGGCGGTGGCTATTGTTCAATTCTGAAGGATGACTCAGATAAAGTCTTAATTCATGATTTATTGTCATCATTTTTGGTTTTCAAATAGTAATATTGATAAAAATAAATTGATATTCTTTTTACTTACTCCGGATAATGTCCGTTATCGCGAGTCCTTTACAGCCTCTCTCTCTACCTTGACAACCTTCCAAAACTTTTACAGGAAAAGGGATGAAGTTTCGTTGTAAATGATAATCATGTCTCACTATACATATAACTTTGGAGAGAGTTGTCTCTTCAAGTTTCAACCATTCCCCCCTCCCCACCAACCCTCTTATGTTGCTCGATAGTCGAGGTGTTTTGCCATAAATTACAATTTTAACGATTCTATCCCGCAGACAAAAAAAAATCACGTTTTTCCCAAAATAGTGGGGGAGGTTCTTCCCGTTGATCAGTGAAATATGGGAGTTCGTTAAATAAAAAGGAAAAAACTGTTTAAATTCCATGTTATTTTTTATTTATTTACTTTTTTAAAAACGGTAAAATCCCATTTATTTTACACTCAACAAGCGAAACGAGTCGGCACCTTTCCGATATCGTCCCTCCCTCCCCTCACCACAAAAACTCCTTCCTCGTACATTGAGACCACACTTATACCTCTCCCCCCCGCCACAAGTCTTAGAATAAAAGGTATAATATATTTTAAGGATTACAAACCTTTTTTTGACCTTGTCGACTCCCGAGGGGCCTCTTGACCACCGGCACAGGAGTGCTAAATCATTTTTGCCCACCACAGCCCCTCAGACGGTTATGGTACCGGCAAAGACCCCCCCCCGTCCAACCATTCTCTCTAACCATCACCATTAAATTGATATCTTATCCGCCTTGACAGTTAATACCGCCTCACGAATACATTAACAAATTTTAGGCTATGCCCCCCCTGTAATTTCTCACTCTTTGTCATTTTGCTAAGAAGGTCAGAATTATCCTTTTTTTCTTCTTCTTTTAAAGATGCAACTTCATAATACTCGCGATATTATAAAGGATTTACAGCTGCGCCTCCTTGACTTCCACATTTTTTTAAGGCCCCAGCGAGCATCGCACATGGTTGGGCAGCTGCGTTTTTTATATGCAAGTTTCTTTTTACTCCTTCCCCAAGATTTATAGACGAAACATTTTTATAACGCCCACGCTATGGCCTTTCTGGTGTTTTTCTTCTTAAAAGTTCTTGACGATAAACCGACTTAAGATGAGAATATTTTTCTTTAAAGCAAAAAAAGAGCAGAATGAAATAAATCTGCGGTTTTTAGAGGGAAATTCAGTCTTCCCAGTTGTATCATTCAATTGATCCTTTTGCGGTTTATAAAGAGAACAATAGTACAGTAGTATTGTTTGGCGTCCTGCATGCGTAGTCCTTCTAAGGAAACTCGTCGAAACCCTCCCTCCCCTCCACAATAAACCACAGTTTTGGTTACTCAAAAATATAAATACTGACCAATCGCTGATTTCATGTGTTGCATTGGTACAGTGTGACTTCTTTTGTTGTTTGTATAACACAAGAGAAAAGCGGGACAAGGCTGAAAAAGAGCTGTGTGGCGAGAGAGAAAAAAAGAAGATAAACGCTTAACCCGTTCTTAAATAAGACTTAGGCAAAAGATAGCGATAGGTAACGCTGTGAACGGTAAATAATGCACACGGAAGAGATCCATAATTATGGTAATTTATAAAACGCAAAATCAATAACGATGATGGGAAGAGGGATGGGGGTATAGTAGTAAAAATCCCAGGACTTCTAAGAAAAGTTGATTTTTTATGTGCCTCAACTAACGAGTTGTTACTCCGTTCCAACGCAGTAAATTTTTGTTCGGTGCGTTGGCGGACTTGGTATAGAATCGTTTATGTAAAATATCGGACGATTTCAATATTCTCAAGCCGTTTATTGGACGTGACACACCCCTTTTCTTTTACTAATAAACCCCCTTTTAGTCTTGTTTTACGTTGTATAACTCCTCCACTCTCTCTCTATAACCGGTCCAAACTTCATTGCATGTCAATGAACCTATAAGAACGTCATTAAATAGTGAAAAACTTAAATTTTGGCATTAATGTTAATTGTGTTTGATTCTTTGTTGCAGGTAAGTTACGCTTTACTCGTCTCTTCTTCACCTAACCGTCTCTTCTTCCTAACCGTGTCTGGTGAGTACTTTATAATTGTTTCAAAATATTTGGGTGCTCCTATAGGGTCAATACGTTATGATTGCCGCAATCATAAGGCCGCCCCTCATACATTTCTTATCATTATTAACCCCTGGGTGGTGCCCTATACACGCCAATACTGCGCCACGAGAGCACTGTGGTGGACTTCCGAGCTCGCACGTCTGCCGCGGAGCAAACCAGCCTCACCGCACCTAACAACAATCGACCGCCCACCGGAAATGGCCAAATAGGCAATTCCGCACAACGTTGAAAATGGCTAAACTGACAATTCATACTCTTTTTTTTTTTTTTTTTTTTTCGGGAGGTTTCTTTCCCGGCCAAGACGAGTCCCGTGACGCCAAGGGCCACAAGTGGGCTCCTACGTCATAGGCCCGCTGGGCTGCAAAGCGAGCATTCGAGGCGCGCCAATTCATAACCCCGATAAAATGACCAAAATCCCCAAACGCCCTAAAAATTCAATTTTTAAAGTGTTTCCGTCTATAAGACGGAAAAATGGTCTAACGGGTCATTCGCGCCTTCAAATCGTCAGAGACGATTCGCCGTGGCTAAACTGACTGATCTGCGCCCAAAAAATGACCGTACCTAGTTTTTCATGGTCTATACCCGCTTTCACTCTACTAAAAATGGACAAAAACAGCTAATAAATTGACTATTTGCGTCCCTTAATAGTAATAATGATGATTCGCTACTTTAAAATGGCTCAACTGAGTGCTCTGGAAATTGCTAAAATGGGCAATTAACGGTCGAAAAATGACAAAACTGACGATCCCGCGCTTTTAAAACGGCAAAACTGTTCATTTGTACCAAAAAGTTGTGAATCTGGCTATTCGTGCCTCATAAATGGCTAAACTAACAGTTCGCACCTTAAAATTGACTTTACTGACGATTCGTCCTCTTGAAATAGTCAAACGCACTATTATAATTCCCTAAAAACTTCTTAAATGACGATTCTCGCCTTGGAAATGCTTAAATTATGACTCACACCTGGTAAATGGCTAAACTGGAGATTCGCGCTTCTAAAATGACCGAAGTGACAACTCATGACCTGAAAATGGCAAACTGATCACGTTCGGCCCTATGAATAGCTTGGCGGACTATTCCAGTCTAAAAAAAAAGGTAAACCCTACTAGTTTTCTTACAAATAATGGTAAAACCGGTTATAAAAGCCCAGCTGGCTATTGGCGCCCAAATAATGGCAAAAATGACTGTATGTGCCTTAAAAATAGCTAAACTGAAGATTCGCGCCTTGAAATTGTCTAACCGACGAGTTTTGCCCTGATATTGGCCCAAACCATGCATTCGCGCTCTAAAAATGGTCAAATAGACCTAATCTGAATCTTCAATGTTTCACTCTAAAAGGGTGAAATCCGCGCTCTTTGGAAAGCGTCAGGGATGATTTGTCCCTTGAAAGTGGTAGAACTGACTTATCTGGCCCTTAAAAGGGGCTGCTGGCCGTACTGACAATTCACACCCTCCCCAGATAACTACAGTGACCGACCAGTGACGACCATTCGCGTTCCAAAAATGGACAAATTGATCATTCGTGCCCTAACTAGCGATCACCAACATGACTATTCACGCACTAAAAATTGTAAAACCTCAGTGACTGACGAGAATTCGGGTTTCAGACTATAACTTTCAACGTTAACTTTAATAATGTCCCAGAAACTGCCGGTTTCGTCCTGGGAACTGTAAATTTCCAGTTGAAACTATCAATGTCGACCTAACACTGTCAATTTCGTCCATAAAACTGTCAATTCCGTCCTTTGGATATAAATCGCTAACTAGCAGCTTAGATTGCGCTTAGAAAGCGCTATATAAATCAACACGCAATTTCGCGGATAAATTTGAGAAAACCCGCGTATTCTCGGCGAAGGTTGACAAAAAGTGCTTATTCACAGACTAAATTGAAGAAAAATGCCAATTTGCGGATCAATGTCAAAAAATCTGCTAATTCGCTTGGGCTCAAATTGAGTAAGAAGTAAGAACCGTACTTCGTGGCTAAAAATAAGAAATACTTCGCGGCTATGAAATTAAGGGAAAACCTTTATTCGTGGCTAAAATGAACAAAAATCACTAACTCGCAGTTTTATTTGAGAAAACCTTCTAATACGCGTCTGAATTTGAGAAAAACCGCTAATTAATTCCCCGCTAAAATTGAGATAAAGCGCTCATCCGTAGCTAAACTGGAGAAAACCATTTATTCACGGATCAATTTGGAAAAAATCCGTGAATTCGCTGCTAAAATTGATTAAAAGCGCTAAATCTGAGCTAAAATTAAGAAACTATTCGCGGCTAAAATTGAGAAAAAGCCTATTCAGGGTTTGTAAAGGCAAGTTTGTGGCCAAAATTTACGTAAGGCCATAATTTAACGCAACGTAAAAATTATATTCTTTCGATTTGCTTTAGCATTCAGAAATATTGAAGGCCCTGCCACACAGAACACGAACTGCCTCGTGCACAGCCGCACAGGCGCACAACCCGAGGACGGGTGCATGGGGCGCGCGCTCCCTCCCTCACCACCTTGGGCAAAAAAACATGTTGGGGGGGGGGGGTCCAACTTCAGCTTGAAAATCCATCTTGATTTCGAAGGTGGTATTATTTCAATGTATGTATTTCATTTGAGCCTGAAGGGGTTTATTAGTCCCTCAAACAGTTCGATTGAAAAATCGAAGCCGTTCACGGCCAAAACGCGCCCAAAGGCGGGACGTTAGTGGCTCCACAAGTGGCAGAAAGTGGAACCGTTATGCCTTGTCACTGAATTTGATCGATATTCACGACTATCGAATTCCAGAATTGCCCCGTGAGAGTTAAGATTCGCATGCGCCGTTATTGGGGAACATTTCCATTAATCCGTTGCCAAAATGTGGACAAAAGCCGCAGATTTTTGTTGCAACATCCTGTCGAAAGTTAAGAAAAAGAGCATCAATAGTAATGGGATGTTTCTTGGGGACGGTTCGTGGCCAAAATTCCACCAATTAACGCCTAAAATTGAGGAAAAGGCCTACTCGTGGATAAAATTAAGAAATAGAGCTCATATTCGCATCTGAATTTGAGAAAACATACATTCGTGATCTCGCGATCCTACGCCCGGGCCAAAATTTACGCCCGCCGAAATACGCTAATTCGTGGTTAATGGAGACGTTTTCACGGCTAAAAATGAGAAAAGCGTTCACGATAGAATTTATAGGAAGCATAATTATACTCATTTGTGGGAAAAAGTGATCATTCGCGGCTAAAATTTATAATGCACATTAATTCCTCGTTTCGCGGTGCGAAATCCAAACCAAAAGAAGGTAAAGCCGTTAATTCACGGTTTATAGTAGAGACCTTTTCAAGGATAAATTGAGCATAAGGCTGAAATTGAGCTAAAACGGTGGTGAAACTTCTTTCTGATGGAAAAACTCTGGATCCATGTCTGCGCGAGACTGCTGGTCCGCTCGAGACACTTCTCGGGGTCTGTGGAAGAGCTACTTCAGATCGCATTGGATGAGCTCACAGATTGGTGTCGGCGCAATGGTATGGTCTTAAATCCAAATAAGTGCTCTGTGATGTCCTACCATCGATCTTCGACATTCATTCGCTTCCCGTACACGATTAATCAAGTGGAAGTAGCTCGATTACCGCTCGTCAAGGATTTGGGTGTCTGGTTTGACAGTGGACTGACCTTCATGCATCATGTTGAGGTGATTGGTGGGAGAGCATATGGAGCCTTGGGGTTCGTTCTCAGGTCAACTCGTGATTTTCGGAACATCAGTGTGCTCCAATTTCTCTTTTGCTCGTTGGTTCGGCCTATTCTTGAATATGCCTCGCCAGTTTGGTCGCCCTATGTCATTACTGGACAGTTATTGATTGAAGCGGTACAGTCGAAAATGATGAGGCACTTAAATTACCGATTTCGCGAAATGATCAAATTTCCACCCCATTGGGTTCCTTCGTTGCCGTCTCTGCTGCTCAGGAGAAAGGTTACGGACATTGTTTTGCTGTTTCGTATTCTGCGTGGCACCTTTGACTGCTCTTACCTGCTTGGTCATCTGAGAATTCG
This sequence comes from Corythucha ciliata, assembly GCA_038030265.1. Taxonomy (NCBI): domain Eukaryota; kingdom Metazoa; phylum Arthropoda; class Insecta; order Hemiptera; family Tingidae; genus Corythucha; species Corythucha ciliata. The sequence continues at coordinate 12,871,454 of CM075938.1, forward strand.
GGTTCCGGGAGTGGCGACAAGGTCGTCGGCAACATTCAGCGTCGAGCGGCACTGAACGGACTATTTATATTATTCACCCTTGTCGAGAATGATGAGGTTTGCGAACGATCTCGGAATTGATCTCTTTCACGTGTCCCAGAGTCAATTACTCACTTTTGTCAGGGATTCTTTGAGCAGGGACTAATTATAATTATTTTTAGTAAAAACTAGTCATTGATACCTTGCTTATTATTGTTGTTGAGTCGTTAAAAAGTTTTACACTATCTTTATATCACTACTTTACGAGATTTATGTTTTTGTTGTTGCTGTTTGGAGTTTGTCGATATCACTTGTTATCACGTCTTAATATTATATCGTTAGTGAATCAATTATTAATAAAATTGGGCATGACCCGTTTAAAAAAAAAAAAAAAAAAAGTAGGACCGCAGCACAGGCTGCGGAAAATTGAACACGTCAACATGACAAATCCGTCATGGTTTGAACAAATAACACGCACGCTGGATGACGCATCCTGCTAGGTCACACGCTGCCTTATAAAATTACTAGTCTGTCCGGCCCTGTAACCGTCCAAGTGCTCCTTATGAAAATCCCTTTTTATCCCAGGAAATCGACCAGGAAATAATCGATTCGACCTCAAGTAGAAGATTTTCGCTCTCAAACAACTTGCTGAGGCTGACCGTATCAGCGAACACAGTCAGACTGCCTCCTTTGGGACCTTAAATTCAAGTTTTTGGGGCCAAATAGTCACGGTCCGGGGCTGAATTTTGAGCACTATTTGCCGAAAAATCAATTTGCCGCGGGACTGTATTTCCTGTTTCGTAGCTGATTGTGAGGCTAATTTCCTTTCAAAGGATATGTTTGTGATTCTATTATACCGAGATCTGGGGGCTCAAATTTCCCAATTTCGTACTGAAAGATCCTTCAATAACCGAATTTGAGGGGTCAGGCTCATTCAATAAACCAATTTCGTGCCTTCAATCTTTCAAAAGGCAATTTCGGGAGGTTTCTCTCATTAGTAAATGAGAGAATTTCATGGGATTTATTTTTATTAAAACCCTAGTGTGGGGGACTTCTACTTTAAACATAATTTTGTGGGTTTGGGTCACTCATCAAATCAATTTCAAAGATATTTGGTTCTCCGAATTGAAAATTTAGTTGTTTGGCTCCAAACTCCAATAAACTATTTCGCATGTTTGGTTATTTCGAAACCTTAAGGACGTGGATGTGGCACCATCAAATAAAATTGCATGGGTTTTCATCATTCAAAAATGAAATTTGGGGTTCAAATTCTTCAAAAGTTCGAATTCGGCTGTTTAAAACTTCATTTTTGCGGTTTTCATCTCCTTTCAATTGATTTATTCTTGTAGATTTTTGGCTTGTATTTTATTCTTCACTTTCAAAATCGTTATTTCATGGAATCGCTCTGGTGCTGCAGCCTTCACAGCACAGCAAGCCGAACAAAGGTAACGACGGGACTTGAAGACTCGCCACAATAAGGCTTTGTTAATAGCCTTTGGCACTCGAGCCTCTTGTCTTGACATTCAATTTTTTTAACTATCTGATTCATAATCTGTGATGAATTGCCGCCATCAACACTAATTAAAAAATTATTCTTCTAGCGAAATGACTCGCCTTTCATTTTACGCGACGCATTTCATACAAATTCAATACCTATTTTACACGGAACAAAACGCAAAAAAAAGCGTTGAAAAATTCACATTTTTAACGACGCCTATCTTGTCATTCACTAGCAGACAAGTTAAAACAAGAAATTTGAAGAATACACACTTACAATATTTAAAAAAACAAAAAAAAACTAGCTTTGTAAGAACGATGGTGTAAGCATGCTAATGAGACGCCTTAGTGGTGGAGGCGGTAGACTTTGCGTAATTAGTGGAAAAACCTTGGCCTAGACAGCTTTGAATAGTTTAAAAAAAAAAAAAAGTTGAAGTCCACGGGGAAGCAGGCTGGGAATGAATGAGTGAGGGACGGGGGGTCCTTTTTTATTCTTAATTGCCTTTCTTACGCTCCACAATTTTTCCTTTTTACACTTTGTCCTCTGCTAGACTCATTGTCTCCGCCACAGGAGTTCATTTTTTCCCCTTTTCTATCTCTCTCTCTCTCTTTTCAAAAGCGTTGGCGTCAAGCTTTGAAGAAAAGAAAAGTGTGGGGGGAGGCTAGTGGGCGAATGTTATGACGGCATGCATTCGCGTAGGTATGCTCGTCCCATTTATGACTAGTTTGTCTTTTCTACTTGGTCACATGCTACCAAGCGGTTTGGCGGTTGGGGGGTGGACTGTAGTAAAATTGTAGGAAAAAAAAAAAAAACAAAAAAAACTTGACCTACGAGGCAAGTGACCGCAAGAAATATTTAAAAGAAATCTAATAACAATAATATTCCCCAATTCAAGATAACTTTTTTTTTGGAAGTGGTGCCTCAAACAACTAATGGATCTAATTAGGTTTCGTTAAAAGTCATGAATTTTCCCCTTTCGAGCCCCTAATCTCTTTTTTTCTGTCACTTAAAAGAAAAGGGATCGCAAAAAGGGCTCTGTTTCAAAACACTTTTTTCTTGGCTTCCTCCCCAAGACCTTTTTTTTGTAAAAAACAAAAAAATGTTACTGGGATCACTCCTTACTCCCACCCCCGACTATTCCTTTGACTTCCACCCCCCACATCACAATGAGCTATCGTTCGCTCTGTCTTGCTTATGCGATGTCGCACCCTGCTGTGAAATTGATATATGACCAAGGCCACAAAATTATGGCAACGAGACGCACTCTAGACAAACGCTCACCCTTCTGGGTGCACTGATGTGTGTGTGTGTGATAGGAGTTGTATTGGTGGTGAAGGAGGTGGAGAAGGACGAGACCAAGGAGAGAAAGAGAGAGAGAAAAAAAAATCTTGAAAAGTGCCATGAGAAATAATATGCAGAGGGCAGAAACGAGGGTGATACCGCCGAGTTATCTTGAAGTCTGAGAGAGAGGCAGATGCTGGGAAGATACAGACGATTCTAAAGAAACGAAGAGTCATGGGGAGTGAGGAGGGGGGGGGGTGAAGAAACTTCTCGGAGAAGCATATGCTTTAGCACCGCAACCTTTATGTATCTTTTTTACGTCAGCCCCTACGGGTGTTAAGTTTGATTTACGTATTTATGGAAACGTCTTGTTAAAGATTAACTAAAAATAATGAACTATTGTTTCAAACGCCAGAATAAACAACGTCTAATTGCGTGTCCTGTCCTATTAGGTTTATTAACAGGCCTGATCCATTTCAATGAGATTTCCCTAAAAAAAAAACAAAAAAAAAAAACGACGCGCCAGCGTAAAGAGGGGAGGGAATCAAGTGCAAGAGTTGAAAACTATTTCAAGAGGAAATAATAAGTTCTATTTTTAACAATATCTCCCATCCTAGAATCTCTCTACACTTATAAACTCGGGAGCTATTCTAGGTGGAGACCGCGTATATTCTTAGCGTCTATACGCACACTCAAAGAGCAACACTTCTACCCCTGTCGATAACTCAAAGCTTTTGTCTTATCCTATCAGTCCCAGAAGGGCATTTTGGGTGCACCTTCTCTTCTGTCTCGCGTTTTTCTAAAATGGTAAACGAATGTTTACCACATAAATGGGGTGTGATGGCGGGCGGGGGCGGGGAGGCTTTCAGTTCCCGACGCTACACTACCGTAGACTATTAATCTAAATCTCTCCTGAGAACAATGCAGTTGAAAAAAGGGACAAACATTGTGAGGTTTAGGGAAGCAGTGGTTTGAAATGTACAGTTGAGAGTGCTTGGGAGCCATGGCCAAGCCAAGTGATGGTTGAGTCGACACTGGTATGGTGGAATATCAGCCTGTTTTAATTACAAGTGGAATGATGGGTCCTGCCCTGATAAGTTGCCGTAACTGGGAAGGGGGGGGGTCCAAGAAAATCGGGTGTTTCTAGCAGGTTGACAGGGTCGATGGCCCAGTTAAGAGATTAGGCCGACTGCTTCACAGCGCCCCCTTAAACTTGGTGCTCTGGGGCCATAGAGATTGGCCTGCTTGAACACTCAAAACTTGTTCGGGCGAGAATCCGTTGAATGAATCCGAGTAGACAGATGCTCGGTGGAAGAAGCCACAACAGGTTGAGGTCCTTTCTACGAATCTTAAAACCATTAAACCACACCACTGCCTTTGGGAGCCCATAGCGGTCCACTCTGCAGATAAGGGACACCCAAAGAGCGTTTCATACCAGAAATTCTAACTTCTGCCCTGGAAACCAACAAATTTTTTCCCCGAACATGTGCGTAGCCCAGCCCTTGATCAGATTGGAGTGGGGCAGCTTATTGGAAAATATGTCACCATTTGGAGGCAACAGGTGGGATAAGTAACTTTCACGTGGTGACCCCGAGAAATTGGCCTTTCAGAAAGCCTAAAACCACGAAATTGGGTTTTTACTGAGCCGCAGATCCACAAAAACGATTCTTTGGCAAGCAACCGTTGTAGTGAGCCAGAATCGCGAAAATTGTTTTTCAATAAGGCAACGCCACGGAACTGACGGATTATTCACCAGAAATAGCCTCCAAAAGCAGCCACCAGAAAAAGCCTCCAAAAGCAGCCACCAGAAAAAGCATCCCGAGATTGATTATAGACATATCCACTAGAAGTAGCCTTCAGTGACATATACCAGATATATCCGCCAGAAATAGCCACAAGTAATAGCCTCTAGAGATATCCTCCAGAAATATCCGTAGCCTCCAGAAATAGCCAGCAGAAATATTTTCCACAAATAGCCTCCAGAAATAACCACCCGAAAAAGCCTCTCGAAATAGCTCACAGAAATAGCCACCAGAAGTGGCCACCCGAAATAGCCTCCACAATGGCCTCCACAATAGCCTCCAGAAATAACCACCCGAAAAAGCCTCTCGAAATAGCTCACAGAAATAGCCACCAGAAGTGGCCACCCGAAATAGCCTCCACAATGGCCTCCACAATAGCCTCCAGAAATGTCATCCAGAAATATCCATCCAGAAATATAGCTTCCAGAAATATCCTGCAGAAATAGTCTCCAGAAATAGCCTCCAGAAATAGTCACCAGAAATAGCCTCCAGAAATGGTCACCAGAATTAGCCACCAGAAATGGCCACAAGAAATAGCCAGCAGAAATAGCCTCCAGGAAAAGTCCAGAAATGTCCACCAGAATTAGCCTCCAGAAATGTCCACCAGAAATAGCCAGCAGAAATAGCCTCCAGGAAAAGCCTCCAGAAATAGGCTCCAGAAATAGGTTCCTGGCAGGCGCGGATCCAGGGAGGGACTCAGAAGGCTTGAGCTCCCTCTCCTAGGGGCAGCGCTCGAAGGGTTCGAATCCTGGGCCTCACGTTGGATCAGGGAAAAGGGCGAGGTAACCGTGAAATCCCTGAAATAACGACATCCAACCCAAAAAATTTGGTAATTTCACGCCATAAACTGTATGTTAAGCCGCATGCCTGCGATCATACGGTAACGAAATTGTTTATTTCGTAGGTCAATTTTTTGCTGTGACCCCCCCCCCCCCAGACACCTCTAGAAGCACAAATCACGAAACTTAGATATATGAGCGTGAATGGCTCAGTTTGGCCACCTTGAACGCGCAAATGGTTGGTTTTTGCCATATTATTTTCAGGGCCGGAATTATCACTGTTCAGACCTTTTCAAAACGCTTATCGTAAGGTTTAGCGGTTTACCACTTATAGGTCGCATAATGTAGTCACTATTGCCAATGTTAGAGCGTGAATAGCTGTCAGTTTGGCCATTTCACGGCGTAGTCTGTTAACATGGTCAGTGTGATATTTTCAGGGCATGAATCTGTTAATTTTAGTCAATTGCAGGGAACAAACTCAGTTTAGTCAATGCGCCAATCGTTATTTTAACAATTTTTTGGACTCAAATTCCTAGTCAGTTTTTCATTTTTATCAAGCGGTCAAGCGATTTGTACAGGGTGCGAATGCTCAGTTTGCCATTTCAAGGGCGCACGTTGTCAGTCTGGTCATGGACCGGGAGTGACCATCCAGTGTGATGATTATTCTCAGGGCACGAATCGTCAGTCTGACCATTTTCCCGCTATAGTTGGTCAGTTTTGCTATTTTCAAGGGCGCTAATATTCCGTCAAATCAAGCTGCGCGAATGATCAGTTAGGCCATCAGTGGTCGATTTAGTAAATTAGGTGGCGGGAATCATCTGTTTACGTATTTTCAGGGCGTGAATCGTCAGTTTAGCCATTTTCAGGGGGCGCGTAGAGTCAGTTTTACCATGTTTGCTACTGTAATTGCCATTTTATCAGTTCGCAGTTTAGCCTTGAAGCCCTGTTCACAAACCATAATGCTATACGTCTGTGGAGTCTGTGCAACCAATAAAAATGACTAATTTTTCGTGGTAATTTTTCTTGGTTGCGTTGACTCCACAGGCGCATAGCATACATGGTTTGTGAACGGGGTCTAACTAAAGGCTGAACGTAAGTTTTGCCATTATTGGGCGCAAATAATCAGTTTAGCCGGTTTTAAAACGCGAATAATCTGTCAAGCCAAAGGTGTGAGTATTAATAAGGGCGTGATTGGTCAGTATTGGTCACTTTTGGCACGGCAATGGCCAGTTTGGTCGGAATGGTCGATTTAGCAATTTTCAGATCGTTTCAGGCATTTTCATGGCTTCACGAATTACCTGTTTTTAGCTGTTTTTAAGGCACATGCAGTAAATTTGGTTATTTTCGGAGAGTTTGGCATTTTATAGGTCACGAATACGAATACGATGCCGTTTTTTAGGCGCGAATCGTGAGTTTTTTTTTTTCATTTTGCAGTGCGATTAGTCAGTTTAGCCGTTTTCATGGTGGGAATGGATATTTTAGCTATTTCGAAGCTTTTAAGGGCTATTATGGACTGCCAAGCTGTTTTTAGTACGGCGAAGCATGCAATTCCCCAAGCCCCTCCCTTTAGCAAATCCAGGATATGCGTCTGGCTCCTGGGATATTCCATATAAAATACATCCACATAAATGGCTCAAAACGTGATATATTATGTAGGTATAACGTAATCTCGCAACTCTTTGTTCATTAATCACCGTGAGACCCTCATAAACTGTGACAACAGTTCGTCTCCCTGTTATCTTCGCCCTCCGGTTCGATCATCATTGTTGGAGCTCCTCTCCACCATGTCTCGCACTATCCACTTACAGAACTACTCACAGTAATTCCCTTATTCCGGGACATGCGCAGAAAACATGTTTGTCTTGTGACGATATAACCCCCCCCCCCTACCACTTGGTAATAGTGACAAAGAAGACAATTAAATAATAAAAGCAAGATCTATTAAATTAAACCAAAAGAAACAAGCGTTAATAGTGGAGCATACGGCTGGGCGGTCGGGATCGCGCGGACGCCCGGGTGGCAGATGCGACTCGGGGCGGCGTCGGCAGGATACTTAATCCAAATCCCTCCTGCACAATCCCTGTGAAATTAACATAGATATATTAATAATTAAACAGTACGAAATAAACTAGCATAAACACGACTGTATTTAATTTAAAAAAATCCTTTACAAAATGGCGCCCGAACAGGGACTCGAACCCTGACCGATAAGCACTGAATGACGGATAAACGCCTCAGACCTCTTCTCAACCTCTAATTGGCTCCCTCACGGGGATTTTCATGGTCTGCGAGGGAAGAATGCGAAATTCCCGGCGCACACAGAAACAACAGAAGGCAGATGGAACGGGTCGAAGCTTTTTAAGACGATTCTTGAAAAGATCACTAGTGCCTTTCATTACTCTTCCTATAGGTGGTGAAGAAGGGTGGAATAATTTTAACCGACTTCCCTGTTCCGTTTCCCGGACGGGAAACCCTCCCCCGGTTCATTCACTAGTAATCAAGTGCGATTCTCAATCACACTAAATGCTAATGTAATCAATGAGAGTGCAGTGGGGTCGGGGGGGGGGGGTCGGTGGCATTTGTGGACGATGGGTGACTCGTTTACCACAAACAGTTAAAAGGTCTAGAGGGCTAAAACAAAATAGGAACTGTTTTTGCGTTTGGAGAACGCATGTAAGGATCGACCCTATAGTTTCAGGAGAAATTCCGTACATTTAATGGCTGGACGATAGGCGTGCCTAACTTCCTTTAATCAAAACAAATAAGTGGGTTGCCATCATTCAGCTAATGACTCTTTTTCCGATTAATCAACTTTTTGAGAGGAGAAAATACTCGAGAAACAATTTAGACTGAAGGGTAAGTTCAGTGGATACTTTGGACAACGCCCAAAAAACAACCAGCGGACTCGAATCAAGTGGGGCTCATCGCTCGTGGCGGGTGGTCCATCACTGGACAAGGACATTTCATATTTTCATATTATTTTATGCTTGCTGAAAGAAGGGAAGCGGGATTTTAATAACAGTGTTTATACTTCGTGAAATAACTTATAATCATCGATAAATTTTCCTACTTATTTTCTCCCAACCTGATGATGACGCACGTGGGTGTGAGGCCTAACTTTACCCATATCGCCGGGACTTCGCAATAAACGCGAATTTGGTGGGGTGGGGTAGGGGGCAGCGAAGTTTTAATTTAAGCGCTCAACGATCCGTCAAACAAAGCGTGTCTAGCGACGAACGACGATAGTTAATTCCGAGCACATAGCCAGTAAAACGCCACATAGAACATTTTCTGTTTTAATCATGAGCCAGTAGGCTCCTTGTTATTGAAGTTGTGTCCTTTTTAGAGCCTTGATCGAAACAGCAATTAAAATCATTTTACAACCCTCTCACTGGGTTATTCACCAGAGAACGTTCGATTTCTCTTCTCTCTCTTTAAACAATTCCGACATTAAAACTCTCCCTCCCCCCTCCCACTTCATCATGCGGGTATGAAAACCCACGAGGTCAAGCCTGATTGACGAGAAGAATTTATTTCTCTGTACATCAACAATATTGATTTCCGGAAAGACATAATTCTCCTTTATTTCCTTCAAAACTAAAAGAAACGGCGGGTATATTAATAAATAGAAAATTAATTGATGACGAGCGGAATTGTCTGTGCCCTCGGACGAAGGACTAGCGGGTTCTCTCGCCTTATGATTGTTGGCTATAGGGCAGATGGGCGCTGGTGAGTCACTCAATCACTTTGGGGCTGACAGTTTAAAAGATGAGGGAATGTGGAAATAGGCGATGAGAAAAGAGCGAAGTGAGTGGTTAAATCGTGATGGTGTGGGGTTGCTGCAAGGGCGTTAGGGGATGGGAGGGGGTTAGAGGAGAGTAAAAACCCTCTTCAAAAATTTTCCTGTATAAACGTAGAGAATATAGCGTTAATGGAGAACGGCTAAGGGCAGAACGGAACATTATTTTTTTTTTACCTTTTCGTCACTGGTCAACAAACTTTTTTTTTCTGGTCCCGGACTCTCCATGTTTCCCGTCACGTAAATTAATTAACGGCGCAAAAACAATAAATCACCGGAGCCGAGTTTCGCATATTTCACATAGTCACTGGAAAGTTGGGTAACCCGAGGACGAACCAAAGAAGGCTTATATTGTGACATTTAGATATTTTAAGGGATGAGTGGAAGGGGTGACAGGCGGGGTGCTCTCACCCCCTTAAATACAAGGTTTTTGGCATTTAGCTCGAAGCCTAATCTGTCATATGCAAAACGGATAGTGCGAGGGTTTTCACCTATAATACCACGACATTCCGCGGAGAGAAGAGAATATAAAAGGGCGTTCAACTTTCAGATATAACTCTATAAAATCTTTGCCGCTTTTCTTCTTATTTTTGGTCAAAATATCAACATTCTTTCACCCTACTAGCCCAAACCCTCTTCTCATTCCAAGCCATTTAATTTATTTTTCCAACCCTCTTAACAACTGCCTCTATGTGCGCCCTATAAAATGAATGAAGATATAGCTGTAGAATGGCAAGGGGGCGTAAATGGAAATAAAGACGTAAGTCTGCCTTTCTCTATACCATATACTAGGCTGTTTCGAGAGACGTTGGGTCAGAAAGGTCTGTTTGTCCCCTTGGGGGGGCGGTGGAGGGGGGTAAAGAGAGGAAGAAGGATATCGCAACATTAGGTACTTCGTTTTTAACTGAATGTTTACACGAGTTTTATAACAATGACGCACAAACGTCAAAAGTGAACGCTTAGTCATTTCCCTGGTTTCAATTTTTGTTTTATTACTCATTTCAAGTTTTTCACTACAGAGGGAAAGGAAGAGAGCGCATAAAGTAATGCGAAAACCTAATGTGGTGGGGGGGTGGTTAAATTAATAAACAGAACGTTATTGGCCCATCATTATAGATTGAAAGAGAAACTCCCTGTTAGTCTCACACTAGGGCTTTCTTCGAGTAAATAAACATATCCTTAACGGTTTTTCAAGATGCACGTACTTAACAGAAGGGCTAAACATTTTTTTCTTTGAAAATTTCGACATTCTGATAAACTAAAGACGAAAAACCTCTCATCTTGAACGAATTCGCGTAAAAGTGGCGATGAAAAGCGTTGGAAAACAAAGACTGCGAGGCTATAATAAGGGGGTTATACCCCGTGAATCACAACTGATCCAGGGGCGTAGCCAGGAATTCTTTCGCTTTTTTCTCATTATGAAAAATTAATTACATAAGACAGGCTGTGAGTGCCTTCCCATCACTAAATGAACGGTAATCAGTAACGAAGATCGAGGATGGCGTTGACATATGGCCGGATATACGATAATAAGAGCCTGCCGCAGCGGCCTGTTATCTTCTTGTGTCAAACTACGATAGGAGTTACCAGTTCAAAACCAGGATCTCCGGCGTGGGGACGCATTAAGAGGTCGAAGGGGTGGCCGAATGAGGAAATCGCACCCAGGAAAGCCCTTCGGATGATCCGAAATTCGTGGGTTTTTCGCAGCTAAAAGACCAATTTTGCGAGGATTTCGTAGTTCAAAATCAATTTTCGTGGATTTCCCACACTACACAACTTTTTTCCTTGGTCTAGGCTCACGAAAATTCAAGTTGATTGACTTTTTGTTGCAGAACATCTATTCAACATCTAATTTCGCGAATTTTTCGCGTTAAAAACCCTTTTTTCTCAGTTCCGACTCACTAACAAACCAATGTCTCTAATTTCGCTCTTCGAAAACCACTAGAAAAACAATTTTACTGATTTCACTCACTAAAACTCCAATTTCGTGGATTTCGCTCACTAAAACTACATTTTCTCTTGATTCTGACTCGTTCGAACGCCAACTTCACGGGTTTCTCTCGCTAAAAAACACTTTTTTGCAACTCTGGCTTGATAAAACAGCAAATTCGCGATTTTCATTAGCTTAAAACCCTTTTTGCGAGTCTAGCTCTTTACAAATACAATTTCGCCGGTTCTTCTCACTTAGAAACCACTTTTTCTTGAGTATGGTTCACTTAAAAAAAAAAAAACAACCTTTTTCATGGGTTTCACTAAGTCTGTTCCAGCGAGGTGTTTGGAACGTGTTCGGAGCAGAGTTACCATGGTATCAGCTAATAAAATTTAACTTGATTACATTTTAGTGGCTGGTCCCATGGCAACTCTGCATTGAACATGTTCCAAACACCTTGCTGGAACAAACCTAGTTTCTAAAAACCAATTTTTGCAGGTTTGAACCTTTACTGAAAAACCAATTTTGCGGAATTTTCCTACTGAAAAACCAATTTCGTGAACTCCACTCACTAAATAACCAGTTTCGCGATTCTGGCTCTCTGAAACGCACATTTTACGGGTTTCGTTAACTAAAAAAAACATTTTCGTGGGTCTGACTCACTGAAAAATTAATGTCATTGGTTTTGGCTTGCTGAAAACCTAATTGTCTATTTAATGACGAAATTATCAATTTTATGAGGAAATTGCCACTTTTATGGGGGAATGGTCAATTTCATGAGGAAATTGTCTATTTTATGGCGAAATTGTCCATTTTATGAGAAAATAGTCAATTTTATATGGAAATCGTGAATTTTATGAGGAAAGTGTATGCTTTATAAGGAAATTGTCAATTTTATGAGGAAATTGTCCATTCTACGAGGAAATGTATATGTTATAGGAAATGGTAAATTTCATGAAGAAATAGTCAATTTTATAGGCAAAATAGTCTATGCTATGATGAAATTGTCAATTTGATGAAAAAATTGTCAATTTGATGAAGTAATTGTCACTTTTATGGGGAAATTGCCACTTTTATGGGGGAATGGTCAATTTCATGAGGAAATTGTCTATTTTATGGCGAAATTGTCCATTTTATGAGAAAATATGCTATGATGAAATTGTCAATTTGATGAAGAAATTGTCAATTTGATGAAGTAATTGTCACTTTTATGAGGAAATTGTCACTTTTATGCGGAAATAGTATGCTTTATAAGGAAATGGTCACTTTCATTAGGAAATGGTAAATTTTATGGGGAAATTGTTAATTATATGAGGAATTGTCAATTTTTAGAGTAAATTGTCTCTTTTACCAGAAAATTTTCACTTTTATGGGGAAATTGTCAATTTATGGAGAAATAATAATTTTTGTGTGGAAATTGTCTAGTTTATGAGGAAATTGACAAGTTTATGAGGAAATTGTCTATTTTGTGGTGAGATTGTCAATTTTTTGAGGAAATTGTCAATTCTATCAGGAAATTGTATTATGTTATAAGGACATTTGTCAATTTTATGAAGAAATACTCAATTTTATAGGGGAATTACCAATTTTATGAGGAAATCGTGCATTTTATGAGAAAATTGTATGCTTTACAAGAAAATGTCAATTTCACGAAGAGACTGTCAATTTTATGAGAAAATTGTCAATTATATGAGAAATTGTCCCTTTTATGAGGAAATTGTCAATTTTATTGGGAAATTTCCAATTTTACGAGGAAAGTGTTAATTTCATGAGGAGACTGTCAATTTTATTAACAGCCAATTTTGGTAAATTTGTTTGCCAGTAAACCAACTTGACTGGGTGGCCTATTTCAGTGACCGATTGCGCCGATTTTGCGCACTAAGAACAGTTTTTAGATGGTTTCACTCGATAAACAGTAATTTCGCTCACTAAAAAAACCCAATTTGGAGGGTTACAATTACAGTGCTAGCCGTGAGACATAAGAGCTTCCCCTCCACCACGGCGCTGAGTTTACTTCATTCGGCGGGAGGCGTATTTTTGCCAAACTAATAGTTCACGTTACGATGAATGTTGTTGTTTTTTTCTCATGTTTTCGACCTTTGGGTTTCCTTAATTTTCCGATTTTTCAATTATCAGAGATCGAGACCATTGATAACGGTGTCTGTCTGGATAACTGTGTGACGTGTGGTATATTATTTCTAGGGCGGGGGGCCGGATGGTGTCATATAATATGGCCCCCTCCTTAAGCTGACTTTGGATCCGCGCCTGCGTCATACCTTCTGTTTCCCACAAACAAGAATATGTGACCAGTGCGGCCGGAGAGATTTCAATGAGGCGTGGGAGAACGGGAGAATTCTAAAAAAAAAATGGTTCCCCGCACCTTTGGGAAAATCCCGCCTCCCATCCTCTGATCAATCCAAACCACACTGTCATCCACTAGTTATGGGTTATCCTGGGGGTCAACCATAAGCTAGCATTTTTTTTTTTTTTAATGGCTTTGCGTACGAGCGCACTATCCAGTTATGAATGAATTATCATTTTTATATCCTGTTCCAACAACTGTGCACTTCACACCCTTGCTACGCGGGCGTTTCGGTCGGTGCGCGGTTTGTTGAACGCACACTGCCGGGAGATTAGCCAGTGCGCAACTGCACAGAGAAGTATTCCAAGAGGCAATGAGCGTAGTGGGGCCCCTCACCGGTAATGTTGGGACGCGGTTGGTTGGGTTGGGTGCGGGAACGAATGGTCCGCTGATCGTACAATGGCGCGGAATAGTAAATCAAGCCATTACAAGGGCGCGATTAGCCGGTTTGGCCATTTTATAGGGGATGACAATCCGTTTAGCCATTTTCCATCACTCTTATAGTGGCCTACTCGTGGGACTGAGAATGGACAGTCAGCCATTTTTCGACGAATCGGCAATTGAGTCATTTGTAAAGAGCGAATAAACCAATTCAGCCATTTTTTGGGACCAATTGAGCCAAATTTGCCAATTTTAGGGCGTGAATAGCAGGTTTGGAAATTTTCGGAGCGCGAATGGTTTGTTTTTTCATGTTCATTTTTGAGTTAGATTTGCCTATTTTTAGGGCACAAATTGCCAGTTTAGACGTTATCAAGGTGCAAATCATCAGTTTAGTCTTTTGGGCGTCGCGAATTGTCGGTTTCCATTTTAAGGGCACAGATATCGTCAGTTTGGACACTTTCATGGCTCTAATCTTCAGTTTTAGCCCTTTTTTGAGTGAATACGACGATAGGCCAATTTTAGCGCGTGATATCCATTCAGGCTATTTTTAGAGTAGAAATAATCAGTTTAGGCGTTTTAAAGGTGCGCGAATCATCAATTTTCTCATTTTTAGGTCTAAGTAAGCCAGATATGTTAATTTTAATAATGAATAATGAGTTTTTAGGTCTAAGTAAGCCAGATATGTTCATTTTAATAATGAACGGTAAATATGTTAGAGGCAGGATCCACTTCGGTGCAATTTTTCGTGATTTGTCCATTTTATGGCACGTATAGTCATTTTGGCCATTTTAAAGGAGCGAATAGTCAGTTTGACCATTTTTGGGGGCGTGAATCCGTGCCGTCTTTAGGGGGGGGGGGGGGAGGCCGATGGGCCAGGGCCCCGGATTCTTCAGATTTTTTTCCAACACGGGAACAAAGATACTCATCATAAACAGCGCTCAATCATAGCTAAAATTGAAAAGTCGGAAATTCACTGTTTCCGGGGGCAACACCACGTCTATAAACGAGACAAAGTGCTATATGGCGGCTAAAATGAAGAAAAAGCGCTCATTCTCAGCCAAAATAGTAAAAAATCACGGTTTCCAACGGCCACTTTTGGGCTGAGTTAAAGTGCTAATTAATCTCTAAGGTAAAAGAAATTGCTGATTCGTAGCTAAGATCGAAAAAGCTCATACTGTCGACTAAATTGTGTTAAAAACTGCTTATTGAGAAAAATCGCTCATAAAGCAGATAAAATTGGGAAAACGTCATTGACAGATAAAAATGAGAAAGCTGCTAATTCACGAATAAACTTGGGGAAAATAACCAATTCGTTAAAATTCGTAAAATTCAGAAAAAAACGCTGATTTTTGGCTAAAAGAGGAAAAATAGCGGGTTCATAGCAGGGGCGTAGCCAGCCTTTGATCTATGGGTGGGCAGCTTCACGTGAGCACAATTCAGTTGCATCCCAATGACTACATTGGGAGGCTCATTATTCGGTGGTGAGCCCCCAGAAAGAGATCTCGGTAGTTCATCAACGCAGAACCCATTGGAATTTTTACCTCCTGGTATACGGAAACTGCGGTAACTTAGTGCCCCAAACTGGACTCTTCTGTCGTACAGACGAATATGGCCCCTTGTCAGGAACTTGCAGGCCTGTAATCTGTCGGGTTACGTCAAGTTGCGTAAACTGTCTTCAACAAGCGCGTTCGACGAGCTCATGATCTAAGAAAAGTGCAGCTTGTCTGATGAGATGATCGCATGATGTCTACAACAGAAGGGGGTCGCATGAAATTGAAATTTTCACGGAGCTTTGGCTTTTTACAGGCGTTTGAATATGAAAAAATAGATGTTTGAGCCGTTAAAATTCATCATTTCATTGAGCCAACCCTACGATAATGGGTTTTCAGCAAGACCAAATCCAACGAAATTTGATTTTCAGCTTCAGCTAGCCTAAAAACCCACGAAATTTGATTTTTTTTTAGCTCTAGTGGTTTTTAGTTCTTCAGTGGGAATCCCCACGAAATTAGCATTTTAGTAAGCCATTGGTTCTATAGCGAGCAAAATCCCACGAAATTTGCGTTTTAATGATCAAATTATAATTTCGCGTAATCGTTATAACGCTTTGATTAGAGTGCTAAAACCGCGTAATTGTGGTTTTGAATGAGGCGACTCCGCGACGTTGATGGTTCATAGAAAATTCGCGAAATTTTGGGTTTTCAGCGTTTGAAATTTGAGATACGCTGTATGATTAGTACTTTTAGATAGTAGGTACTATCTATAGTATAGTGGGCAACTGTCCCACTACGGCTTCGTTTTCGTGTCTAGTGGACGGAAACTGCCCATCCCTGCCCCCTCTGGCTACACCCATGGCTCCCGCCTAGAAGAAAAAAAAAGGCGTGGCCAAGCGGTCAATTAAGCGTTTACAACGGGGTGTTTGCCAATAAAACGGAACATTTTGCCCGAAAAAAACGGACTTTCCACAGCAATAATGACCATTTTTGTCAGAAACTCCCACTTTTTCCCAATAAACTGCTAAAGCGATTGAAACACGACAATTTTGGCCCCTCCAGAATCTGACTGGTTTGGCTACAAATCGTGAAGTCCATCGGATAACGCTGCGGGATTTACGCAACAGAAACACAAGGAGCCCCATCACCGTCACCGCAACTCCCTGAAACGGCCTAATTCTTAACTCGAAATCATTTGACTCCTCTCAACTCAAATATACTCCCCTTTCAATTGTTTTAACCTTTGAGTCATCACTTTCAAGACCTTGATGCAATGAGCCTTAAACGCGCTCTTGGAATTTCTCTTTGAGATCAACATTCCACTCGTTATTCCGGCTTGTGTTTACCGTGCCACTGATATTTATGAACTCAATCGGAAAGCGGTCAACCTTACAGAAAATTCCTCAATAAAGGAAGAATTTTAACAAGATATTGCTACTACTCCCCTCACCCTTACCACGCACGATTTTGATTTTTTTTTATTTTCAGAAATAAACTTTTATTCGTTTTTGCGAGAATGAAATATTGCGGGAGCGTTGTTTTGGTCCCGATGGCACCGATTTTAATCACCACCGCAGAGATTTGTGAAATTCTTATTGATTGACTTCGAGATTTTTCAAAATTTGGGTTGTGGGAGTGACCATTTTCTCCCAAAAGATATCATATCGAAATTGTTTCAGAAGAGACAAGATTAGGGGGAACGGACTTTCAAGTAAATTGTCCTCTACGAGACATGGCTCAGAGCAGGGCTTGGATGGGGGTGGGTGGGGTTACATTAGTTCGCCAGTTTTCAAAACTGGTTTTCCTTTGTCGGCAGTGAAGCAAAATTTATCCACACAAAGCAGTAGCACGACCTCATTTGTAAATTTTTATTGCTGTACGCTTGTTTTATTTGATTTTATTATTTCCCCGCAGGAGCGTACCGCGTGACTTTAAAACACTTCCATACTGGGCTTTCTGCATCAATTTAAAGATTCCCCCTTTCTTTTAAAGAATGAAAGAAAAGAAGCCTGGCTCGATTTCATTTTACCCTTGCCGTTAAATACGGGAAGCTGCTCCCTTTTAAAAGACGTGATGAACCCTTCGTCGCACCGATTAAAACTTCTCCCTTTTACCCCCAGCGATCAGTCAAGAGTTTTACTGGTATAAATTTAAAAAGACGTTATTGGGTGTGGGGTGGTTTTGTAGGGGATATACGCAACATTTTTTTAATTTTTTTTTTCGTAGGAAAAAATCCCCCACCCCAACGGCGCTCAGCAATGAGTATACCACCGTCTTGCAACCCCTCCTATTTTTTTTCCCTAAATGGACCGTTCCTATTTATCATGGTCATTTGTTCCCAGTTCCTATTTCTGTGTATGCTGGCTGACTAAAATTTATGTGGCGTAGCCTTTCGAGGGAAGGTCTTGTTTAGTGTGTTGTCAACAAGGGTGGTGGTTTGGTCTTTTTGATGGCTGTAGATTTTTTTTCTGGGTAAATCCTCCCTCCGCCCCGCCCCGCCGCACACGAGTCACTAAAACGATGTTCTTTCTGCGAATTATTCGAGAGAAGTTTCAGCGGTTTTTTAGTCGACGTGTTTTCTGTTGTCTAGAATACGAAATTGACTAATTTTAAATGAAATGTTAATTATATGCGCGTACCAATGTTTCGCCCCCAGAATTCACACCTATCCCACATCCCTCACAAGAATTACGTGCTTTCGCTTTTCTAGAACAAACACATTTTTTTTTTTTTTTTTTTATTAGCTCGCATCCCGTCCCAATCCATTCAAATGTCAACGTACTATTTACCTTGATAATGACCTCCTCCCACCCTTTCAAAAATACTTTCGGCCCTGGAAAGTTTCTAATCCATGAATGAACGCGGGCGGAGGTCTTCCTTATCGTAATAATTGACTCGAATCGAGTAGGGATGAACGCAAAATCTAATCTAATCATCGGGTATTTCACATTCTTTCGCAATCCGCAGACGATGATTTAACCCACGTCGACTAAACCACTCCAAAACAAATATTTTTCAATTTCCTGTGAAGCCTCCTCGTCCGGATTAAGCCTAACTAAGAAGAACATTATCCTTAGTAAGCCGTTTCGTTAGCTATAAGCATCTTTCTCATCAAGATCAGGGGCTTCACACTATTACAAAAATGCAGGGAACGAGTTACAATCGTGAAGAAAACGCTTAAGCGAGCGTTTTTTAAATTACATTTACAGCCGAGTGAAACTGGAACGATTCCTTAATGGAATATATTCTTGGAATACTTTGAAAGGAACGTCTGTTTTCATTCAAGTAGCCTATATATCTACTCTCCCCCCACCCTATCAGCCCTATTCAAGGTCTAGAGGAGGGTGGATTGCTAGGAATTCATGAGCATACCATCAAGTTCCTCGTTCGACGGCTGTCATAAACCTCTAAAAAGAAGAAACGAGAGCTCATCGTTTAAAAAAAAACAGCATTGTTCTTGGAATTAATTCCTTTCCTTAGTTTGTTACAAAATTACGAGTTGGCAGGTTCTTGGGCTCAAAATACGAGGATTCTCGGCCAAACAATTAGATTCTTCGGCTGAATTTCCAGTTCAGGGCTTCAGGGTTGAAAAAGCTCGAATGTGAGGCTAAATTGCTGGTTTCCTAGCTGAAATGTCAGTTTTAATTGTCCTTTCTGTAGACACTAACAAGCTTTTGAGATAGAATTAACAAATTGTTGGTATACAATGTCACAATTACTAGAGGATGATTTCGGTGCGCGGTTGACGCTTTGAAGAAACCAATTTTGCGGGTTTGGCCAACACACACAAATAGTGTAGTGGATGCGAACAGTGAACCCAAGGTTCGAATCCCGTTACTATTCCACTTGTTGCTATAATATGACTACAGTGCCACGGCGTACACGTTTTATGCTGTGCTTGAACAAAACACGCCTCGATTGAAGCGCATGCGTAGTATGGGTGTGAAGCGCACGGCTGACTGGGCGTGGCGTGGCGCATAAGCCTCAAAAGTGACTTCGGCGCAGCTGGGTTTCTGCCCGCTGATTAATAATGACAACAAATTGTGAGTTTGGCTTGTTGAAAATCAATTTCGTGAACTGACGGGCTCAATAAACATTTTTTTTTTTTAGTTTGCCTCTTTCATAAACCCATTTTGCGGTTTTTGTCCTTCCGAAAAAGCAATCTTGCTGGGCTGACGATTCCTTAAACCATTTTTTGAGGGGTTTGCTCCTTTAAAAAAAAATACAATTTTGTGCGTTCGATACATTCAAAAACAAATTTCACAGCGCTGATCCTTCGAAAAACCCAATTTCACGTGTTTAGTTCGTTGGAAGAAAACCATTTCGCGTGTTCCGGACAGTTGAAAAACGATTTCGCGGGTTTGCCTCTTACGAAAAAGTAACTCCACAGGTCTTGAATAATCCAAAAAAGGTGGTTTGGTGGGCTTGGTTCAGTCAAAAAACAATGTTCACAGAGCTCTCATCCCAAAAACCTATTTCGCTGGGTTGACCCTTCAAAGAAAACTATATTTTATGGTCGACACTTTCAATAAAGCACTTTTACGGCTTTGAGCCTTTTTTAGAGAACCGATTTGGTGGGTTTGATTCTTTCAACTTTCAAGAGACCAGTTTGAAAACGCTCATTATACACGGATAAAATTGAAAACAACGCTGAAATTGAGGAAAAACGCTCATTCGCAGCTAAAAATTGAGAGAAATAGCCGGAAATATCATCGACATCGCAATTTTTGTGTGCAAATAATCGCGAAATTGCAAGTTGTGAGTCCAAGTTTCTTTCTTTGAGTAATCGTGAAGCTTAGGCTTCCACGACACTAGCGCCCCGACGAAAAAATCGCAAAATTGCAGCATTCTGGAGGCTAATATCAGTGAACCCTTTGGACATTCCTGTCTGAAATTTACGATGTGTCGCACGTATTAGGTCTTAAATAATTTCGTAAATTTAAAAGTTTCAGGGATTTTGTTTTCCAGTGGGTGTGAATGCCGGACCCCGTGACAGCGCTCAAAGCCTAGCTAATACGACCACAAAATTTCATCTCTCAGGGCCAACAACTGGAAAATTGAAAGTTTCGGGTCAAAATATCCGCGAAATTGCTAGTTTCCGGTCTTTAATTTCGTGAATTTGAAAGTTTCGAGAATTTTTTTTTATCCAGTGACGGCGGAACCCGAGCATCTGGCCCAGAAAGCACCGTGACGAACCGCGAACTCATAACATTTTTCGGGCAAATTACCGCGAAATTGGATTTCTCCTGGGGTTTTTAAGCTGCTGGCTAATATATGCTGGGTTTAATTTAGGCAAGTTTCACGGCTTAATTCAAGCGAAATATCAAAAGTGTGAATTCCTTTTTTGTCTAGCGAGCTAGGACCTTTGGCCAGCCGGCCCTGCGACGGCGTAGCTGTAGCCTCACGAATAGCCGTGTAACAGCAACGTTTAATTGCCAAGCATTGAGTTTGCAAGCTCGGGTCCTGAATTCAGTGAAATTATAAGTTCCCTGGCTGAACATCCGTGAAATTGCAAGTTTCCGGTCAAGTCGGGTGTTTTTTCCGGTGGTTGAGAACCCTGGGCCTCGACTGCGCCAATAGCCTGGCAAATTGTCGTGTAATTGCAACACTCGTGGATAAACATTTTATGAGTTTGCAATTTCGGGTCCTTTGAGTGAAACTACAAGTTTCCCAGCAAGAATATCTGCGAAATTGAAAGTTTTGGGTCTTAATTTAAGTGAAATTGCAAGTTTCAGCGTCTTTTTTCGTGGGGGCGCATCCTAAAGGCTATCCAGCTCCAACAGAGCCCGGAGCCTGACGAATACGCAGATTATTGATAGTTCGATGGCCGAATATCCGCGGCAATGTCACTCCATTTTCGAAAATGCCAGTTTATAGTAATTCATTTTCAATTTACGCCAAATTGCAAGTTTCGCACTCATTTTTGTGTGCGGCGAAACTCTCAATTGGAAGTTTTCTGGCTGAATATCCGCGGGATTGCAAGTTTTTGACCCTAATGTGAAGGAGAGAAAAAATTGTTGCTGTATTGTAGCCGATGGTTATTGGTTGGTGGGGTTAAGGAATCATCTCCTTGGTAAAAGATAAAAGAACTTTTTTGAAAACCCACCCCGTAAATCCGTCACTGCCCCTTATAGAATTTTCGTGGGTTTGGTTTATTTTTTGGCGTTGGTTGACTCATTTATGAAACAAATTTCGAGGGTTTGTGACTCTTTTCTAAAATCAATTTCTTGGGGTTGCCTCTTTAAAAAATCGATGTCTCAGCGTTGAGTGATTCAAAAACCCGTTTTCGCACAAACGGTTTGGGTTTGACACACAGACGGCCAATTCAGTCTGTTAACTGTAAATTTCAGTGGGATTATTCATCTGTGCTCAAAAGCCGGCAACGATTCCTGAAAAACAAAAATCGTAATATTCGACGCGTAATTTCGGATAGTCTGTTTATGAAGCTTGGCCACTTGCTTTTTAGCCGAGAAATGCTCAGTTTTTTCAACGTCAGAGATGGACCGTCCTGGATGAGTAAACCCATTGGCAACGCGTGACGTAAACGGTCATTATAGGCTTCTTGCCACTGATGGAGTGCCTGGTCGTCAGTCGGCGACTTTCGTGAGAAGTTTTAAGCTGTCCTTGAACACCACAAATGGTTTTTTTGTTTCTAAAAAAAGTCGTTTCATGGTTTATATTATTCCTTCTCCTCACTACGCCCAACTAACCATATCCAATCTTTCCAATTCCCAGCGCGCATCTCTTTCTTTATACACTCGAGATAAGTCCAAGGATCTTTTTTCTCAAGAGGACACACATGTGCCCTCGGCATGCGTGAGGTCCAAACCACTTCAGAAGAGACTATCAGGACACGCTTAAAGCTTAAAAATAAAAATCGTGGGTTTATAAAAAAATGTAGTGGAACGGAAAAAGGTATACAATTCTTATTTTCTTGGGGAAGAGTATGGAACTTTTTTTTTTTTTTTTTTATCCCCGTGGTATAAATGAACTGGAAAGACGAACTGTGGTGGGGTGGGATAGGGGACGAGGAGGAAACGATTTCAAATGTATGAAGTAGGTATAGGATTGGGTTTCTATTTTTAAGAGAGATCCTTTCCCGCGCCCGAACTTCCTCAAGAGTACTTCAATCTGCCTACGGCCCTTCGCTTCTTATAATTTTACAATTTATATGGCTCCTCTGAGCGTTGTGAAGAATTCTTTTGACACCCCTCCCCCCCTCTCACTCACCAGTCACACTTTGGAACATTGAACAATACGAGTCACCACCGGACCATTACCACACAATATAACTTCCTTTTGAATCAGTAGGCGCCTTCCACCCACCCTCCCGCCTATGTGTAGTCTCATCACATCACTCACATCCCTCTAATTATTTTTTGACGAAGGGCTCCTGGTCCTGTCATCAAAGTAGAAAAAAAAAAACGCTTGACGATCTCAATCAAATTCTGGTACTTTAAAAGCCTCCTTTTCCTCTCTCTTCCCTTTCATGATGATCACCCCCCCCCCTCCGTCAAACCTCCCTGATGATTGAATCAAATTGTGGACAGCAGCACAAGAGAACAGGTTTCTTCTACGAATAGATAAACGTAAGCATTAATTGATTCCTTTCTACCACTTCCAGAAAACGTTAACACACCCCCCCAGCGGGGTCTCATTCTCCCTTCTGTCTTCGGGCACATATTTCAGCCCCCCCCCCTCTTACATCTACTTCACAAGACCCGGCTCAAGCAACTATTACCTGGAACAAAGACACCCTACTGGGTTCTTTAGGGATATTGGCATTCTAATTTATTTGGCGGCTCTGAATTTTTTGTTTTTGTTTGCTAATAATAACTATTATCACATTAAAGTTTTTCAAACCTATTTTTATACGAAAACCCGAGTAGTTAGGTATTGGTTTCTTTATTATTTATTTATTTGTTGATAAAAAAGATTGATGTAATTCAAATAAACATCCCCCTCCTCATACTTTAGTCCTAACCACTGAAAAAAAAACTTTCGGAGTGCTCCAGCTGGCTTTTTTTTCCTTTTTTTTTTTTGAAGATCTCTCCTCCCGATTTTACTGCCATACGGTTCAATAACACGCATCTAGGGAAATTTGACACTCGATCAGTTAAAATAATTCACTGTACCCTCTTTTTTCTAAAAGAAAAACACCCTTCTTCCCCAAGTGCGTATATACCAGGCCTGGCATTCCCTCCTCTCCGCCGTATGAAAATCAATGAAAATAAAAGCACATGCACGTTTTTTCGTCTCGGAATTTCGTAACTGTGCTGGGAGGTTGTTAAACTTTTGTTCTCCTCTACTAAAAAAATTATTATTTTTTGTGTGTGTTAATTCACTAAACGAATTATAATATTGATTGGAGGCAATTGACCTTTTTGAGTTGTTGCCGCGGTCTGCCCTCGACTTTCTCCATGTTCGAGAGAACCGTCGTAACTTTATTTATTTTATTTTACTTTGTTTCAAGGTTGTGGGGAGGGGGTGTGGGAGATCGTTGGAACAAACAAGAAGAACGATGTAAAAGATGCGGTGGTGGGTGGGAGAAATGTTTGAAAAATTTGACAGCTTAAAACATATCCGCCCCTCCACCACTCTTCACAGCCATTACGTAAAAAAAAAAAAAAAAAAAAACGAAACGCTTTGTACGGATTTAGAAATGACAAACGACGCCTTGCTTCCGTCCGTTTTTTGTCCTTCAACTTCCTTCGAAGACACTTTTTTAACCCAATTAGTCTTGGAAAACTCTCAACTAAATTTTTTTTTTTTTTAGTTCGAAAAAAGATTTGGGACGAGTTTTTTTGACGTCGCCGGAAATTAATAATCTTAGCGAGATCGCACAATTTGATTCCTTGCGCTAATACGTAAACAGAGAGAGAGAGAGAGAGAGTGAGAGAGAAAACGCGTTCAAAAGATCACGACCCGGTTGTGAACGCGAAATCCGAGATAGCGATCTACAAAAAAATAATTTCAAAATGTGACTTCCTCTTGGTCTTCTCAGACATGTATTCATTCACGAGGGGGGCGACGGTGGAATGATAAAGACGCGAGTGGCTCTTCTACTCGCTTATCTGTGTAAGACAAACGTAATAAAGATAAATTCTGTAATAAGAAGTATTTTTTTAGAGATTTGTCAGGTGGGAAGCAGAGGAGATAAAAAGGACAAATAAGGTACACCATAGAAGACGGTTAATTCCTGAGAACTTCAAATAATTGATACGAAGCCATCAAGGGTGTACTTGAGGGATCATTTTATTTCCCTTTGTTTTTCCCCTTGGCGAAATGTTTAATGGACCTTCCCGAGAGAAAAAAAAAAAAAAAAAAAAAAATGAACGGAACAAAAGAAACGCGGTCGTATCTGTCCGTGGGAGCAACGTTCTGTTACAGTTCGTCAGCTCGGATGACAAATTCACTTCATTCTGCTATTTGTGAGACTGTGCGTGCGTGATAGAGGGGGGGGGGAGCTATGAACAAGATGGCAACATGGCGATTGAACGGAATTGATGGTCAAAAAATATTGTTGTTCAGAGGTTCTGATGGCCTGAAACGCGATATTTAGAGCGTGTAGAATTCTCTTTTTTCGGCCAACACTCGAATTTCAGTGCATCAAAAATGTTTGAGCGCTCAAAAGTCCCGCCCATTTCCGGCTGTAGAGAATATTGAGAAAAATGAAATTATCTTCAGAATTGAGGAACGCCTCGCCTCGCACGGGGATTCCAGTTGATACACAGCCCCAAATACACAATCCTTCAAAGGGCCGGCGCGTCTATAGGAATAAACTTGAACCACGAAATTGAGTTTTCCTGAGCCAGACGCGCGAAAATAGTTCTTTTGTGAGCAACCGTTTTAGACAGACGCGCAAATGGCATTTAAGTTGTGCAAGATCCGCGAAATTGGTTTTTGAATGAGACGACCCCGCAAAATGGGATTTTCAATAACAAAAATTCGCAGCATTGATTTTTTTTTTTGTCGAGCCAAACTTGGCAAAAACGCTTTTTTGTTTGTTTGTTTAAAAAATGGTGAGTTTTCAGCTAGGCAGACCTGCGCACAGGCGCGGATCTAGGAAGGGGCTCAGGGGACTTGAGCCCTCTCCTTCGGGTCAGCGCTCGATGGGTTCAAGTTCCAGGTCTCACGTTGGTCCCGAAAAAGGCGAAGAAAATCGTGAATTCCCCAAAATAATGTATCCAGAGCCCCCAAAATTTTAATTTCACGCCATTGTCTGGCTGCTGAACAGCCAGTCAAGCCATTTTATAGCGCGAGGGAGGGGGGGAGGCTAGCTTGAGGAGTTACAGTAGCCTTTTTGAGATGGGGGGGGGGAGCCAATCAGTTGGTAAGGTGGAGATGGTCATATTTCAGAGGAAGCAACCAATAGCCTGTTCATCGATTTATATTTAATTAATCTTGTAAGGGTGCGAATTGCCGGTTTATGCATTTTTATGGCATAAATCGTCAGTTAAGCCGTCTGCTAGACGCAAGTGATCAGTTCAGCCATTTTTAGGGCATGCATCGTCCGCAGTTAAACAATTCTCGAAGCGCAGTTTGACCAGTTTTCAAACACGCGAATGGTACAAGTTTCGCCATTTCCCGGGCACGAATCATCCAGTTAGCCATTTTAGGGTGTGATTAGCCTATCAAGAAAATTTATAGCGCGAGAGTATAGTCGGTTTATCCAGTTCCCCCATACGGTGCATGTAACCATAACCAACAATAAAGGAGGGGGAAGCGGTCGATGAGTTGGTGGATGAGGACGACCCTTAATAGATGAGCAAATACCCAATGGTCAGTATATCGTTTCAATGGCGCGAATAGCCGTGTTTGGCCATTCTCTGGGAGTAGATAGCCACTTTGAAGTCATGAATCGTCTATTAACCACTGTGGAGCGCAAATTACCAGTTTGATCATTTTCAGACCGTGAATTGATAGTAGGAGTGTGCCGTATGCCATTTTTAGGGTTTAAACCGCGTTAATATCCAGTTTTGAAGTTTTTAGGGCGCAAATCGTCAGTCTGAACAATTTCAAGGCAATAAGGGCAGTTTGACAATTTTTCCAAGCTCATAACGAACTATTTTGTCATTTTCCGAACAGGAATTATTTGTTTTTATGGCTTTTCAAAGGTCGCAAGGAGCCAGTTTTACCAATTTTAGGGCATAAATAGCCAGGTTGGCCATTTTTACGGCGCAGTAACTGATGTCAGGGCATGAATAGACAGTGTGATATTTTTAGGGCATGAATCGTCAGTTTTGCCATTTCAGTGTCCGAATGGTCAGTTTTGCCGTTTTCCGAGTGGATATTGACAGTATGACTATTTTGTTTTTGTCATTTTGTAGGCGCAATTGCCAGTTTGACAATTTTCAGGGCAGCAGGCGTCTGGTTACGAATTGTCAATGTGCGGATCGTCAGTTGAGCTATTTTTAGGCACTGATTCAGTTTCGCAAGTTTCATAGCTTTGATAACCATAGTTTGGCCCTTTTTAGCGAACAGTACGTCAAACCAAGGCGAGAATGGTCAGTTTGGCCTTTCTTGGCGCGAAAATGGTCGATTTTGCTGGTTTCAGGTCAGGAATGATTTTTTTTTTTAGGTATTGTAGGGCTCGAATCGTCAGTTAAGCCATTTTTAGAGCGTGAATAGTCAGGTTAGCGTTCCACATCCGCTTTCCCCATAGACAGCAAAATTGACTTTTGAATGAGGCAACTTCTCGTAACTGGTTTTTCGGCAACAAAAACCAGCGAACTTGATTTTTTTTTGCGACCCCGACTTGAAAAAATAAATGCTCTTTTTTAGCGCGAAGAGCCCGCGAAAATATGTTCGTGAACCTGGCGGCTCACATATCTCCGAACACGACGAAAATGGCGCCATTCGTTTGTTTACCGTTTGTTTAGCCCAAATTTTTGTTTGTTTAGCCCTGCAACATACAATTTTTTAAAAAACAAAATGTGTGCCGCGAACTTCACGCAACGGGACACACGACCCCAATCGTTTGCTGCACACTCTTTACTGATATCACTTGCAACGTTATATTCTCCAGGTCGGATAGACTGAAATTCGTAGAAAGGAGCCAAATCGCTGTCCCATCACGCTGACGCGGGTCGTGGTTCGCTGTTACGACCCATTCACATGCCTATACATCCCTGGATAACCTAAAAAAATTGTCATTTTTCTGTATTAAGCTTTTCGGGGGCCCCGTCTGACAGAGAGTCCGGGGCGAACCCCCTCCTCCACCCCACCTGTACCTCGCTACTCTACTGCGTGGGGTCTGAAGTCCAAGGAAACAGCTGGACGTATACTCGGAACTTTTTCGGGCTGCTTTAAGTCCAGAAAATCTGCTAAACCTAACTCCAAACGTGAAACGCTCATTTTTGGAGATTTTATGGGGCTCTCTAAACTAAACTGAACTGCCCAGATTCTTGCTCTTCCCTCCCCCCCTGCTGCTTGATTTTTGCCGCCATTGACTTTCAACCACGTTTCAAGGTTATTTTTGAAAAAAAAAAATTTGTTTTTTGCGGAAATTTTACATTTTTTTTCTTTTTAGCAGCAAATCGCTCCCAATTCGTCCCCTCCTTGTATCAGCATCTGTGAACCTTTGCGTGGCTCCACCATGGGCAATCCCAATTTCCCTTTTGATGGCAGACGGGGACGGGAGCAGTCGGGCATTCACTTACATCAAAGCCGAGGTCACCCTCCAAGATGGTAAAATTGAACAGGCATATCTAATAAGAAAAATTAACCTCATTACCCTCCCCCCATTTCTTTAAGTGTTTTTATAAGAAACATTTGCTCCGTAATGTTACCATAAATTTCCGCGAGAACCACAAATAATTTTTATGAGTTATTACTGACGATCAAGAAACGAAATGCTTATGATAAGGACGAAAGCTTCCCCCACTCAATACAACCTCACCGCAACTCTCTCTCAACCCCACCCCTCCATATTTTTTTTTTTATTCGCTTTTTCTTCAAAACCTCCCTCCCCTCTCGTATAAATTATTATCCGTCTCACACTGGCTCCCGCCGACATAATAGATTGTCGTCGATGTGGTTAGAGGGGGGTCTCTCCCTTCCGATAAGTAAAATCCATTAGATTGGGAGTGGAAGCGGGTTAAAGGAAAAGTGAATGGAAAGAAAGGGATGTATTCGTCTGGAAATCTATCCCCCCCTCTACTCTTTTTTTTTTGTTCCTTAGGAATTTTCAGTCTCTGTTAAGAGAAGGATCATTTTGATACCGAAGGTACAGGGGAGAGATCTCTGCTGTGATTTTTAATTGCTTTTTAAGGACGAAAACAAAGGAACTCGTTTTTGACTTCTCTTCAGACGTTATAGATCAACAAGAGGGGAGTGGGGGGTGCAGGATATTTCTTGTCTCACCTTTGATGACAAAGAGCCGGAAAAGACTCGGAAAGTTCAAATTTCTTCTAAAAAAAAAAAAAAAATTTGTTTAACAAAGGTATAATTTTCTTGAAACCTTTTCTATATCCGAGGTGTCAAAATATGGTACACAGATGAAGCGCAACAATTTATTATGCAAGATAGGTCAGTTCTAGACCCACCCCTTTTTTTTAAAAAAAAAACCCACCTGGTCTTATTCAGATGTAAAAATCAACCTTTTGAAATTTTCTCGACCATAGTTCTCCCCTCTCGTCGGCCCCTCACATTCACTTATACTGTCGCGCCACAATTGGTCTCTTGTTCTCACAGTCTTCACCCTTTTTTCCTTCCTCCTTTTTTTTTTGGTCGTATTTATTCTTTTAACCCTTTCATACAGGTCAGGTAACCCTTAAAAAAAAAAACTTCGGCGGTACTATTTAAAAAATTATTTACAGAACATTTCTCCTGAAAAAAAAAAAAAAAAAAAAAAAAAAAGGTGGGATCCGTGTGCCGTTGTAGGCCATTAATTTCATAGCTCTTATACTTTGTTCATAGTGGCTCTGGAAAGACACTTGACCCCCCACCGCACCACTACTGGCCACCTTTTTGTGGCACTGGGAAGTTTCAGAACGCGGTGTGTATACGATATGGAGGTGACGTGGGGTTGAAATAAACCTAATAAGGATATTTAAATTCCTGAAAAATCCGAGGTTCATATAACTAGGGGGGAAGCTGGACGCGAATTTAAATTACTCAATTTTTGTTTCTTCTTTTTTTTTTTTTTTCATCCCTTAAGAAAAGAGGAAAATACTATAAGATGGGCGGGGGTGAAGGGAACGTGCTCATATACGAACTACAGCTCGGTAATTTACCTTTTTTGTTCAAAAACGAGGAATGATAGGGAAGCCTCGCAATTATGTTACAAGTTGGGTAATTATAGACTCGCGTGAAAGAGAAAATAAGAGGTTAGGTGATCATCCATTCAAAATGTTTACTTGATGTTTTCGGAGGTGTATAATTTTGAAGGGAATCGCGAGATTCGGGCTGATCAGCTATCTAATTTATTTCGATTTTTTAGCGCTTTTTTAAAGCTAGAAAGGGCGGGGAAGTGAAGATAAGTAATTTCCTGTCGCGCATTTTTCTTTCAAGAAAACATCCTTAACGAATTTGAATGAAATAGTTTTGTCAAATAAAAAAAAAAATGATCTCTTCGCTTCGACTCGATAGGAAGTTGAGAATAAATCACTCGATCCCCACAGTACGCGCATTGTAATTAAAAAATTATGCCGGCGGGATCGTTGACCCTTTGTCTCGTGAGTCTGACTTGCTCCTCTGAGAGGGATTAAATTACAGAAGAAATAAAATCCCGTGATCTTCTATCTGCTTCACGCCTTTAAAACCCAGTGATGCTGAGTGGAGGGGGTGGATGGTTGGTAAATCAGTTTATCCGAATGACTGGGCTTTTTACACACTGTTACGAGCATGTATAAGTACGCAAAACCTTGGGCGAATCGAATTGAAATTTGAGGCGGTAGTCAAGAGGATGGAATTCTATAGAAAAAGATATACGTACGTAGATAAACCTACGTATTTTTTTTTTACCTTGCCGTGAGAGGGACACAAATTATCTCCGTATTTCTACCCAACCTTCTTCCGTAGCAAAGTACAATAATTGGCCCCCAAACGCTACCTGTTTCAAATTAAGAAACGGGGATGGGGCTTGAAGGGCACATACGAGACGAGTCCACCGTTACTAAAAACATCACACCCCCGGTGGCAGTTCTGACAAAAAAATCTCTTCAACCAACACCCTAATACCTACCCACTGTCGAAAAGTATATTGTTGAAAAGGGAAGAAGTACATCAGTCGTGATTCTCCTAAGAGATCGGTACCTTTTTTCCAACTATAGATTTGAAGATAACGCTAGCTTCGTGATGTACCTTTAAAACATTTTTTTTTTTATCTTTATCTCGCCCCCCTCCCCTCCGGAATGGAATGAATACCAACTTCCACCTCCCCAACGGGAAACTTTTTCACACCTTGTCCTAATTGAAGGGTTTCCTCTAATTTTTTTTTTTTTTAAATTTGTATGGGCACCATCAGATAAGCGAGTTATTTACTGGGAGGTAGACCATGTTATGTATTTTTTTACTGCATGGCTGATCCATTCGTATGCATTCATCCACTCTATCATTTTTGTGTGTGGGACCGCCTGGCCAGTTGTCCTTTGTTTCTAGGCCTTGACTACCCCCTCCCCCCCCGCCGAAACATACCATTCTTCTATCTCAGAAGAATGGTTTCAATTACAATTATACAACTCGCTTCGGCTTTGACATTCCTTCCTCTGATTTTTTTTTTGAAATAAGGTTTGTCGGCCATGGAGAAGTTCTATTTTTGTGTCGCAGACAATGAAGAGATTAAATCAAGAAAAGGAAGACATAAATAATATCGAATTTCTCACCTCCTATCACCGAAAATGACACTAAAGGGTTCGAAAAAACAGGTTCGGCGCCAACGCCCCTTCTCTCTCCCTATTACACTCATTCAGACATTATTCACACCGTCTTTTGTTTTCCTGTTATAATTAGTATTTTAAGGTACGACGGGAGAGGAGACTCAATTGTCTTTTTTGACTGTTTGAAACCGGAAGGGGTTTTTTTGTTGGCGATGGTCCTGTGTGACAGTGAGTGGGGGGGGGGGAGGTGAGCATGAGAGGTTGATTGTGTTTTCAAATGAATCGGAGAATAGAATGCTATTAAGATGATTAGGACCCCCCTTCACCCTTCGCCACCAGACGCTCCTAACCAAATAATAATAAAAAAAAAAACACCCCGTTAATCTTTGTTCTTGGTAATTAGTTATAATCAACGCGAACACAATCTTGTGACAAGACCGGGCAAAAAAAAAGAAAAAAGTTTACTTCCCCAGACTTCCTGGCTAGGCCCCAAAACAAGATGCAAGCGACGTGAAAATAACTTTTTTTTTTTAGTTTTTTTGTGTTTGTGTGTGACGGAATTCTCTGTGGGCCAAAATAATTAATAACTGACGATCTTTTTTGGAGGAGGTGAAAAAACTAGGTCGGTCAGTGGCCTTCTGCTATATAGAAAACACAATTTTAACGGGCGATATAATATGTAGAGTTGCATCGTGAGGAAACTTCAGAGGTCCTTTCTCCCTCCCCCCCGCCCCACGTCATTACACGCATTACTAGCGTTAAAAGGGCTTTAAACTGCCTTTTAATATTGCTTCTCATAAAATAGGAAACGACTAAAGTAGGAGACGTGAGACGGCGTCTTTTCATATTTGTATGAAGTGAATAACTTCTCCTTTTCTGCTACCCTTCATAAAAATAACACGCAATCGTCACACGAGCTTCTAACTCGAGCACATTTCTTTAAAAATTGTGAATTTTTCTAATTTTCGTTTTCTGTTTTTTTCATTGTTGCAGGTGAGTTTCACATAAGCTTTTATGGCCAAGGAAGAACCAAATTTTTAATGTGAACAGCTGGTGAGTTCCTCTATGTATTTTCGTGCATTATTGTCAACTGAATTCAATATAAGGAGAGGGATGGGTATTGATTCATTAAAAGGGCGCCTGAGAGATCTGAGAGTCAGGCGTATCTTATGAACTATTGAGAGGAATAGTGAAGAATATAGAACTTGATCGTGTAGAGGGAAGGGGCAGCCAGGGACGTTCGGGCCCACCCGGAATGCCAAGCCGGTGATTAACAGATCCAATGCTCACTGGCCTGCATCAAACCACAGCTGAAGCTCGAACCACAGCCAAACTTCCAAATCACAATAAATGTGGCGCAAACGCTGTATAAAGACCTAACCACGGCACAGGTCCAACCACAGCAAAGGTCTAACCAAAGAAAAGGTCACAGCAAAGGTTTAACCACAGCAAAGGTCTCAAGCACAGCAAAGGTACAACCACAGCAAAGGTCTCAACCACAGCAAAGGTCTCAACCACAGCAAAGGTCTCAAGCACAGCAAAGGAACAACCACAGCAAAGGTCTCAACCACAGCAAAGGTCCAATCACAGGGAAATGTCTAACCACAGAAAACGTCTAACCACAGCAAAGGTCTCAACCAGAGGAAAGGTCCAGCCACTGCAAAGGTCCGACCACAGCAAAGGTCTCAACCACAGCAAAGGTCCAACCACAGCAATGGTCCAACCATAGCAAAGGTCCAACCACAGAAAAGGTCAAACCCATAGAAAAGGTCTAACCACAAAAAGGTCTAACCACAGAAAAGGTCCAACCACAGCAAAGGTCCAACCACAGAAAAGGTCTAACCACAGCAAAGGCCCAACCACAGTAGAGCTTCAACCCCAGGAAAGCTTTCCTTTTGTTCTCAATTTTTTCTTTTCTTGATTTGTGAAATCCAGGCCCCCAAGGAAGCCCGGGCCTTCCACGGAACAAATCCCCCCCCCCCCAACTCACTCGACCGGATCGTGGGCAGCATTTCGCATTCGCCTAAGCTGATGACAATTGAATGGAAGGGGGAGTGTGCATCAGTGGTTTCATCAAGCTTAGGCTGCCGATTGGCCACTGACTAAAAAAGGCCCCAAAAATTCCCAATTCTCCGAAATCGACTCAATACTTGCAATTGTTTCTCCTTCATTAAAAACAAAAACTTGCAGTTTCTCCTAAATCAAGACCAGAAACTTGCAATCGCGTGGGTATTGAGCTAAGATACTTCCGATTTTGTTGTTATATTCGTCAGGCTTTATAGGTACCGGCTAGTCCGGTTTCCTTTACCGCAAAATAGGCCCAGAAACTGGAAATTTGCTGGAATTAGGACCCTAAACTGGTAATTTAACTTAAATTAAGACCATAAAATGGCCAATTCATTAATATTTTTTTTTTCGGGGAAGTAACTGATTGTTTATGAAGCTCTGGGCGATCTCATGACTGAACCGCGGGGGAAAAGTGGCCAGTATGAAAAATAGATCCCGAAACTTGCGTGTTTCGCAGAAACTAAGAACCAACTATTGTATTGTTGTTAAAAGTAAGACCCGAGTCTTCCGTTTTCATTGAAATTGAGCCCCGAAACTTGCGATTTCTTGGAAATTATTTAAGCACATTTTTGTAATTTTACTGAAAATGACACAAAACATGCATGCATACTGAAATCAGGACCAGAAACTGGGAATTTCGTGAGTGTTTGTCTACAAAATGGCGCAATTTTGGTTGGAGTTTGGCGCGGCGTATGGGTTCGTCAGCCTACAACGCTGACTGTCCTGACCGGGGGGGGGGGGGGGGGGTTAGCCTGAGGTACGAGCCCACAAAAAAAAACAACACAACAATTTCAAACTTGCGATTTCACGGATATTTAGCACCTAAACTTGCAATACCACCGAAATTAGGCGACCTGTAAATTGCAATTTCACTGAAATTAAGACCCGAAACTGGTATTTCCGCGCTCTCAAGACTCGAAACTGTCAATTTCGCCTATATCCAACCAGAAAAATTGTAATTTGGCTCAAACTAGGACTCAAACTTGAAAATAATTCAATTTAAATTGCGAATGAATTCAAAGTTAAGAGCGCAGCCAGGACCGGTTTCCCCGGGGTTCACGCTCTAAAGGTTCAAAACTTGAAGTTTACGTTGAAATTAGGTTGAAAAAATTGCAAAATCACGAATTTTTAGCCAGAAAATCTGCTGTTTGAGCAGAATTCCTGTGTTACTATGGACAAAATTTTCAGTTGAGCTAGGAAATAGCAAAAATATGTGATTTTTTTAAAAGTAGGAGCCAAATTCGGGACAGTTGGTTGAATAATGAAGTTTTAAAAGTGAAAATCACGAAATTTGTCCGCCAAATTAGCCTTTTAAATTCACCGAGCCTGAAAACCTAATTTTAAAGTACTAAAGCCACGAAATTTGGCTTTTAATAATGCGAAAATCCCAAAAATTGGGCTTTTAAGGAGCCCAATCTATGAAATTTGGTTCTTGGCAAAGCGTAAATCACCGAAATTGAGATTTTGAAGGTGACAAACTCACGAAATAACGTTTTGATTACGCGAAATCCCCAAAATCGCGTTTTGAAGGAATCAAATGCACGACATTTGATTCTTGATCAAGCAAATATCTTCGACATTGAGTTTTGAAGGAGGATATTGGGAAGAACACGAAAGGAATTTGGTTTTCGTGCATGATTACTTTTTTAGAGTAAACTAAAATTATTGAAAGGGGTTAATGGGGGGGGTGGGGAGGTTGGTTATTAATGAAGCGTAAATCCCCAAAATTTTGCGAAATCCAATAAATTGTGCTTTTGAAAGAGCAAACCCCATGAAATTTGGGTTTTAAACGAGGAAAACGAACTGAAATTTGGATTTGAACGGAACAAATCCGCAAAATTTAGCTTTAAAAGAGAGCAAATTCGTGAAACTAAGGTTAAGAACCAAAAATTTGTATTTTTGCATGACCAAAATTCTGTGTACTTGGTTTTTGAAAGGCTAAAATCAGTGGAATTATTCAAATCATAAAACCTATTTTAGGAACACCTGAGGCCTGGTTTTTGAATGAGTGAAAATACGCAAAATTAGGGTATGAATTGGCAAAGATCCGTGAAATTTGGGACGAGAGTCAAATCCGTGACATTTGGTCAAGGAAAAGTGAAAAATCCGCGGTGAAATTGACGTAATTTTGTGGCTAGATTCATGAAGCTTGGGCGCTCCCTGGGCGACCAGGCTCAGATGTCTATAAAAATGATCCCGAAACTTGCGATTTCTCTGAAGTTAAGACCCAAAACTGATAATTTACTGGAAGTTAAGTCATGAAATTTGCGTTTTTGCAGGAACCGTAACCCGAAAATTGCAATGCCACGTGTATTTACCGTGGAAACTGCAGCTGAATTCGTGAGGCTTTGGGTGTTTTTTAGACAGTTACGCCGCCTTAAATAAAAGACCCTGAAACATGCAATTTATTCGCATAAATTGAGCCCCTAAACTTTTAATAATTCAATTTCAAATTTGGACCTAAACTTGCATACTCCCACAAATATATAGCTCTGAATGTTGCAATTACACGGCTTTTTGCCCGGGTTATGGCCCGTTATAAAAGCCCATTATAAAAAAAAAAGTACAGAAAATTGATTTCTCGAAAATGTAGACCAGATACTTGCAATTTCGCGTGCGTCCAGACCAGAAAACTGCAATTTTACGAATTTCAAGCAGAGAAACTTCCAATTTTGCGGATGCTTAGCTCCAAAATGTAGCAATTTCGTGGCTATACGTCAGACTTGGAGCGCTGACGTGGTCGGCTTATAGAACACTAAAAAAAAGCCCGGACTTTGAAATATCGCGAAAAATAAAGACAAGAAACAAGCAATTTCACGAATATTTCATTCCCGAAATTTGAAATTTTTCAGTTCAGGGTGATGTAATTTTTTGGCAATGTTTGCGAGGCTTTGGGAACAGTCCAGACCGAGCCGCCCTTGAATCTACGATTCCTAGAAAAAGTGGACCAGAAAATGACAATTTCGCGAAAATAAAGACAAGCAAGTTACTAGAAACTAGTGATTTTGCATATTAAGAGTAAAATGTTTGTTACAAGGCAAAATTTGATTTATTTGACAAATAATAAACCAATTGGTGGTTGTTTACTAGGGGGAAAGTATCATCGAGTCAAATTTAATTTTTGTTGGGTCTAATTTAGCATTTTTCTGCTTGAATGATCAGTCCTGAAATGGTGGGGGGGGGGGCATAGTGTTTGTTTCCAAGCGACTTTGTCAGTTTCTTAGCAAAAATTGACTAAAAAAAAATTTTACCTTCACGAAAAATCACCAAATTTTACTGTGAAAAATCTGTTTCTCGGTCTCAATGTCAAGATTTTGTTCTTTTCCATGGGCCATTTCAGTTCCAATGTTAATTAGCCAGTTTGAAGGGTTCAACTGACGGTTTTCGAGTCCTGGTCACACGCCCTTGTGGGTATTTGACTATTTCCAACCAATTTTTCTGGTCTTGGATCCTTCAAAAATCTTATTCCGCTGGTTTTGGATATTCTAAAAACCAATTTCGAGGATTTTCGCTCGTTCAAAGACCAATTTATTGATTTTGGCTCTTTAAAAAACTTGTACAATCCCGGTTTTGGCTTTTTCTGGAAACACAATTTCGTGATTTTGTCTATTTGAAAACCACAATTTCGCATGTCAAAAACCAGATTTTGTGGGCTTGGCTCTATTTGAAAATTCAATTTCCCCACAAACCACATTTTGTTGGTCTTGGTATATGTACCAACATACCAAATGTGTGGACTTGTGCTCTAAAACCCAATATCGAGTATTTGTTTCTTTCAAAAAACACTTTCACCGGCTTAGAAATGCCCCAGAAGTCCCTCCTTCCTTGGATCATGGATTTTGCGCTCTCAGACCAGATAATAAATGGCTGGTTGCGTGCTCAGTGCTTAATGACACTAAGGGTGGACGACGGTGACAAAAAAAAAAAAAAAAAATGGGTTCTATCATCAAGTCAGTAAAAGAGGGAACTTATAGTGGAGATATATGCAGCTGGTAGGAGGACTGAGGTTTTATATGGGGCCAGTCAAAGTTAAAACCAAGTCTTTTTTCACTAAATTCACTCATTGTCAGGAAGTTTGAGACATCAAGCGCGTGACCTACTTCCTTACAATGAGAGTAACGCTCAAAACTCACAGAACTCGAGACGGAATACTTTAAAAGTTGTATTTCTTTTAAAAAGGAGGAAACGGTTTTTTTTTTTTTTAATATTTCAAAGCTTTGTCGTTCGTCACGAGAACGACGACCGCAATAAAGTATATGAGTCAAGATGAAAAAGTTCCAGTCTTCATTTCGCATTGTTTTTCAAGCATTAAGTAGAGAATTGTATGAAGGGCGGGTGGTTAATACAATGCCTTGTTCCACGAACATTTCAAAAAATGAAAGAAACATTTTTTTTTTTCGTTTTCTGGAGTTACTGTTCGTTCATTTCCGCGTAATAACGAAAAAGAATAATAAAAAAATAGAATGAAACACTCGGCGAACTTGGCAGATGTTTGACTCACAAACTAAACAAGCGATACCCTGGTCCGCACTACTTGGGCGAAGTGCGGGCGACAGGGAAGGCTTCTCCGGTCATTTTTGGCTAGAAGTCAATTGCACAGTGATCTCATTGTCAGGGATTTCCAGTGTCCCCCTCTCTACACGCCTGCCCCCAAAAACCACGGGTCCTGTAAAACCCGCTATATCAATTACCAATGTTGAAAGAAAATGACATTATCGCAGCCGCCCTTTTCTCATAGTTATTCTATCCGTTATAACCGTTTTAATTATGAACGGTATAAAGGTTAAATTAAAATCATTCCCATGTTTACGCCTGGTGCTCAGTGAAAGTTATTTTCAAAGTGATTTAGTGGATTAACAGGTTTTTTTCCCCAGACTTCATAAAGAGAACAAAGTGCGTGATAGCTTTCATGACTACAGAGCAGATAATTAGAGGGATTACTGGTGGGTGGGGGTGGAGCGTCGAGGAATTGTTGGAGCTCACGAAACTAAAAGAAGAAAATCTGGTTGAGGTGAAAAAAAAAAAAAAAAAAAGAGTTGGTAACGATTCGACTTGCTTACACAAAATGGGATTTTTTCAACGAACACACAATTTTTATACGTGTGGAAAAATCGTCTGTGAAGGTTCGTTTCGTCGTCAATTTTCGAGTTTAACGGTATTTTACACTCAAATAATTCGAATGAGAACGTAACTGTTTAGTTTTTCACCACCGACTTCCCCCGCCATCTCCTCCACCATTTATCAAAAGTGTGTTTTTTCCACGGTAATAAAATAAAAATACTGGGAACAAGGTGTCGAGTATAATAAGACAAGAACGGATGGCAATGTGTGCAAAGTGGCGTAGCGAAATACGAATTGAGCTTCGCATTATTATAACAGATGAGGCCGTTTGGTTTTTTTTTTTTTAAAAAAATCAGCATCACTCTTAAACGAACTTAACACGGCAAATTTGAGTGACGGCTTCCTCTGAGTCGGAAGACGTTAAGAATTTTATTATTATTATCGTCGTGTAGGCCAGGAATAAAAAACCTGTTTGGAGCTCGTCCATATAGTGGACACCGGGTTGACCGGTCCATTTGAGAAACACAACAGTCTAAACGTTTTTCTTCTTTTTTTTTGCTTTTACAGGAAAGCCGAGCGAGGGATTGAAAAAAAAAACAAAAAAAAAACGAATGCAAATATGTGAAGTTGATTGTGACGGTGGCGGGGGGGGGGGTAAAGAAAACACTGGCTATGACGCCGCGAAACCAGAAACCTTCCAAGGGCATCAGACTCACTTTATAAAGTCGCGACGGCTATAGAAAAATTAACGCTTGGAGTCAAAATAAGCATTCATTATAACTTCAAATCAGTTGATGCGAGTCGAATGAAAACAAACAAAAACGCAACTAAAACGCTAGTTTTAAAAGCAGCCCTCCCAACCCCCGGCCCCATGCCAATAACCCCAACAGCATCACTCGCATTCCATCTCGCCCTGTTCAATTTTCTTTTCTGGCCACTTAAAAACTGTCCACAGCAAGACTTCCACTAAGGAGCCATAAGGCACGTATTTTTACGGTCACCAAGCTGTTAGAACGAAAGCTGAGTGTGGAGAGTTGGGAGGGCGGAGGGTCCTAATAGCACGCGTCTCTTTCACTTTCAACACATCCACAACATAGCCCACTGAAAAAAATAAGAGAGAAAATTAAAAGTTGACTCTTTCGTCCTCTACTTCTCTGTTTCTCTTTCTTTGAAAAAGAAAAAAAAAAAAAAAAAAGCGAAAGAGCCGGGATTTTTCTTCTGCCATAAGAAGCTGAAAAAAAAAAAAACTCATCCCATCCTGATGCTTTCAACTTTAAAAAAGGTGTCCAATAATAATCTAAAGCGCTATTTATGAGCGCTGATTTCTTTCCGATACGAGGCGAAGGCAGTGATAAATCGACAAGACAATGTCGAGGGTTTACGGGTGGCTTTATTGGCGTGGGGTGGAGGGGGAGGACAACTTTTGCTCGAACAATAGTCGTCTCCTAAAAATCTTTAAGGACGTGATTAAAAAGTTTGGCACAAGCAGTTATTTCAGTTCAGACACGTGTTTCCCATAAAGTTGCCGGCGTTGGAGGGGCTGAGTATCCTGTGGCTGTGGGTGGGGTGGTGGGGAGAAGGGGAGGGGATAGACACGAAACGCGAAGCAAAAGCGTGTCGAAAAACTCTTTTAATTAGACCGAAAGAAAAATCTGGGTAATGTTGAGGGATCTTATCTGAGTGTG
This sequence comes from Corythucha ciliata, assembly GCA_038030265.1. Classification (NCBI taxonomy): domain Eukaryota; kingdom Metazoa; phylum Arthropoda; class Insecta; order Hemiptera; family Tingidae; genus Corythucha; species Corythucha ciliata. The sequence continues at coordinate 12,911,428 of CM075938.1, forward strand.
AGAGTTAATGCGGAGCGGTGGGCAGCAAAGGGCGCGGGTTTGGTAGGAGGACCAAGTTTAATTAAAAAATCAGATTGAAACGCTCACATCGGAGGGGGTAGGGTGAGGAGCTTGTCAGTCACGTTTTTTTTTTTTTTTTTTGTGCTCCCAATTTTCAGAATCGTCGCGATCTCTCTTTTGTTTGATCCAACACCGACAGTTGAAGGTTTTCGAGGATTCCAAAGTCAGTTAGATATTAGAGGAAAACATAATGGCTAAATCCACTGATTGGAATGACGAGCGCTGACCCACTGTTATAAGAGAAAACTACACGGAAAACCTCGTGCATGATCCGGCGACGGTAAAATCTATTCGGTTATACACATAACGTTGCATCACAACCCGATTTCCCTTCTTTTCAAACTTCTATTCCCTTGTAAGCCATGGCCTGTAGCCTGAGGCTGGATGTGGAGGGACGAAAAACAACCTTTAGTCGCGCCCGTTCGTCTTCGAACGCTGACAATCACCCCGTCCCGTGGAAAGCTAAGAGGCGAGCCCCCTGTCGCCCTTCCAACCAACTTAGGGACGGCATGATTGAAGAAATATCAAGATTCGGAGCTGTCCGTCGCGTTTAAAAAGCGCTCATTCACAGGCGAAATTAACAAAAGGACATTTCGCGGCTCTAGTTGAGAAAAAACGACCATTCACGGCTAAAATTGAGAAATAGCCCTGATTCACGGCTAAACTTGAGAAATAAAGTTCATTATTCGCGGCTAAAATTGAGAAAAAAGAAAAACTTACAAGTTTGCAGTATTGAGATGCAAAGTCCGGGCCGAAATTAAGAAAATGCGCTAATTCACGGTCTATACAGCTCGTTTCACAGCTAAAATTGACGAAAAGGTCTCGTATTTGCAGGTATTTGCAGTACCCACCAGAATCGCCATTTTGTGCTAAAATATAAATGTTCGTACTAAACCTCCATTTTGTGCCAAAAATCGCCATTTTTGTGATAAAACAGCACTTTCGATGTAAAATTTTTAGATTTGAGGTAAAACACTAAGGCCTGATTTCACCAACTTCTTAAACCACGATCAACAACTAATCACGATTACAATGTTGACACTTATGTCAGAATCCATATGGGTCGTCATTGGTAACTAATCACGATCAACTTTAAAACAAGATCAAGTTTGTTGGTGAAAATGGGCCTAAATCTATTATTATTATATTTTTTTTTGTGAAATTGCCAGGTTGTAGTAAAGACTTTAGTTTTCTGGTAGCAGTTTTAGGGTAAAAACTTCAATTTTGAGTTAAACAACGTCAATCTTGGGGGAAAGTGGTCAGTTCTGTGGTAAAATCACAAGTTTGAAGGTGAACCTGCGGAAATTTCAAGGGTAAAATCGCTAGTAATGTATTAATTGAGGAGGCTGAAAATTAAGAAATTAATCTTTAAATTAAATACTTACTATTCCTTACTTGTTCTGAATTCCGAGAAAAAATTGCTCCCCAGGTGGGATTCGAACCCACGACCTCCTAGTTTCGCTCCAGGTGCTCTAACCAACTGAGCTATCCCGGGAGTCTACACAAAGAGCGAATCCACTCAGGAGAAATCCCCTCCCGGAACTCAAACTGCACCTATCGGGTCAGTGCATGAATTACGTCACCTTTTTTTATATGCCGGTCAATTAGTGAATTAATTGAATTTAGAAGACCCTTTCCCCGGGCAATAATGGGATTACTCCCCTCCTCACGGGGGATTCGCTCTTTGCGTGGACTCGCGGGATAGCTCAGTTGGTTAGAGCGCCTGGCGCGAAACTAGGGGGTCGTGGGTTCGAATCCCACCTGGGAAGCAATTTTTTCTCGGAACTCAAAACAAGTAAAGAATAGTAAGTATTTAATTCAAAGATTAATTTCTCTATTTTTAGCCTCCACACTGCCTCGAATTCCCAGTTGTGACTAGGGTGGTGCGGTGAGGAGGGGAGTAATCCCATTAATGTCCGGAGAAAGGGTTTTCTAAATTCAATTAGACGGGCGTATAAAGAAAAAGAGACTAGTATTGTCTTGAAATCGTCAGCTTTGGCATTAAATATTAGTTTCCGAGGTTTTCTCATCAAAAAAGGACGAATTTTAGTCCAATATTATAGACTTCACCCCTAAGCTGCGACGTTTTACATTAACAAAAACCGAAGATTTCAATACAGTAACAGTGATCTTATCTTTGATCTAAATTTGTCTGTTTTTCCTCGAAATGAAAATTTTAACCCAAAACTGATGGTTATACCACAAAAAAGAAGATTTTACTCCAAAAATTCAGGTTTTCCCCTAGAACAATTACCAGAAAAGTGATTTTTTCTCTACGAAACTGCCGATTTCACCCTTGAAAAAAAAATTAACGGTTTTACCTCAAAACAAAGTCGGGAAAACGTCAGTTTTGGAGTAAAATTTTCAATTTTGAGTTGGAACACCAGAGGCCAGTTTTGTATGGTGACAGATTTTGGGATGACTCATCACAGCTTTGGCGTGAAATCGTCCATTTTGGTGCAATGCCCTGCCATTTTGCGAACAAATCGTCAGTTTTGTGTTAAAACTGTCAGAGTCGTAAGTTCGGGGTAAAATCATCTGTTCTGGGGAAAAATTCCGTTATGGTGTGAAATTGTCAGTTTTGGGGTAAAAATTGTCACATTTTTTTAAGCATCTCAGGGAAGACGTTTAAAATTCGGACAATTTGTATTGTAGGGCTAAGCCCATCCTACAAATATCAATTTTTCTGGGCGAAACATTGTCAATTTTCGTACAGAAAATTCCTTTATGGGGAGCAGTTTGACGATTTAGAGCGCTTATTATCTGAATAGACGAAAGGAGTTCTCTTGCTGTGGTCTCTGGTGCATCTGAAATCATTCTGCCCCCCCCCAGAGCAAGCGCTGGCTACGCCCCTGCCTAAAAATGCGTTATTTCATGGTTTTTTGAGACTTTTAAATTACGAAAAAGGGCTGGTTCAAGTTGGAATTGAGGAAAAACACTCATTGCCAGCAAAAATTGAAGGAAAAACGCCAACTAGTGGGTAAAAATAGCGCTCATTTCCGTGTAAAATTGAGAAAAAATCACAATGCAACTCCTCTTGAAAAAGTGCTTATTTGCGGGTGAAATTGAGAAAAAGCGTTCATCCGCGGCACAAATTGAGGACAAACTGATATTTTGCGGCGGCGAAATTGAGAGAACGCACCGATTCCGCACCGGTGGTTTGGTGATGTCAAGTGCAGGCAGTAATTAAAGTAATACACTCAAAAAGGCGTTACACCACGTTCTTTTGAGACCTTTTCACGTCTAAAATTAAGAAAAAGGGCTGGTTCAAGTTGGAATTGAGGAAAAACACTAATTTTCAGCAAAAATTAATGAAAAAAAAAACAATTAGTGGCTAAAAATAGTGCTCATTCACGTGTAAGCTTGAGAATAACCGCCAGGCAACTTCTGTTGAGTGGACATCAGGTACACTGGTGAAAATGTCAGATGGACCATTGCCTTTTTGCATCAGGCTTATATTCGAGAATCCGGAGGTGGGAATCTCAGTCAATTTAAGATCATCAGATATTGAATGTGCGCGAAAACGGTCACTATAAGTCGAAAATTAAAACTCTGCTGCTGGAAAAATGTCGTTTGTAGCCTTCTATACCTGATTTTATGTTCGAAAACTGACAACTTTTTCTCTCTAAAAAGTGATAATTTTGGAGCTAAACTTTATATTTTCGATCTGAGACGGTAAAGTGCGGTAATTTAGCGCACTGCGGTAACTGGACCTTTCGATCTTGGAGACGAATAGCTCATCGTCAGGAACTCACACAGGCTGTGAACTGTCAATATATGGCACATCCTCGCAATATGACCGTGAAATTGAGGTTTTCATGGAGGGTAATAATCTTTTATCCGAATGTCAGAAGGGCTTAAGGAAGAACAGGAGTACCATCGCAGCCGGGGTGAAGCTGATAGAAGAATGTTTGAGCGACGTAGAATCATACAAGTGCTCTACGCGCTATGTTCGACTTGTCTAGGGCCTTCGACTCAGTTTGTCATCGCATGCTGATCGAAAAGCTGAGGCAATACAATTGGTCCGAGAGAGCCTGCAGTCTCGAGCAGTCCTTTTCAGGCGGTAGGCTCCAATGCGTCGCGATTGGCAGTGAATGTTCACATCTCTGGGCGGTGGCTTATGGCGTGCCTCAAGGATCTTCTCAAGGTCCAGTGCTATTTATTATATACATCAACGATCTACCTGCGTTCCTCATAAGGGCATTGAAAGGTGTGAGCGTATGTATGAATGCTGATGACGTGACGCTGCGGTTCCCGGGAAGTGGCGCGAGTGATGTGTTGGAGGGGGAACGCCTCCTTCAGGAGTCGCGGTGTGACGCGAATGGCTGAATTTGTCTACGGCCCACAACTCCAACTCGTCACATCCTGTTCGGTTCCTGGGATTTATGTTGGACAAACGTCTCTCTTGGTTGGATCACGCTGACTTCGTTTGCACCAAGGTTGCAAGAAGGTTGTTCTTACTCAGGAGGCTGGTCAGAGTGGTGCCGAGGGAGGTCGCCGAGGGAGGCCTATTTTGCATTCGTGTACTCGCTGCTAACGTACGGCACGATTCTATGGGGAAACTCCAGATCAGCGGATGCCGTTTTCAAATTACAGAAACGGGCGATTCGTTGTCTGGATGGTCTTGCCTCAAGGTAGTCTTGCCGTGAGGCTTTTGCTTCACAGGGAATCCTTACATTCCCTTATTCATTTACATTCTGCAGTGCCTGGAATATGTCAAACGATCACTGGAAGTGCACTTGACCCTGAAAATAGGCATGGGCATAACACGAGAAGTGCTGGATGCCTGGCTAAGAGTGCTGTACGGTTGAGGACATCAGCGATCTCTTTCCCCTCGGTTGCGGTGGACCTTTTCAATGTTCTTCTGACTGAGATTTTTTAGTGCAACCGATACGCGGAAATGTGTGTGTGTGTGTGTTTTTTAGTGAGACAAATCTGCAGAATTGTTTTTTTTAGAGAGCGAAATCCAAAGTTGTTTTTCAGTGAGCCAGATCCAGGAAAATGCCTCTATTTTTTGCAAGAAAAGTCTGGAAAAATGTTGTCTTAGTGAGTGAAATCTGAGAAATTGGGTTTTTAATGAGGTAGATTGGCGAGAATGGTCTACCCCGCGAAATTTGGGTTTCATCACAGAAAGGAGCGGAATTGGTGTTTTATTGTGTGAAATTGGGTTCTGAAGATACGACATTTCCCTGTTCCGTTGGGTTTTAACTTTTTTTTCATCAAATCCGTGGGTGGGAAGGTGCCGCACTAAGTCTGCACTATCGACTCGAGGCGAGGGGGGGGGGCAGTGCTGCCTTGGGATCCATTGAGAACAGCTGTACCTCATTTTCTCGCTGGTTTATCCTTCCTGGAAAAAATTCCCGCCCGCCCTGTCGTATATGTCCTGAAATCGCACAGTTTGTTTGTTAAAATGGATTGATGTAACGGTCATCGATCCCATAAAACCTTGACAGTAGAACAATTAACAAGCCCCCGCCCATCCCTTTAAACCAGCGTCTACCCCACTACAATCATCCTCGTTGTCCTCGATCTTCACCAGCATTCTTAATACTCTCTCGTTGGCGTCCAAAAGGCATGACGATCGGGCTGGGTGGGTGGGTGGGGGGGATCTATTAAGGATGGGCTGTCTTCGACATTGAAAAAGGAAATTGGGTCATATTTTTCTCTCGAAACAATGCATACATAGCCGCATCTCCATGTATTACCCTCGCGTCTTGTCCCAAAGCTATTACATTTAGGAAGGCTTGACGTTTTAAAAATATTAATTCAGAGCCGCGCCTTCTCTCTATGTCTATTTTTAATTTTTTTTCTGAGTCATTCTATAGCCCGAAGACCCCCACCCCTCCTCACCACACTGTTACAAAATGTGATGCTCATCTTTGAGAGAGCACGAACATTGACATAATATGTCATCGCATTCTATTTCTTTGAGTAAAATATGAATGAATTAATTGGATTAATGATAGGCATTGGTTTCAGAATCATTAACTCTCGTCGTGCCGTCGACGGGGGATATTTAAACAGATTTTTATCAACAAAAGGACCCTATTATTTTACTTGTTATTTTAACTTGAAAACAAACCCTAAAATCGGGAATCCGAGGTATTAGTCACAGTCTAGGAGGGTGGGAAAAACATCCCTTATACAGAGTGATTTCATAGATGATTCATTCGCTTGTATTGTCTACTTGCAGAATCCAACCCTCCCAATATTCGCAAAATACCCGTCTGACAAGCGTTACGCCACGTTTGATCATCTTCGTATAGAAAAAAGTTTAAAAGTGTTTCTTTTCAACCGTCCTTCTCCCCTCCCCCACCACCCTTCTAGCTAAAGGAAATAATTAAATTGGCTACAATTCCACGATCGGTATCGTGATATCGAAATAAGGAGCGCGTGATCGAATTTTCTTCTAATAGAAAAATAAAAGGGGGTCGCTCGCGAATAAAAACCAATATGTTGAGTGCCCAACCGAGAGAACGCCTTGAGTTTGAAGTCACGAGTTGTTCCCTTCAAGATTTCGAAACGTGCATGCAGATCTAAAGTTCTCGAAGCTTTTTTTTTTCGTCCTCTCTTTGAATAAATTACTTTTTAAAGAAGATAGGCTTGTTGAATCTTCCTCACCGATTGATGTATTTATTCTGTTGGGCTTCTTCACTTAAAACCGTTTTCGTTATTGATAGCTTCATTGTAAACTCTCCCTGGGCTACCACCCCCCTCTCCGCCACTACTTAACATCCTATCAACTTTGAGATTTCTTTCAAACTCACCTGAAGTTTCTGTTCATGATAAGAAGACCCTTATTTAGACATTCTCCGTCGCACCCGCACCCAAAACGGGAAGATAAGTGAAATTGATACAGGCTGCTTCGAGCTTCTTATCACTAACTCTCTTTTAGTCAATGAGAGAATCCAACCATACTCTTTTTTCAATTTTCGTGTCTCTTCGAAGTCTTTTTTTTTTCTCGTCCTTGCTCAGTGGTTTATGGCATGTTGTCGTCTCGTTCCGACTTTGATTAAACAGTCGACCACACCCAAAGAAAGAAAAAAAAAATCCTATTCTCCCTATTTTGTTAGACACACACAAAAACCTCTGGACATTCCATTATTAGAACGAAAAATGAAGATCAGACTGGTGAACGACTAAAAAGAAAACACGCAATTTATAGTTTGTTTCCCCTAGTTTTTCATTCGTCGCGGTTATACTATTGCTTTCAACACTTAACGGCAGTGCAGAACTTTGCCGAAATTTAGTCATAACACGGGCGTCGCCATTCATTCCCTATTTCCCTTTTAAACAGTTATGTAACTTCGGAATTACCTCATTTCGCGGTCTATTTTTAATAACAAAAATTTTATCTGCAATGATTTCATTTACAGCGTGGGGTCACTTCCCAAGGTTATCGACATTCTTCGAACGCAAAGCCAAACTGAATAACAATTTAGATTAAAAAAATAATATATCCGCGTTAGAGATTGATCGATTTCTTTTTGAAAAAAACGCATTCATTCATTCATTACGCCGTGTTTTCATAATTATAATTAAAACAAGCGCGTAAAAAAATAATCCCACCTCCAACACAACGCCATTTCGATCACCTTGAAGCTTGGTAACGAAGTTGTAACTTTCAAAAGATCAGTCGAGATGATACAAGTTTTAAAATTAATATCTGCTTAAGCCCTCCCCTATAAAACCGGACGTTGCTCTTTCATAAAGAAGATAAAACGCCGAAGTCCACCTACCGTATGTCATTCATATTGTGCAATAAAAAGCTGCAATCTGCGTTTTTCAACTAATATAAGGGCGTCATCCATTTAGGTAAAAAAAAAATGTTATCGTCTAGGACAGTCTCGTCTATATGATACCGTGGATAAGAGGCGCCTTCGTCTTGGATGGACTATCTCATAGCTGCATAGGATAGGAGAGGCTGGGGAGACACGGGAAAAGAAACAGATCTCTCTGAGGAGTCATCTTCACATAGCTCAAGGGTGTGACTGTGTACCATTTTTTTTTCTTTAAACCATTTCATTTAAGTGCGTAATAAAAGCTATATAGAGAAGAAAGATTGATGACACGAGAGTCAAAAATCAATTTAACGGGCGATTGTGTATACCTTTTTTTTTTTTGCTTTTGTGTTTCCCTAGATAAGACACAGGACGCTCTCGAAAAAAAAAAAAACTATTCTCTTTCAGGAGGTTGGTTTTGAAAGGGCGATGGGGAGGGGAAGGACCAAGCGGAATTCTGCGGTAGGAATTAATTGCCCATAGTCCGTTCAAAAACCACCCCTTTCCCTACGAACCCCCTTCGCAATCATCTTTTCCAGGCCAACGTCATTTCGAAGTCAATTTCCTGCCTAGCCCTTCCATGCAAATTGGAAAGCCACCGCCTATTGTTGATAATAGGCTAAGATAAGGTGTTTTTTTTTTTATATTACAATTCTTCAAAGGTAGAACACGTGCAAGGCCCTACACCACAGCCACACCTTCATTTGTTGTTGTTTTTTTTTTGTTCAAAAAAGAAAAATTAAAGCCTGATGTTTGACCGTTCTACCGGATGCGTCAAAAAAACAGAAGGGAGTAAAAAAAGGGTTTTGTTTGCACTTCAAAAACAGTTTGAAACATTTCGCTACCCAGCTTATAAATGCTTCCTCATTCCTGAATTTGTTTTGTTGCCTATTAAAAAAAAAAAAAAAAGTGAACTTTGTGTGGTCCTAGGGTGATGGTGAGAGGGGGAGGGAAGCGGGTATATCAGAAAATAGGGGTAACTAGTGTCAATTAATTTTATTACTACAGTGCTGGTAGGTCGGTCGTGGAACCAGGGCGCGGAAGTATTATAAAATGTTGAATTCGTGATCATTGTGAAGTATAATTTGTCTATCGGGTTGTAACGAACGTACGCTTCTGAAAGTTTTAGGGCCCCCCCTCCCGCCTTAAAAAAAAGGGTGCATGTTTGTAATGGTGACAAGGGGGGGGGGGAGCAATTAGAACTTGAAGACTTCTCTTCAAGTTTTTTTTTGTATCTCCCTTCTACTGCTATGCATTACGTCCATTACGTCACATACATTCATCTTTCTTTTCTTATTATATTAACATTGGGATAAAGTTCTTGTGGGGCTGTTTACAGCTGGGAACTCGAGAGAATTCTGAAGCGCGGGAGGGGATTCAATTCGTAAAATATTTATTTAATTTTTTTTTTTTTATCGTGGGATTTTATTTCTTGTCAAACTGATAAAACTCTCCGTCTCTTTTTTTCGGTACTATAACGCACACTAAATTAGTTTTTAAAAGGTTATCCCTTAAGACTCTCGAAAATAAGTTGAAGGAGGCTGTATAAAGAGGCCATTTAATGATTTCCTAATGGAGCCCCCGTCTTCATCAGCTAAGTACCCCCCACCAACCAACTCTTGGGGAGGAGGGGGGTTATAATCCTCTGCAGTATACATTTTCGAATAAGCGTCGTGACTCCACGCTTTTTTTTTTTTTTCCTGTCGTATAAAAGAAAAGTACGCCCTAAAGGAAGCGCTAAGCTTTCAATGATTAGCCCATTACAAAAGGGCGTAATTTGAAGAAGCCGACATTATGTGAGTAACTAAAAAATTTGTTGAAACACAAATTAGGAAGGTACAGGTTCAAGGAATAAAGAAGAAGGGAATGTAGTTAATCTTCGATCCGTTGAAGAAGCGTCGCCTAGATGAAAAAAAAAGAAGCGAGGCGAGCGTTGAAAAGGCCGCGTGTCGTGAGACCCATTAGCTTTAGATTAGTTAGACCGATTCGGACTGTCGAGATTAAACGCGATGAAGACCCTATAGTCGCGACCACGCATGCCATTTCACGAGCGTTTGATTCCGGTCAATCACGAAATATACTCGCGGCAAAACTTGAATATCTGGGTCTCTACAAACTCGCCGTTGGCACAATAGAATCTTTGGTCAGTGGTTGACAATAATTAGCGTAAGGCAGCAGGGTTCGATAACTGGACCTCCTCTTTTTAATGCTTATACATAAATGCTCTCCCAGCGGGTCTCCTTTCGGACTTTACGCAAGCTTTCCTGTACGCTGACGGTCGCCTCTGGGGCTACGACTCATGAGGCTGCTGGTAATTTGCAGCCATGCGACCGAGACTATCGATGGCTGCAGGTGTCTGTCTAACCGTGTAGTTTTGAACAAGTTACAAAACCCAGGATTTCAAACTAAATCTCTCCAGCTCTGCGGTGTCGGCTGATAATGTCAAGTTCCTGGGACTCACAGTAGACTCTCGCCTCTTTTGGGCGCCCCATGTTGATGTGTTGTGTTGGGTTCTCTCTCGGTCGCTTTTTGGTCTTCATCGGCTAGCTTTCTCCGTCTCACGCTCCATGCTGCAAATGGTTTGCTTTGCATTGTTTCACTCAAGAATGACGTATGCCATATCCGCCATACTCTGCTCCTGCCACCAGGGTCTTCAAAGGTCAAAGTTCAGAGAGGCCGAAATAAGATCGATGTACTCAAGTGCCGATTGAGTTGCTCTCAGGTATAGGATCCGAGTTTCCTTGGGCCCCAGCTCTTCAACAAGCTTGATCTTGTTTTCAGAAACTTGTCACTGAGAACTTTCAAGGACAAAATCAAGGCCCGACTTCTTGAACTAGCGCCTTATCCCGTCGCTGATTGCCTTGAGTCATCTTCCTCGAGCTAGTCGCCTCACCACCTATCCAAATTTGACGTTGTCCTTGTCTCTTGGTCTTCCATATCGAGTCTTGCGTCTTGGTCTTGCATTCACAATCCGTCTTGGTCTTGGTCTCGCAGGCTCAGTCTTGTTCTGCGCAAGAGTCTCCCGAGAGTCTTGCTCGTTATGAGGGGGGGGGGGGAGTTGGTCACAACTATGAACTTACTTGTTCTTTCTCAGAAGTTAAAAATGAGGGAAATAAATTGTTCACTTTTTTAGTTCGAGGAATTTAGCTGCTGCCAATGATGGCTAGTACGCATCCAGAGGTCATCTTGACCCACCCCCCTCAAATCATAAGAAAAACAGATGGCGAGAAAAATTAATGTACATAATAAATTGTTAATTCCTCCCCTTATTACCATCAACCCCTTTCATCATCAGCCGCCTCCTGCAAATCACCTCCCAATTTCCCACCCAGGGGTGGATACACAGGATTGACCTGCCGCATGGCACGGGTCATTAGGAATATATCTGCCCCTTCTTTTTGCATAATCTTATAGCAATACAAACCTACGTAAAGTAACTAGTATAAAGGATGTAGCTATAGTTGCCAACACCTTCAACTTCACCCCGTAGAGAACTATCGTTAACCTACGGTGCAGCCAAGGGACTTGAGAAATTGAGTGCTAAAAAATATCCAATATTAAAAATAGCTATTCCAACCGTAAAAATGGATAAACAGACTATGATTCGCGCCAAAAAAGCCTGCTTCGCGCTTTGAAAATGGCTAAACTAACTATTTTCTGGCGATTTTCACTCTATAAGTGGTCAGTCTGACTTGCACTAATGAAGTGACTAAACTGACTCTACGCGCCCTGAACAAGGCCTAAACTAACTGCCTTAAAAATGGCAAAAGTGACGATTCGCGCCTTGAGCATTTCTCAGCATATATTATAACGAGTTCTGGCCTGATAATGGTAAAATCGACCATTCTCGCGCCAAAAAGGGCCAACCTGAACGTTCGCTCAACATGGCTCAATACTGACTATTTGCGCTTTATCCCAACGGACTATTCATGCCCGAAAAAAACCGGCTAAAATGACCATTCGTGCTCAAAAATAGCAAAATTGAAGATTTGGGGCTTTGACACGCGGCCTTCAAAATGGCTAAACTTACAATTTGTGCGCTGAATATTACCAAATAGTTCTGGCTCCAAATAATCTGCATCTACGAGCACTAAAAATGTCTAAACTAACCATTGGCCATGGCAATGCCAAAAAATGATGATTTTTGACATAAAAATGACCAAATCGACGATTCGTGCACCCTAAAGAGCTATAAAAACATGAAATAAAATACCCTTACAGGGCCTACATTTTAATTGCATTCACAGAAAACTCAGGCCTTGAAAAAATGACAAAACCAACCGTTCGTGCTCCAAAATGGCCAAACTGACCATTTTAACCTGTAAAATGACCAAACTGGGCATTCTTCTCTCTAAAAAGGTCAAACTTGCCCCTTCCTGCTCCAAAAATGACCAGACTAACCATTCGAACTCTAGAGTGGCAATTTGAAGATTCATGCCCTCCAAAAATCACGTCGACTATTCCACACCCTGACAAGGGCGCCCTAGAAAGGCCATACCGACAATTCTTATCCTACCAAATAGCAACTGATCATTCGCGCCGAAAAAGTGGTTTGACGGGCTTTTCACCCCTAACAAATGCCTTGATGGACTATACAAACCCAAAAAATGGTAAAGCCGAATGAGAAAATGGCTGAAATTCATACCCCAAAAGTGACCAAACTGGATGCAATATGGGGTTGCGGGTTTAAATCCCGCCGGGGAGTCAATTTTTCCTGAAGCTCGAATTGTGTTGGGCTCTGCCCTACTCAGAGGCAGATTATTGAGTAATATCAATTTAATTTCATTAATTTATTACTTTAAAGGAATACTAGATACTGCATACAAGCGGAATTTCTAGGAGATTGAAACGAGTCTTTAAAACCCAGGATTGGTGTACAAATAAGGCGAGAAAGTGTAATCCGCGTGATACACGAGGGTTAATCGGACGGAGGAGGTCGGGATTCGCGAGGAATGACCCGAGCAGCTCCCCCGTCCATAAATGAAGGCATTTGTTATCTTGAATTCTTGAGCCGAATTTAGAAACACCCGGGTTATCGAGTGGCATTTGGCGATTTGGGAAATTATTTGAGTGACCCTCCCCCCATCCCTACAAATTTTACTACAGATCTGCCTTTGAAGAATAGAATTATGGATCGCGAATCGCTTTTATGAAAAGAGAATGTACCATTCGAATCCCGTCCGAAGTGTTGTGGTTTTTCAGTCATTTCCTCTTTTTTCCTCGAGAAAAGCACAGTTTACCGATTCCATGCTTCTGTCCATTTCTTTCATTTACTAATAAGATTAAAAATGTATTTAAATTTACTTCAAAATGATGAAGTAGCGGGAGGTTGTTCTTCACTGACACTGGTTTTACCGAAAACATGAACGCAACAAAACGAGAGCGACACAGCTTTGCACATTTGCTTTTGAAAAAACAGCATTTGTTTGTCTAACTAGCAAAATCTGCTAAACTGATTTTAGTAAGAAGTATAAGATCACGAAATTGGGTTTTAAATAACGAAAGTACACGAAATCGGTTCTCGAAGGAGCAAAATACGTGGCATTTGGTTATGAAAGAGCGAAAACCCGTTGCAAAATTGGGGTTGATAGAGCCAAAATCGTGACATTTGTTTTTGTCGTAGTTCGTCTTTCGACAGTATTTCGAATTGGCCAAATCCGTGGAACTGATTCCAGAAAGAGCCAAACCCGCGAAATTTGGATTATGAAAGTTGAGAAATTTGAATTTCCAGGAGCTAAATCCACGAAATTGGGGCTTGAAAGAGTCAAAACCCGCGAAACGCCAATTCTTGGTTGTTGGTGACTACTTTGTCACTGCAAATATTTAGGAAAAGCTCTGATCCATACATGGAAGTTAAAAAAATGCTAATTCCAGACTAAAATTGAGAAAAAACGCTAATTGACGGCTAATAATGAGAACAACCGCTAATTGACGGCTAATAATGAGAAAAACCGGTAATTGACGGCTAATAATGAGAAAACCGCTAATTGACGGCTAATAATGAGAAAACCCGCTAATTGACGGCTAATAACGAGAAAAAATGCTAATTTTATTCATGACAAAAATGGAGAGAAAGCGCTAATTTAAGGTGAAATTCAGAAAAAAACATGTATTCGTAACTACCTAAAAGCTTATTCGCAGGTAAAATTGAGAAGAAGCCATAATTCGCGATTTCTGCCGGTAATCATACGTCAGTAAAATTGAGAAAATGTTTTTAATTCGCGGGGCTAAAATTGAGACAAAAGTGGAACAATTGGGAATTCGCTACTAAAATTTGTAAAATCACTCATTCGCGGCTTGAATTGAGAAAAAGGGCTCATTCGAGGCTAAAATTGAGAAAAAATGCTAATTCTTGACAGAAATGAGGAGCTACGCTAATTAGTGGCTAAAATTGAGTAAAAGGGCTCATTTGCAACTAAAATTGAGAAAACGCCAATTAACGGTTTCTGGCGCCACTTTGTCGCCGAAATGAGAGAAATCCCTAATAATTCAAGACAAAAAGTGAAAAAATCGGATAAGTGAAATTCATGTTGTCTGGCTCTTCCGTGGCTCACAACTCACAAGAGCAGGTTTATGAGCTAAACAGCGAATATTACTGTTAGAATTTTGATTATTTGATGATTCCGGGACTTAATTTCCTCTTGCCCTACCAAATAGTCTGCAGTCAGAGAGGAAGACGCGCAATTTTTTTTATTCGCAATATTTTGGAGGCCAAACAGTTTGTTTTCAGACTTTAACAGCACGATGAAAAACTCAATTTACTGTGAAATTGGCTGTGCCGAGTTTTTGAGAATGAAAATGAGATTCTGGAGCGAATTCCCCGGTTTTTTCAGTAGTCCATGGAACTTTGTAGGCATTACATGTGTTTTGTGTCGGACAGCCCGTTTTTTAGGCAAATAAGTCAGATCGTGGGGCAAAATGTAATCTGAATTGAATGGTTGGGGGTGGAATGGTTGGTTGGTGTGATCGTCCCTCCGTCTGTCTGTGTCTGATAATTTTTATTTCAAATGTCCGTTGGTGCAAACGATCTGGTCCCTCAGAGGAAGAAATGTGGGGAAAAAATCATAAGTGCAAAGCGAGTTTTCCTCAATTATTTCCCGTTGGGTGGCTAGAAGGAAGGGGTTACCTCACTCTTTATTTGGTCGACTATTCGGCCAATTTCACACACACCATAAATTGCCGATAACGATAGCTATAAAGGCTAAAAGTACAACTTTTTACGACTTTAAAAATGAATTTTGGCTTAATAGCGTCTCCGCGGAATGAGGAAAGGGGGCTGGATAAGAAAAAAACTTCTGTAAAGGAATGTCCGAGTGTAGCCCTTTTAGTTTTTTCGTCCCTTTTTTTTATACACGCTTTCAACAATGTGTTGAAACTCCAAAAGTGATCGTCGCCGTCAAGTTTTATGACTTTTTCTCACAAAAAATGAATGAAAAGCACCTCATAAATGAATTTTATTAGTCTCTCCCCCGAAGAATTATGGGCACGCCCCCCTTCCTAACTCGCCATGGGTGTGATCGAGAGAGGAACATCATGCGTGAGTGAGAAGTTTTAAAAAACGGACGCCCCTACTGGTATATAAATCAAAAAGTTTGATTAAAATACTTGACGTTCTTAACAAGACTCGGTAATTTCTATTAATTAAAAAATTCAAAGAGTGTAGTTTCAGTAAACAACTTCCGTACAAGTTGTAAAGGAAAAGGCACCCGTTAAGCGTACATAAAATAAAAAACGCCGCCTATAAATAGCGTCTTGGTGTCGGGGAATTGAATGGGATGATGGGGCTATGAAGTTGAAGAAAAGAGAGCCTAGAGAGAGAGGTCTTAATGAGTAAACTACTTCGTTGTTTAAACCTTTTGGGGTGACGTCACTCAGGAGTGAAAACAACGCGAGAATTTTACGCAACCCTGTTGGTTCTACAGTATGAACTTTATCGTCGACATAAAAATATTTTTAAAAAACCAATATTCGAATGTTTAAAAAGTCCTCTTTAGATCTTAGAACATGAACCAGAAAGGCTAATATGCTGAGAGACGTCAAGCGTTAAATGAGAGAGAAAAAAAAAAAACACCACTTTGTCCATGCCACTGGAGTGGATAGAGGCGAGTCCTTCTCCCCTCTTGCCCTAATTAAAGACAGCTCGGATCTCAATCAGGGCGTGATGACAGCTGAAGAATTTCCGGCTTTTCAAGCAACCGAAAAACTGTTTCATTCAAGAAAACAATGAACAGAATAATAGTTGACCATTTTCTTCCCATCGGTTGTGGCGGAAGCGGGGAGAGGGTAAATCCATTACATGAGTCAGTGAACAACAAAATTCCTACATTTGAAGTCGAAAATTTGCAAAATTGCAAGTTTCGGGTCCAAATATCCGCGAAATTGCTAATCTCTGGTCCTTATTTTCGCTAAATTTTAAGTTATACTGTTAAAAAAAAAAGTAAAGGAAATCCTGAAGTAAGCGGTGCGGTTACCACATCACACACAGTCTGGTGAATATCCGCAAAATTGTAATATTTTGGAGCTAAATATTCGCGAAATATAAAGTATCTTGGCCGAACATTCGTTAAATGGCAAGTTTCAGGAATTTCAGTAAAATCGGGACTTGATTTTGGAGAAATTGCAAATTTCTGCGATAGATATCCGCGTATTGCAGGTTTTCAATTGTTTCTTGTTTGTTTTTGAACCCCGTGCTAGCCGGCCACGAAAGACAGCGCCCCCGGGCCCCGTACCCCAAAATTATATTTCACACAGGGCCATAGGCCACGCATCTCGTCATTGAACTGTATCCGCTACCTCACAGTACGAAGCACGAAAATCGCTGCGAGAGACCACGAATTAGCCCTTTTCCTCAAATTTAGCTGGGAAGTCACTCTTTTTCAAAACATTTCAGCCGTGGAACTTCCCCCTTCCCCCCTCCCCCCAAGAATTGTCCAATAGCGCGATTTTTCAACATTATTAGCCGTGAAGTTTTCTCCAAAACCCTCAAATTGTCGTTTTTCCCTAATTTTAACCACAAATTACTCTTCCTAATCTTATTGCTCGGTGAAAGTGGGTGCACCTAACCGGTTCCGATGGTTGGAGTCCTGTGCAAAGAGTTCCAAGTACCCATGGGGTCGCATGGGTGTACCTCTACCTGCACCTATCAGGGCTTGAGCGGAGATCTCTATGATTCCCCTCATGTCTTGAATAAACAATATACTTATAATGTACGTAGCGTTCAAGATGGCTTTATCTCAGCGCTTTTTATATTTTTCTGCCGCTTTATTTCATTATTGTCGCGAATTAGCGTTGTTTCTTACTTTTAGCCGCGAATCAGCGCTTCTTATTTTCAGTTCAAGTCGTGGAAGTGCTTCACTTAATTTTAACCTGAGAACTATGACGTTTTCCCCAACTTTAGCCGTGAATGAGCACGTTTTTCTCATTTCTATCCGCCTATTAGCACATTGTCTCAATGTTATCCGTAAATTATGGTGTTTACTGAATTCTAGCCACGAATCGGTGTTTTAGCCTATAGTCATTGCCGCGAATGCACACTTTTGGTCCATTTTAGCTGCGAATAAACGTATTTCATTTAAATTCAGCCGCCGCAAATTTGCGTTTTTCATAATTTTAACCCGAAATAAGCGCTTTCTCCCATTTCATTTCGCGCATCCGATTTTTTTTTCAATTTTCTAGTAATTTATACTCCACAATCCGCGAAATAGCGTTCTTTCCAATTTTAGCTGCGAACGGACCCCATTTCTCACTTTAGTCGCTAAAATTGAGAAATCACCAAAACTAAAATTGAGAAATCTCCAATTCGTGGTTAAATTTAAGAAAACGCAAATTCGTCTTTTCTGGAGCCAACCTCGTGTCAACGTAGAACAAAGCGCCAACGTATGTCAAAAATTTGACTAATATTGCTAATTCACGCCTGAAATTGTGAAAAACGCAAATGTGCTGTTATTGGGTCTTAAGTCTGCGGCCAAAATCAAGAAAAAACGTTCTTAACGGCATTTATAGGCCGTTGCCCAGTCAGTCGCGACGGCATCCAAAGCCTTACTCAGATCTTAAAATCTGCGGAATATGCCAGCTTAGGATCTAATTATCGGTGAAATTTAGCAAGATTTCCGATATTTAAGCCCTGTTCACACGATGCAATGTTTGAAGTTATATATTGCATGCTGATTTTTTAAAAACATTATGTTCCTTGGTAGTGACCGGATGTTTTTAAAAATCCAGCATGCAATTAAGCTTCAAACATTGCATTGTGTGAACAGGGCCTTACTCTCGCGAAATCGCTAGGTTCTGGTTTTTATTTCCGCGAAATTTAGAGTTTTGAGGATCTTTCTTAGTAACAGTGGAACCCTAGCCGGCCGGCTACGACAGTGTCCAAAGTCCAGTGCCCCATATCCTGACGAATAGCAGCAGAATTGCAATATTTAGAGATAGATATTTGTGAGTTAGCCAATTCCGATGCTAATTTGAACTGAGTTACAAGATTCCTGGCTCTATATCCGCTAAATTAAATGTTTCGGGTTTCAATTTAAGCCAAATTGCATGTTCGGGAACTCATCGGCGTCTATCCCTCCCTGATGGTTAGACGAGAACACCCCCCCCCCCTTATGAGCAGTAATCCCCCCACTCAGTGAAAATAAATTTCAGTGCCTAGATTTGACAAATTGGATGGAATCAACACCACGTAGCGTTAAATTATGGCTTTTATCAGCGCTTTTTTCACACCTTATTCGTAGATTAGCGCTTTTTTTCAATTTGAAGCCGTGAATTGGATATTCTTCTTCATTTCAGCAGTGAATTGGCGTTTTCTTCATGTTAGCTGCGAATTAGTGTTTTTTTCACTCTTAGTCACGAATTAGCGCTTTTCCATTATTATAGCCTTAAAGATACATTCACGGGAAGACCGCGAACTGGCATTTTTTCAATTTTAACCGCTAATTAACGTTTTTCTCCATTATTACCTTTACTTTAATTTGCGTATTTTTCTCAATTTTACCTGGATATTTGAGCTATTTCTCAATTTTAGCCGCAAATTAGCGTTTTCATTTCTAACGCTCGCTCATAGTCATGAATCAGCGTTTTTCTCAATTTTAGCCACGAACTAGCGATTTTTCTCAATTTTACCCTCTAATGTGCAATGTTTCTTAATATTTGCCACGTATTAGCGGTTTTTTTTTTACTCCTGGCCATTAGTTAGCGTTTTTTCTCAATTTTGGCCAAGAAGATTCCTTCATCAAAAAGTCACGAATTGGCGTTTACTTAATTTTAGTAGCGAATTAGAGTTCTTCTCAATTTTGGCCATGAATCGGCACTTTTTATGAATTTTACCTGCGAAGTAGCGTTTTTCTCAACTTTAACCGTGATTTAGCGCTTTTTCTACATTTTATTCACGAATTTTAGCACTGCTTCTCAATATTATCCGCAAATTACAGTGAATTTTCTATTTTTTTAACAGCAAATCATCCTTTTGTCTCAATTTGAGCCTTAAATTAGAGGGTTTTTTCGCATTTTAGACTGTAATTAGCGATTTTTCCCAATTTCAAACGTGAATAACTGGTTTCCCAATTATGTTCCGCGACAAGCTCCTTTTAAAAATGTTTGCTATGAAGTAAGTTATAGTGCTATCGCCGAGTATAGAGCCATTTTATAGCTAAAATAAAGTAAAACGCCATGATGTGCTGTTCTTGAACCAGGTCCGCGTACAGAATTGATTTGCTAATTCCCAAATATTAGAGAGTACCCGGCCCTGTTGGCTGAACGTCTGAGGTCGAAACGGAGACTGGACCGCACCTTGGGTGCAATCTTCGCAAATGTTTGGTGATTGCATAGCTCCCTACATCCAATTGATAAAAACGCGCTTGATCACGTTTAAAATTGAGAAAATCTATCCGCTAATTACAGCTTTTACTCAATTTCAGCCCCGAATTGATGAATTTTCAGAAAATCCGTGAAGCTGCTGGTTCAAGAACAGAACATTATGGTGTTTATTCTAAAATTTAGCCATAAAATGGCTCTATAGTCCGCGATACTGCGACTTTTTCACAATTTTGGTTTGGAAGTTGCACCGTGAAACAGCGGATGAGCGTTTTTTTTTCTCGCCGTTTCAGTCACGAATATTTGCGCTCTTTCCAGCCTTCATGGAGCGTAATTGTCCTAAGCACAGATCACACACATACAAAAAACAACAACAACAACAAAAATCAGTGCTCCTTCGCAATTTCAGCCACCCAAGTGCCTACACGAACTGTAGGGGTCAGCGTATTTTGTCTATTTTAGCCACGAAGTTGCCTCCGTAAGGCGCGAATTAGTATATTTTTCAATTTTAGCTTCCAGGATAGCGCTAGCGTGGGCTTAATCAAATATTTTGCGAAGAATTTGGTGAGCATCTTTCAACGCACAATCCTTCAGGTCGGATGGACTGAAAATCGTCGAAAAAAGCCAAATTACCGTCCAACCGGATACCAAGACTACTTTTCACGTACCTTCATCCTTGAACATTAAACCTAAAAATCCTAATTTTTCCATCTTCAAGCTATTCGGGGGGCGACGGTCCGCCCAATACTCGCCACTACCTTGGTACACTACTGCTGGGGCGCAGGGAGCAAACCCCAAAAAGTTTAGTAATTTATGGAGGTAACCACGCGAAATTCATGTTTCCTAAAAGATCCAGATTCGCGAAATTTGGGGTTAGAAAGAGCTAAATCTTGCACAATTTTGCACTTGCAATGCAACCCTAAAACCTCAATTTAGTGGCAATTTGTTTGTCACCTTCCCCCTTCCAACTGTAATTTTGCAGCAAATTTCTTCAGTAACTTACGATTTCGAGGCTGTTTCTCGTTCCGAACTCGCAATTTCACTGCCGGTGAACATTCTAATTCGGAAGTTTGCGGCTAGTGCTCCCGGGGAAAATGCAATTTCGCGTCAATTTTGTGGCTTTTAGGGCTATGCTTGAAACTCACAATGTCGTGGCTAATTATTCACCGAAACTTTTACGAGTATGTAGCCCTGAAACTTCAAATTTATTTTCTGTATCCCACGAAACTTGTAATTCATGGCTGCCCCCCCCCCTCCGCGGTGTTGACCGGTTTTGTCACGGGAATGCCTGATGCATCTGGATGCTTCATTGTAACATTGATGTGAACGATGAACGAACTGAGTGAAATATATTGCCCCCCACCTTCTTAGGGGCAGTAATATAAAGCTTTCCACCTCGTTACAAATATACCTAGCCACCCCCACCACCACCGGTAAAATTCTCAGCCTTATTGTGTGCTACATTTCCGGATTATTCCCCCTCCCGGTGTCCACCTTGTGCACACACCAATCAAGAACTATCGGACAGCGTCCCCCCTTGACACTGATGGACGCTCCCGCGTCCAACTCCCCCCCCCCTTGTGTAGACACCCCTGCGGGGCTTAGTACAAGCCAAATTGCCAATTTTGGACCTTTTTTGTGGAGGTATAGATTCAGCAGGCTAGCCGGCCCCGACAGTCGAGCCCAGAGCCTGACAAATACCGGGCAATTGGAAGTTCCATGGCCAAATATCCGCGGCACGGCGACTTTAGGGTCGTTATTCCTGTGAAAATGCGTGTTTCGCTTCGTCTCTTAAATTAGGTGAAAATGCAAGTTTTGGGGCTTAATGGGGAACTGGCACGGTTTTCAAACGTTTGTTTTTTCTCTAATTGATCTGCGAATTAGCGCTCTGAAAGATCCCTCCCACGCCTCGATAATAAGCCCGTTCCCTCGCTGCAGTTCACGTTATAGCGAGAAAGCCGTCTCTCTCTCTAGTAGGTCTTATCTACAATTTCATCAACAACTTTTTTTTTTCTTTCACCGTCACACCTTTAGCCGCGGCTGCTGCTGCTTCGTTTTTAATTTACGAGGCGTCAACTTTTTTAACTGCTTTTCCCGCTGAGATTTCCACATGTCAGGCATTCCCCCCCCCTCTTCATTCAATCCCCAACTCGTAAAAAATATGTGTATAGGTATGTATTTTTTCTAACTTCTTTAACTCTTACGTGTGCTTTATGGAGCAATCCTGCTGTGCGAAGACTTTTTTTTTTCTTCTTCTTTCAAAGATATACTTTTTCAAACCTTTAGCGCAGCGTTTGTTGGTGTGGAATGCACTGGGATGGTGGATTCTGTAATACCTGAGTCTGAGACTGTTTTTTTTTTGTTTGTTTGAAATGCCTTAAAGCAGCGTTATCTATGTAACATTAGTATTCCAAAATAGTGGGCTGCAAAGGGTTACTTTTTTTTGTTGGTACTTTGTGAGTGACGTTTGAAAAGGGCCCTATTAAGTTTTCGAGTGATTTTCATTAGACCCGGAGTATTTTTGAGGGGTGGGTTAAGACCACACACAAGGTTGCTGACGTGGTGGGCCTTGTACTTTTTTTCTTTTTTTTTTTCCACAACAAAATTCTTTAGCCTATTAATCACGCAATTTAAAATAAAATACGAATCTTTCTCTCGGACACCAGGAACTTTTACAATTCTTCGAGGAAAAAGGTGACAAAGCTGTATAAATTTAGACTGAGACATTCAAGGGTGGGTGTAGTGGCGGGGAGGATTATCTCATGTTTCTCAAAATTGATTATTCATATTACGATGCGCACGTCTCACCATTTTGACAAGAAGAAAAGGAACCGTTTGAAGCGCATCTCTTTCTCTCTCTCTTTTTTTATTTTTTATTATCGTAGCGGCGTTTTCCGGTTTATAGCTTGCCAACACCAAAAAGAAATGTTCCGTTATCTTGATGTCGAATACAGGGTGGTATGAAGGGTGGAATGAACGTGATTTTTTTTTATGTGAACTATGCCTGACGTGAGAATGCCCTCTTTTATCATTTCCTTATTTCATTTTAAACTGTTTTCCCCTAAATAAAACTTCATGGAGTGAAGAGCTGTAGGTTGTAGGAAGCCCTAAAAAAAAAAAGATGGTGTTGATAAACAGCCTCTCTCATTCTCGATCTTCTCGTCACGCATGCCATAATGCACCATCTTTTTTTTTTTTTTTTTTTTTTTTTTCAAACAT
The DNA here is from genome assembly GCA_038030265.1 of Corythucha ciliata. Taxonomy (NCBI): domain Eukaryota; kingdom Metazoa; phylum Arthropoda; class Insecta; order Hemiptera; family Tingidae; genus Corythucha; species Corythucha ciliata. Next base: position 12,934,299 of record CM075938.1, read on the forward strand.
AAATTTTGAATGGACTCCATTGAAAGTATGACCAAGAAAATCATCGAGGGGCATCTTTTAAAAAGTTCAGATCAAAATAAAACAGTAGGAAGGGGTACGGTGAAAACATTCCTGAGATGAGACTGTCACTATCCTAATAACAAAAACAACGGCACGGAAATTCTCCACTCCGTTGCAAAAGTAATGATGATGAGAAAGTATAGAGAGGAAGGGGGTAGTTAAACTCTGTTAACTAAGATGAAACTCAAGTGCCTCTATTTCAAATGAACCTTATCCTTCGTGAAAGAGGCCTTCCCATTTCCAGTTGTATAAATGAAAAAGTAAACATTAAATTAGTAAATTCCCAAACTCCCTAAGAAACACTAACAATTGTTGATGATAACGATGAGGGGGGCGGAGGCTGTAATAAACATCTTCAAGAAAGGCGTCCTTAACAAATTATAGATTGTTCTTTTAAATAGGAAAAGAGTTGATTTTTTTTTATTACATTTTTTACGACAGGTGGCCGTTGTGCGCGCGACTCACACTTATAAAAGCTTCAAAGCTCATTGCCCCCTTGTAAATCAGCAGCCTTCCTTCAACTCGCCACAATAAATTGCTTATATCCTTTATTTTTGAACGAGACTTTAAATTAACTTTTAAAAATAGATCGTAGCGCCTATAAATATCCCCTCCCTTCACTACAATAATCATTGCACGAATTTTTTTTTTTTCGTTCAGACAGACTTTGCACGAGCCAACCGGGTGCGCAGCATCGCAATTATGTTTACCCCATTGTTTCCTCCTTTGGGGGGGGGGGGGACTTCGTGCTCTTAAAACTTTCTCAAGACTTTACCTACCCCCCTCCCCTCAACCAACCACTTAAAAAGTCCTAAGGTGGTGGTAGTGGTGGTGGGGGGGGGGGTTGAAGCTTATTCGAATACAGAGAAATCTTAATCTTATCTGTTTGACTTCGCATCTTCCGCAATTTATTACTTTTCTTTGCGAAGCTATCTGATTCGTTTTTCTCCCTATTTTCATCCACTTTTATGGATGAAACACGGCATCTAAATGGGAAAAGCCTGAGCTATGAGAAAAACTTGTGCGATAATTTTTGTTCAATTTCAGGCACGGATCCAGATTTTTGCTAGAGGAAGGGCGCGCATAGAAACCCCACCCCACCACAACTACAACAGTGAACTTATCAATTTGCCAGGATTTCATGTTTTTCCAGGAATTCGACTTTCTGTGGTGACCACGGCCCCAGGGGCCATTGGCGGATTTAAGGGGTTTTTAACCCTCTGAAACGAGAAGGCGATCTAATATGCTAATATTGGGGCAAGAAGTATGCGAAAAGCGCTAACGAGTGACTGGAATAGCGAAAAAGCTGAAAACTAACCATGAACCGGCCGTAATTGAGAAAAAACTAATTCTCCGCTATAAAATTGAGAAAAGCCAGGAATCCACTGCTCAGCAGGAATTTTTAACGCCAATTCGTGATTTCTCACGGAACCATCAGGACAGGAAATTGAGAAAACGTGATAAATCACAAGGAAAGAAGGGGAAAAATCACTAATTCATGGCTAACATTATAAGATACAGAACACGTAAACTTCTAATAAAATTGTAAAAATGCGTTAATTCGCGGATCAATTTGAAAAAATACGCTAATTCGCGACAAAAATAGAGAAAAAGTGCTAATGTGCTGCTAAAATTGAGAAACACGCCAATTCACGGTGGAGAAAATATTAAATTCGTGGTTGAGTTGTCAAACAGCGCTCATTAGTAGCGGCTAAAATGGAGACAGGCGCTAATTTGCGGATCAATTTGAGAATAAAATGCGGCAATTCGAAAAAGAGCTAATAATGCTGCTGAAATAGAGAAAAACGCTAATTAACGGATACATGTTTGCTAAAACCCACTTATTCACAACTAAAATCAATTGAGATGTGTGTAGAACTGTATAATTCGCTGGTAAAATTGAGAAAATGTTCTCATATGTCATTCGCAGCTAAAATGGGGGAAAAACAATAATTAGTGGATCAATTTTAGAAATTTCACGGTTGAAATCGAGTGAACGCGGTAATGCGCGGCTAATATTGAGAACACAAAGTGACGATTCGCGGCAAAAAGCGCTTATCCGCATGACTAAGAAGTGAAGAAAAACGCAAATTTATTGGTATAAAATGGAGAAAAGGCGCTAATGCGCTGCTAAAATTAAAAAAATCTAAATCACGGATTCATTAATGCCAAAACCCGCTTATTAACAGCTAATGATGAGGCAAACGCAGATTCCCGCCTAAGCTTGAGATTAAGAGCTCAAGCGCTGGTAAAAGTGAGAAAATGTATTAATTCGCGGCTAAAGTTGAAAAAAGATTCGCAGCTAAAATTGAGAAAAACGCTAATTCGCAGATTTTAAGAAAATCCACTAATTCGAGTACAAATTAAATTGAATAGCAGCAGTTATTCGCTGTTAAAGCTAGAATATAATTCGCGGTTAAAATTAAGAAGTAATTTGCGGCTAAAATTGAGAAAAATCTCTCATTCGGAGCTTAAATGGGGGGGGGCTAATTCACGAATAATTCTGTGAAATATGCTGGTAAAATTGAGGAAACGTGGTACCTAATTCGCGTCAAAAATGGATAAAATGAAGAAAAACGCTTGTTCTGGCTAAAATAGAGAAAAAGCGCTAATGCGCTCCTAAAATTGAGATAAACCCGCTAATTCGCGGAGACATTTGAATAAACAAGAGGGTGTGGCCTGGAAGCATGTTGGAACTAGTGGCTGGAACGTTGTTTCATAAAAAGAAAGAGTAGATGAGATTTATGGTGGAACCCCTAGATACGCAACTGCCAGGGGCGTATCTATAAAGGGACTCGTACAGGCCTGTAATCTGCGAAGTTGCAGTCCTCGCATCAAGTGTGTAGCCAGCTCTTGGACTCAGGAAAGGGACAGTGACTGAAGGAGCTGGCATTTCACTTCCCGCCATAAACTCTGCCTGCCACCAGGGGCCCCCTCATGCCACCCGCTACTGCCCCGCCACACACCATTGGATTGTTAAGATTTTCTTTTTGAAAAACCAAAAAATCGTGATGTTCAAACCATTCCGATTACTAAAATGAAAAAATAAGCTTTTTAGTGAGCCACATATGTGAAACAGATCTTTTGAATGAAGCAAACCCCTTGAAATTGAAGTTTGAGCCAGCCAAAACCCATTAAATACCGGGATAAGCGAGCGAATACCCGCAAAAATGGTTCTCTGTTGCGAGCAAAATTCATGAAATTGGCGTTTTAGCGTGCAAAATCAGCGAAATTTGTTTTTGAATGAGGCATAACCACAAAACTGGTTTTCCAGACACGAAAATCCGCGGTTTTGCAAGAACCGCCAAAATGGGTTTTCAGTGCGCGGAACCCGCCGAAGGGATTCTTCAGAGAGTCATATTCACAAAAATGGTTTTGTGTGCACAATCCGTGAAATTTTTATTAGTGAGCTAGACCCGCGAAAATTTTATTTTTAGTGACTGTATAAATTATAACCTTCGTGTAAAAGTTTTAGTTTTATTTGTATAGCGAGCAAAATCCTAGAAATTGGCTTTTTAGTGAGTCGAAACAGGTAAAATCGGGCTTTTAGTGCGCAAATTTGGTCACGAAATTTGTGCTTTAGTGAGCAAAATCCAAGATTTTTTGTTTCGTTTGACCAGATCCGGGATTTTTTTCTCCGAAATCAGAAAAATTTGGTTTTGTAGAGTGAAATCTGATAAAATACTTTTTTATTGAGTCAAAAAACTAGAAAAATTGGTTTTTTTAGCGAAATGATCAGCGAAATTGGTCTCTTCATTGAACCACACTGCGAAATTGGGGTTTTCAGCAACTAGCAGCCGCGAAATTGATTTATTAGTGAACCCCACATGCGAAAAAGGTTTTATCGGGGGGGGGGGGTTATCCGCAAAATTGTTTATTTAGTGAGTAAAACCAGCTAGAATGTGGTTTTAGTGCGCAAAATCCGTGAAAAAAAAAATCTCGGAATTTGAGCACCCTCCGTTTTTTTGGTAGATGACTATTTTGGTGAGCCTCACACATATAACATTTTCGTACATAACAATCGCAATAGTGATTTTTTGAGTGTGAAATTCGAGAAATTTGTTTTTCAGTTAGCCAAATCCGGGAAAAAGACTGGTTTTAGGCAAGAAAAATCAGACAAATTGATGTCTAATAGAGATCAAAATCTAAGAAATTGTGTTCTATGAGCCAGAGCTGCAAAAAATTATTTTTTTCTAGTGTACACAAACCACGAATGCGGTTATTGAATTAGGCAACCCGTCGAAATTTGGTTTTCAGCACACAAAAACCGTGAAATTCGTGTTGCAGTCTGCGAAATCCATGAAATTTTTTTATTGCTGAGCCTGCGCACATTTTGACGAAACAAGATGTTGTGACCCGGTTGGATTTCAACTTTTTGATGGAATATCATTTAAGTCGGCTCATATTTAAATCTAGAATAGGGCATTTGCCTACCACTGCCCCCTCCGGCTATGCCTACGGATCCTTCCTCGATGGCCCTTCGTGGAACGGTGTCACAACCGCGTTGAAGTGCCATACACACGGTTCGGTACATGATCCGTTCCCCGCACGTTATCATCGGTCACCATCTTAAGTTCTGGATTTGGACTCCTTCCGCATTTACAATCACCCCAATGTAGCAGCCCTGCTTATTGGCTCCCATGAGTCTAAGGGCTCCAGTGGAATAATACAAGCAGGTCTTCCCACAATGGATGACCCTGAATGAAGTTGCGAGATGGATCTTCGACAAGGCAAGAGTCAAGCGCTCCACCTATCACCATGCGATAACAATTGACAGGACCCTTTCAAACTCCCTATGTACGGAACACCATGCCACGACTACAACGAGATCGTTGACATGGGTCACCCAATCGAAATGGAAACCACGTCAAGTACAATATGTGTATAGAAGCTACGTCAGACCAGCAAAGAGGAGGATCTTGGCCAGCGTCGATATCGGCAAACCTTCATGGCAGCCACTCTATCGACATCTCGGCCTTTCAACTCGTAACCGCCATATACATGAGGTGGATGCCTCAGGGTGCTAATTACGAGGACACGACACGGAAGATCGCTCGGATGGTCGCTTGCCCGACTACCCGTGACGTCCAGTCAACTCACCGCCATTATTAACGGTGGCAAGGTGAGGGTGACGGGGCGATCGCCCCACTCCCACGATAATTCACGACTCCTGTCCTCCTGTTCGAATAATACGTTTTTAGAGAATTGGCCGATGAATGGTTTTAAATTGCCTATATGTATGTTCCGATAACCAGAACCATCTACCCTGGTGGGACTGAATCGAAAATGCTTAGAGTCTAGCCAGTAGCAGGCCGACGTTGTGGTGAAGGGACGGTGGGGGCGGTGTACCTGAAAAGCCTAGAGATAAAACAAAAAAGATACTTTTAGGTTTTAAAGCTTTGATTCGCGGCCAAAAATGACTACAAGCGCTCATTTGCCGCTAAAATTAATAAAAATACACAAATTCAAGATACCTGAATTCGTTCGTGAATTCGAGATAAATCTGAGATCAACGAAAGTTCAGAAGGACAAAACAGAGAAAAGAAGATAACCCCGAGTTTCTATAGGCCCTTATAATAAGACGGCTACAATTGAGAAGACGTGCTAATCGTGGGGCACGTATACGCGGATAAGTTTAAAAAAGCGCTAATATTTGTGGCTAAAATAGCGAAAAATCTGTAATTAATAATAACCAACGAAAAAATCACTTAATTTGCGGCTAAAAAAATGAAGGAAAACAATAATTTTCGGCCGTAATTGGAAAAAGAAACGCTACGCGAATAGGCGGAGAAAGTGCCAATTCTCGGTTTTTCAAGGCAACTAAAACTGAGAAAAACGCTCTTTGAAACCTAATATCGAGAAAAAGTGCTAATTTGAGGTTAAAACGGAGAAAACACGCTCATTAGCTGCTAAAAAAAGATGAAATTAATATAAAAAACGCCAATTCATGTGTCAATAAGAAGAAAATCCGCGAATTCACTGCTGAAATCGGTAACGCTGGGTTAAATTAATAAAAACTAATTCGCAAGAATAGAATAGACACTAGCGAAGCGAGAAAAATTGAGTTAAAGAGCTAGCCTGTAGATAATATGCCAGAGAGGTGAAGAAAAACAAAAATTCGCGGTCAAAACTGACAAAAAGCGGGCATTCGCAGCTAAAATGGAAAAAAAAATAGGATCAGTTGGAGGAAATCCGCTAAAATATAATTCACGGCTGAAATTTTAGTAAAATAAATAGTTCGCGGGTATAATTAACGATAATATTTGCGGCTAAAATAGCGAAAAAGGGTAATTAGTAATAAAAAGCGACAAAGTCACATAATTTGTGGCCTCGCGAGATGCTAACGAGGACACGACACGGAAGATTGCGAGAAAAGCGAAAAAATCACACAATTCGCGGCTAAAATGAAGAAAAAGAATAATTTTCGGCCGTAATTGAGAAAAAGCGCTATTTCGCGGCTATAACATTTCAATAATAATAATAATAAAACGCGATCAATCGCTCAGCAGGCGAAATATTGAAAAAACGCCAAATTGTGGTTTTTCGAGGCTACTAAAATTGAGAAAAACGCTCTTTCAAGCTTAATTTCGAGAAAAAGTGCTAATTTGAGGTTAAAAACGAGAAAAAACGCCCATTAGCTGTTGAAAAAAAAAAAGATGAAATTAATATAAAAAATGCCAATTCATGTGCCCATAAGGAGAAAATCCGCGAATTCACAGCTAAAATCGGTAACGCTGGGTTACATTTAAGAACTAATTCGCGGTAAATATCAAGAAAAAGCGTAGCGAGACTAGGGACGCGACAAAAATTGAGATAAGGTGCCAGCCCGTAGGAATCCAGAGAAGTGAAGAAAAACAATAATTCGCGCTTAAAATTGACAAAAAGTGGCCATTAGCAGTTACCGCTTGAGAAAAATCCGTGGCTAAATTTAGGAAACGTTGTAAGTAGCGGCTAAAAATTGACAAAATAATTCACGATAAAAATGGAGAAATATCGAAATAATTATGGAATAATGGACGGCTGGACGCAAAGTGCTTGGAGTCACACACATATACGAATATGTTACGCCCTTTTTATCATTTAAATGTTTCGTGTCACCTTATCCAACACTTTGCTGTTCACATTTTCTAGGTAAAAAAAGAGGTCGAGATTGTTCAAAGAACGACGAAAATGTCAATACACATTTTCGGTAAATTGGGTGGTTAAAGTAGAAAAAAAAGCGAAGAAAGAAGAGCCCTTCAAGGACGCTCCAATCACCCTAGTAACTTTTAAATGTCTCGACCTCTTTCATTTTCGCCTCCTGTAGGCCTACTATGCCGTCGCTACTTCTAAATAATCAAATACTGTTTGAAAGGTCACTTTCCAAATTAAATCCCCTCTCCTTTTTTTTCTTTGTTTCTGGTAGTTTCTGCGTTTCCAACTGAAACTGATACTTACGACGACACCGCCGATTACAACAACGACGCCGACGAGGGTAGCGATATCGACGATGACACGGGGCCACCAGCCAAATTGGTTACTCAACCGCAGAATTTCTCCGTTCATTTGGGCGCCACTTTGAAACTCCCGTGTAAAATCGAAAATCAAGGTAAAATTTTACAAACCAAAAAGTCACTCTCACTGACACTAACTCCTTTCTTTTTTTTTATGTCGGTCAATTTCAGCTGAAGCCGTCGTTCAGTGGAGGCGAAACAACGACCCACTTTTCTTTGACAAATCCAAACAGATCGCCGATGTGCGCTACAGTCTGGATGAAAAAGACATGACACTGACGGTTCAAAACGTCAAACCGGTGGATGAGGCTGTTTTTCAGTGCATCATCATTGGCGAAAACCAAGCTGTTGACCACCGCGTTGAAGTCATTTGTAAGTAAAAATTCTAATATTTTTATACTTTTTGAGCACAGTTTATGTGAACAAAAATAATTTATTTTTATTTATTTAAATACAATTTTAAGATCCGATGAGTGTAGATACAGTTTATTTATGTGAGTAAAAATTGAAAACGTCAAAGATGGTTTTTTGAGGTTTTTAACATCACACACCAGGATTTATAACAGTGAAAGAGCACGATTTTTAAAAGAAGCGACGAGTGTTCCATTTTTCTAACTGACGTTTAGCATGGGATTTTGATTTTTTCATTTAAATAATATTGTTATTTCCCAGTATGGCGGTCCTTTAACAAATAATATTTATTTTCAGCTTCGCCGATGATCAAGAAAATTGTTCCCGATAGTGACGTCGCATTGAAACTGGGCCAACCGTTGACTTTCATGTGCGAAGCGACTGGTAATCCACAGCCCAAAGTTATGTGGAAGACGAAGGTATTTTGGAGGAAAAAGCGACCCGGCTGGAGGGGGGGGGGAGTGCCGAGTTTAATTTTCGATTTTTTACAGCTGGACAAGGAGGATAATAAACTGATTGAAAGTAATGTCATCGCTTATGACAAGCTCGAGGGTCATCACTCTGGAAAGTACACGTGCATTGCGGAGAACAATCGTGGAGAAAGAGACGAAAAAACAGTCGTACTGATCGTGAAGGGTAATAAAAAAAAAAAGTTATTTTTCGTTAAAATGGGGAATTAACTTTGTATGCTGGCGGGGTTGTTTATAGCACCACCAGTTGTCGAAGTTATGTCTCAGGTCGTAAACTCTGCCGAGAAGTACGAATCTGAACTTCAGTGCTTGGTGAAAAGTTTCTACAATGCGACGAACGTGAAGGTCAGTCCCCCTCCCACCACGTGCATTTTCACATTATTATTTTTCTAAATTTGAACATTTTTTTTTTTCCGCTTACAGGTTAGCTGGATGAAAGATGGTACCCCAATTCAAGTGGATAGGCGACATTATGAAATCTTGTCCGAAGGCGGCAAGCACATCCTGAGAATTTCAGCCACCAAGCGAGAGGACTTTGGCTCGTACGCATGCGTCGCCAAAAATGAATTCGGGTCGAGTCAAGCGCAAATCATTCTCGTTGGATCACCGCTCAAACCAGAATTTCTAAGCACCGAATTGACCGAACAGAAAAATCCCCTTCTCAAATGGTCCGTCGTTAGTAAGGCGAGCATCGAAAGCTACGAAATTATTTACAAGCGTCAACAGGTAACCCCCTCCCAACTCCCCCTCGCGTTCAAATTTATTCGCTCACACAGCACACGCGTCATTTTCTTTTCACAAGGACGACGACTACCTTACGATCACCCTGAAAGGACCCCAGCAAAACAGCAGCACGCACATCTTGAGTCATCAGTTCGTTAACCTTCAGCCCGACACCTACGAAGCTCGAGTTCGAGCGAAAAACGTCTACGGGTTCTCGCCCATGTCCGACCAGAAATTCTTCCCAGGAGGTAAGGGAAAAACGTTCTGTTTGAAACTTTAAACAAGTTTTCCTAACGAATAACTAATTTCTAAAAAAAAACTTCTTCCACGCATTTTTTTCTCGCACCTCTCTTGTTTTTTTTTGTTATTATTAAAAAACTATTGCAGGAAGTGGCTACCCCGCGGACAGTGCAATGCAATCGAAATATCTTGGTAAGTTTTCAGATTCACACAAACAAAAAAACGGGTCTCGGTGTTGGGATTCTGTCTCTTTTCAACGTGGCGTGCATACTCTGTCTGTCTCCCTCCGTCTTCTGTTTTTGTCTTGTCTTGAAACTAACGCTACAGTTTAACTTAACACTAACAAAATAATCGTTTTTATTGGTGAGGGTGAGTATTTCATGTTTCCGGTTCTATGTTTCGTGACCTTTTGTGGTTCAAATTGGGAAATGCTGAGTGTAAGTGAGCTAAAGGTCACAGGGCCCCCACTGGATAGTTGCTTGGGGGACTCTCGCTGAGCATACAGCAGGTTAGGAGGTTATACGGCGTGTCGAAATCGGCCCAAGTGTGAGAATGGAGGGAGATCGGCCATCAGATGGTGTGATGACTCGGACTCCCGGTGGATTATCACGCCGAGCGGGCTTAAACTGGAAATACGATATGCTTGTCGACTGTGCTCTGCTCGTCTTTAGATTTGTGTTGGACGGACATTCAGTGGGCCGAACGGTCTTTGCTGAGGGGCTGCTATTTAGCGACCAGCGAGGTCCACCTTGTGTCGAGGCTCTTTCCTTGGACTTCAGGACCGTCGATTGTGAAGCGATCATGTGCAGGAAAATTCAAGCGGTCCTGAAATCGGTCCAAAGTGGCCTCAAAACGCCGGAATCCCTGGCAACGACTCGTCTGATTAGAAACTCCCTGAAAAATAATAAATAAATAAAAAAATAATTCGTGGCTAAAATCGAGAAAAATGGTCGATTCACGGCTGAAGATGAAATTGAGAAAACGCACCGAATTACGAATAAAATACAATTGCTGATTTACTTGATTTAAACGCTACTAAGCGGCTAAAGTGGAGAAAAGCGCCGAGAAAACTCGCCGCTGAAATTGAGAAAAATTGCTAATTAGCGACTATGATTTTGAAAAACGCTAGTTTCCTGCTGAAATTGATATAAATCGAAAATGCCACGAAATTGAGAATACCGCGGATGAACTGTAGAAAAAGCGGCTAAAATCACCAGTTAGCGGCTTTTGAAGGCAAGGCAACGGCTCGTCTGATTCGTCCCAGTTTTAGAATTCCCCGGGCACGTGCAGTCGTAGTGTACTAAGGTTGGGACGAGGGACCACCCTGAGCCCCCTGAAAAACTTAAAGGTCGGAAAAATGAGGACGCGAATATGCTGTTTTCGGACCAAGCCCAATGCTAAAATTAGGAAAATACGCTATATTTTATTGAAGCTATAAAAGTGAAAAAAAAAATTGCTAAAATGTATAAAAAATCACAAAAAACACGCTAATTCACGGCTAATTATTGAGAAAATCATTAATTACCGCGGCTTTAATTAAGAAAAACACTAATCAGCTGAAAATGAGGAAAATTGCCGACTCCCAGTTGAAAAATTGAGGCGAAAATTGAGAAAAATATCTAATTTTCAGTTCATTTTATTGAGAAAACGTGCTAATTCCCGACTAAAATGAATAAAAGTTCTAATTCGTGGCTAAAATAGAGACAGATTTCAATTTGTGTTCAAAATTGAAAATACGCCAATTCTCGGCTTCTGAAGCGTATTTCGAGAATAAGTGCTAATTGAAGAGAAAATTGCTAAGATGTAAAAAAAAAATCACCAAAAACACGGTAGTTCGCGCGGCTAATATTGAGAAAATCATTAATTACCGCGGCGATAATTATTAACAACTCCCAATTTCAGCTGAAATTGCTGACTCCCAGCTAAAAATTGAGGAAAACGCCAATTTGTGGCGAAAATTGAGAAAAATCTCTATTTTTCAGTTCGTAATATTGAGAAAATGTGCTAATTCCTTGCTAAAATGCTGAAATAAAGAAAAATTTCAGTTTGTGTTCAAAATTGAAAATACGCCAATTCTCGACTTTTAAACTCATTTTATTTGTGGCTAAAATTGAGAAAAATCCCTAATCCATAGCTAAAAGTGACACACATAAATTTGTTATTTCGGGGCTAAAATGTAATAACCCTGGCAAATTTTTGGATAATTTTGGTAAATCACTAATTAGTGCGGCTGAAATTTAGAGAAACGCTAATTTTCAGCTTGAATTAGAAAAAGTGCTAATTCACTGCTTAAAATATTTCTGCATTGCTCTGAAAAATATTGCTAAGCAGCTGAAATTAAGGAAAATCACTAATTTACGGATAAAGTGTAGTATTAGCTCTAATTCGCGTCTGAAATATACAACAACTTCAAAATGCGTCCAATTTTACAGCTCAAATTGATATAAGTGCTAATTCGCTGCTAAATCACTGATGAAAACGCCAATTTGTGGGAAAATTTTAGAAAAAAAACGCAAATTCATAGGATAAAAAAGCTAATTTTGCTGCTAAAATTGAGAAAAAACTCTAATTCGCTGCTGAAGTAGAGACAAATTTCAATTTTTGTCCAAAATTGAGAATATGCCAATTATCAGCTACCCAAGGCAACTTTTTTGTGCTCCGAGCTCCGATCCAAAATCCAAAGCTAAAAGTGAAAAACACAGCGTTGCTAAAATTATTAAAAACGCTAATTTCCAGCTCGAACTCAGAAAAAGAGTTAATTCGCCCTAATAAACGATTTCGCTCTCTTAAGGCGAAAGGAACAACAAATATCGGTACAATTCGCGGCTAAAACGGGGAAATTCGTTAATTTATGTCCTAATCTGATCATAAGCGATAATGTACGGATAGGTTGTAGGACATATTGCCAATTCGTGATATAACAAGGAAAAAGCCATAGTTTCACGCTATGTAAAAATTATATGTATTTCTCGTTTATTTGTATAGAGACTCAGGGGCGTCGTAGAGTTATCCGCCCCGTTCCCCGATAGGTGTAGTTCCGCCAGTGAGCACGAGAAACTTCAAAATATGTGGCTTAGGCTAATTTATATTATTTTTCGTGCTTGCAAAATCGTCTATTGGCTATGTGAGCGATTTCTTACATATTGGGACATTTATTCAGTGAGTCGGACGTAGTTTATGAGCCCCTCGAACAATGATCCTACGTCACTGTTCGAGCTATACGAACTGTAATTGTGTGATGCATCCCTCAATTGTTCGCTCTTCTGGAACGCATTATAAGGGCCGGCCTACAAGGGAGGGAGGGCCGTGTTGGTACCTCAAAAATCAGCCGTGTTTGACCTTCAAATACAAATGGTCTACGTTGTTAGAATATTACTATGCACTCGTTTTAACATTATATATACCCAGCACTAACGCCATGTCCCCCCCCCTTCTCTGTTTCCTTTCACAGAACAAGTTCCGGGCAGTTCAGCATCCAGTTTGAGGGTGTCTCTAGTCGCCGTTTTATCATTTCTAGCCGCCCGATTTGTTCGTTAAATAATTTATAACGCGGAAAAATTACACGCACGCGCACGCGCAAAAAAAGCGAATGAAAATCTCAGGTGAGCGTACAAATTTATTTTAAGAAATAACAAAACAAAAACTATTTATACTTATTTTATTCATTTTGCAGTGTGAACTTTACCATTGATGAAGTACAATCCACGTAACGACCCGAAGGGCATAAAAAAATACATAATAATCAAAACAACCGATAAAAAAGGGGAAAAAGGAGCTTAAAGTAGTATTTTTTAAAAGAAATGCAGCATTTTTTGTTTTGTTTTCCAACCTAAAGTGACCAAAATTTTTAAGTTCTTTTATTCTAGGGACTCTAACGTGTACAATTTTGTAGTAATTGACAAAAAAGTGTGAATGTAATTAATTGTGAAAGTCATTAGTCGGTAAGGAATTTTAATTTTTATTAATATATTATTTATGAGCATTTTTATGAGCACTTAAAAAGAAAAATGTCATTGGTTGTTTTTGCTTAAAAAAGTACTGTTTTTTGTTGAGAAAAAGGAAAAAAAATGCTCCGAAATTAAAAACTGGGGGTATTTTTAATTTATTTTTTTCTATGAAATTTTTTAGAAACTTATTTTTATTTTTTATATAACTATTTTTTTCTCATTGCGCATGAGTCAAGCCAAAGTATTTTTTTTTCTCTTCTATTTTATTTTGTATAGAGTTGTGTATATGAGTTAAGTCTTTTTATTATATTTAGGGTTTATATATATATTTTTTCGGTTAAAAGGAAGATACCTGTGAACAAGTATGACTGTGTTTTGAATGGCTGATTGGTTGGTGAGGGGAGGGGGGTCCGTAGTTTTTAATAACAATCCGCCCTGACCGTGTCTTGAAAACGTAACTTTATTTGTTTCTGGTTTGAAGACCATAATGTCTTTTGTTTTTAATCTTTTTTCGTCATTAAAGTGCATAATAGAAAAAAAAAAAAATCTGGCATAACAGTGGTGCCTTCCTGTACATTGTTAAATACTTCGAATGTAGCTTTTTCACCACTTCTAGAACAATTAGGTTCTCGCTAATCTTCCAATTTTATTAAAGCGCTGAACAATAATTCCTTTTGTTGAATTTTTAAGCTTTTAATGGGTGGGGAGGGGTGGTAGAGGTGGCGAGGAAAAACAAAAAAAATGGTATTCAAAGGAGCCTTATAAAAAAGAAGAAAACAAAAACATTTAGCCCTAAATATCTGCGTATTTTACTTATTTTTATTTTTCTGAAAATTGTAAGAAAATATTTGTTATTGTAAATACCGCGAAAATAAACAGTTTCGCATTAGATTGGCGTCTGTGAACGATAAATGAAAATGTAAAAAATGGATCTGTATGAAAGGGGATATGCCTATTAAGAAATACAAAAATTATATAAATGTATAAAATATGAAATATATCCATACATAACGCTAATATCAATAAACTATGCATTCATGTTTGCAAGTAGAAGGCAAAGAGAGGAGGGCAGGAGAAAGAATATTGGTAATTAATGCTCAGTAAGATCGACACCATGAGTACAAAGGTCCGGGACGACCGAAAGTATCTCGATTCACACCCTGACAATGGCTAAATAGATTATTCTAACGCTAAAAATGGTTAAACTCGCCATTCGTGCATTAAAAATGGTCAATACTGACCACTCGCGCCCATGGCTCGACGGACTATTCGCGTCCTATAAATGACTGAACTGACTATTCGCGCCCCAAAAATGGCAAAACTTGCTATTCGCGCCTTGAAAATGACTGAACTAATTAATACATACAAAACATCGTAGCCGTAGGAGCCTACGACGTCAGTCTTCCCTAGTTAGGGTGCGTCATCACCGGAATGGTTCCGGCTGTTCGTCATCTTCAGCGCCTGATTTAACGTGAAAATGATTAAACTGATTATTTACACGCTAAGGATAGCTACATTTGCGATTGCCGTTCTGAAAATTGCCAAATCTGACTCTAAGGGCTCTAAAAGTGGCTCAAATGACGATTCGTGCCCTGAAAATGCTTAAAAAGAAAATGGCAAAATCAACTATTCGCTTTCCAATAATGTCCTTAGCTTGATGGAACTATTTGCGCCCTAAAAATAGCAAAACTAACGATTCGTGCCTTAATAAAAATGGCTAAACTGGCTGAAAATAACCAAACGGGAGAATGCCGCTCTAAAAATGGCCAAAATGACGTTACGAGCCTTTACAATGGATAGGCTGACGATTCTTGTCCTGAAAATGGTGAAACAAGCAATTCCCGCTCTAAAAACCCTTAAAAGGTCCCTAAAATGTCAAAACTGACGATTGGTGCCAAGGAAGTAGGACACTGGCTATTCACTCCCTGTAAATGACCATAATGATAATTTGTGTCCTAGAAATAGCAAGCTGACCATTCGCTCTCTAAAAACGGCTTGACGGACTATCCGCACATTAAAAATGGCTTAAACTGACTGTTAGCGTGTTTGTGAAAATGATTAAACTGGGTTCGTACCCTACTCCCGCCCTACTCAACACACACACATTCACTGACATTTTGTGCCGTAAAAATGCCCAAACTGGCTATTCACGCCCCAAAACTTTGTAAAACGGACTCTACGCGGGCTATATAAACGGTTAAACTAAAGATTCGCGTGCTTTGAAAAGCCCTAAGTCGATGATCACTGTCCTGAAAAGGACAAAATCCGCCATTCGCGCGTCTAAATGGCCAAACAGAGTTCTCACGCTTTGAAAATGTCTAAAGTGACGATTAGTGTCCTAAAAATAGTATTTACGCCCTAAAAGTGGCATACTCGTACTGGAAATTCCAATAACTGATGCTCTAATAACGGCCAAACCAATAATTTGCGCCTTTACAGAGGCTACAAAGTTGGTGTTAATGACGATGCACGCACTCAAAGTGACTATCTAGCCATTCACTGTTAGAGTAGCCATTCACGCCTTAAAACGATAAACTGGTAAACACTGGCGTTTGCTCGCACACCTTACACCTTACCAACCCTTTCGACTGCTCCCCTCTTACCAATACGGTTGGTTACACGCTCCCTAAAAGGACTGGATAAACTTCGACTGCTTGTCTGGCTAATCACGCACTAAAAATGGCTAAACGGTCCATGCGTGCCCGGAAAATAGTGAGACTTACCGTGCGTATTTCAAATAGAGCCAAAATGGCTAAACTGAAGACGATTTGTGCTCTTGATAATAGCCGAGCGAATCGTTTCCACCTTACCAACTGATGGAACCCCCCCCCCCCCCACTAGTGATTACTGCAATACAATACTTTCTGATGCTATATCTATTTGTCATTTGATATTATGCTATACTTATTTTCTTGATTCGGGCCAGGGCGTCGTCACACTGTGCGTGATTTTTCTCAATTTCAGCCGCGAATAGACTTTTCCCCTCAATCTTAGCCGTGAAATGGTGATTTCCCACAATTTCACCGGTGAACGAGCGCTTTTCCTCGTTTCGAAACGCCTAGAGTTTCGAAAACAATGACCCTGGGTGGGGTTCGGCTTAGCTTATCCCTCGGAGTACGACTCCCAAAGGCGTCTCCGTGGCGCAATTGGGAGCGTGCTGGACTGGTGATCCAAGGTTGCGGGTTCGAATCCCGCCGGGGAGCCATTTTTTTCTCGAACCCCGAATCGTGTTGGGCTATGCCCTTCCATTGTAGTGCCGTGCCCTCTCCATAATGTTTCAATTCAGAGAGAACGGGTGAAATACCTTACACCACACGAGTGTATTGCGTTGAATGGAAAAATTAAGCTTTTCAGGAGCCTCCTCTCTCAAGAAATAGACCCGGGTCTGTCTGCCCCCTCTTGCCTGAACCTGCAGGTGCGCTACTGATTATAACTTATTTGATTTGACGGATTCTTTTAACGGGATGGAATATATTTTGACGGATATCCGGACGGAATTTTGAGGTTGACTCGACGGGAAAAGCAAAATGTCGCAGCGAAACGCGCACGTACGAGTGTTATTCATGTAGCCATCAAAGCGTACGATTTCTCGCTAAAGCGGACGTTTTACCCCCCCCCCCCCACACTTTCAAGTGAAGATGTCACTACAAAACTGGCGATTTTAACCTAAAATTAAATTTGTCTGTCCCGTTTCAAAAATGAATATCTTACACCCGAACCGACGGTTTCCCCCAAAATTGGACATTTTACTCGAATACTGGTAATGTCACATTCTGTAACTGAAGTTTTCCCAAAAACGGATGATTTTAGGCCAAAAAGGACGTCTCTGCCTTGAAAACCAGCGATTTCACCACAAAACTGACGAATTCATTTCATATGTGACACTTTCATACCAAAACAGGCGACAACCCTCGAAAGCTGACGTGTTGCCCCAAAACTGAAGACGTCACTATACAAAACTGGTGATTTTATCCCAAAACCAAATATGACGATTTGGCTCCAAAAATTAATATTTTACCTCGAAATTGGTTATTTTACCACAAAACTGATAACTATTTTAGCTCAAAATTGCTATTTAATCGCAATTTAGGCCCTCTAAGTCGAGTTCACTTGTGCCAAAACATTATCAAAACACCCTCCCAAACCCAATACCTTCTCTTTTAAGATATTTTACGAAAGGTACTGGAAATGTCCGCGAAAAAATTTTAGCCGCGATTTAGCGGTTTCTCTCATGCAATTGAGCGTTTTTTTCGATTAGGACCGTGAATTAGCTCTTTTTCAATTTTAGACGCGATTTATTTTTTAATTTTAGGCAAAAATTACCGGTTTTACTTATTTTTACCGTGAATTCGCGGATTTTATCAAATTGATCCACGAATTAGCGTTTTTCTCAATTTTTGTGAAGTACCGTCTTTACTAAATTTTATTGTTTATTTAATGTAGCTGCGAATGGGCGCTTTTCGTTATTGTATAGCTGCGAATTTGCGCATATTCTTCATTTTAGCCGTTAATTAGCGAATTTTCACAAATTTACCCGTGAATTATCGAATTTTCTCAATTTTAACCGCAAAATAGAATTTTGTTTCTTATATCGCATGAAAATTAGTGTTTTTTCACATTTTTAGCATCTACAAACCACAAATTCTGCCTCCCCCCCCCCACCGAAATTAGCAAAGCCTCCTGAGTGATTTGTCGCCAGTTTTCCTCAATTTTAAACTCTGGATCATTGTTTTCTCTCAATTATGGCTGTGTCAGCATTTTTCTCTATTTTTAGGCGCGAATTAGTGCTTTTTCCGATTTTTCGCCTTGTCACTATTTCAATCGCGAATATTAGCGCTTTTCCCCAAATTCAATTGGACATTATCTTGCTTTTGCGTGCATGTGCTTGCCCCATGAATAGCACATTTGCGCACCTTCTAAATTTCGACCTCTTACTATTGTTAGCGCATGCTCTCTATTTTAGCAGTGGAGTTTCCTTCGGACTCATTGCCGTCCAGGTTGCCTTAAGAATTGGTGCATTTTTCTTAATTTTAGCGGTAAATGAGCGCTTATTCTCAATATTATAGCCGCGAATCAACGCTTTAGAACCAAAAACCCCAAATTGGTTCTTTTGTTAACCTCGCCACACGGATGAAATCCGTATGAGGCCTTTTACTCTCTAAATAAACGAGAAATATATTTCCTACGTAGCGTTATTTATAACACTAATTTCACTATTACCTTATCTGCGAATTGACCCTAATTCTCAATTGAAGCCACAAATTAGCGATTCTTCCAAATTTAATCCGCGAATTTGCGATTTTTCACATTTTAGCACGAATTAGCGTTATTCTGTGTTTTAGACGCCGATCAGAATTTTATCTCAATTTTAGTTTCTTCTTTTTTCAAATTGTGCCAAAATTTAGCGCTTTTTCACCATTTTAGCTACAAATTAGGCTTCAGACGCCGCTCATTGGTGTTTTCTATAGCCACGAATCAGCGTTTTTCTTAATTTTAGCTGTGAATTGGCGTTTTTCTCAAGTCTAGCCGTCAATTAGTGATTTGTTTCATTTTTAGCCACTTATTAGCGTTCTTATACTTTTTATTCGCGAATTAGCTATAAAACAATGTATCCGCTAGTTATTTTTTCTCAATTTTAGCGCTTTATTGTTTTAGCTGCCAATTTGCACTTTCTCTTAAATTTAGCTGTGAATCAACGTTTTTCTTCATTTTAGCCGCAAATTGGCGATTTTCCAAATTTTAGACATGCATTTAGTTGAAGAATTTTTCGTTCGCAGCTCTTGGTTAGCTCTTCTCTTCACTTTATCCGCGAATTAGCCCTTTCCTAGTAGAGAGCTCATTCAAGTCCACGGTTTGGATTTTGTGATATTGACCTAGTAGCGTGCTGAGGTATAGTGGCGAGGGGGCGGACCGCCCCCAATCAGAGAGGGTCCCCGAAAAGTTTTAAACGTGAAAAAATGAGGATTTTTAGGTTCCATGTTCATGGATTTAGGTGAGTACGTGAAAAGGAGTTTTGGTTAACTATTGACAGCGATTTTGCTCCTTTCGACGATTTTCGGTCCAACCTGACCAGAAGAATAGAACGTTACCGGTGATCCGCAAATAGTGTGGATAACATTCAATTGAGCCCTCGTAAACGCCATTCTGATGGCTCAAAATTGAGAAAATTTGCGCCTAAAATTAATAAAATTCGTTGATCAAGTTTCTTTAGGTCCTTAAGAAGATAAAATTGAGAAGGCGCTCAAATGGGCCGATGTTGGGACAAGTAGGCGACAAAAAGTTTGGAAAAAACGCTAATATTCGTGGTTAAAACTGCGAAAAACGCAGTGCGTTTTTCTCTCGATGCAACTTACAGATCATAATTTTATAAAAAATCGCTGATTTGAGGTGTGGCAATTTTAGGGTTATCAATCACTGCATATCTCATGGAATAAGAATCTAAAGAATACTTTACATTAATGTTTGCGAACACGCCCATAGTAACCACACTTTTCCCATCACTATCTGAGGTATTGGTACATTGATGAACGCAATAGTTGAAAAAAACGCTAATCAATAGCTAAAAGTGACAAAAAAAATGGGTATGCGGGGCTAAAGTGTAAAAATATCGGCTAATTTGAGGTTAGCTTTTGACGCCTAGTGTGTCTAAAATTAAGAGAAACGCTAATTTTCAGCTTAAATTGAGAAAAAGTGCTAATTTGCGGATGAAATGGAGGAAAACCACCATTTCACGGTTAATGATATGTAGAGCAATTTTACTTTGCGTCTAATATTCGAAAATACGCCAGTTCGAGGCTACTGAAGGCAATTTATTTTGTGACAAACATTGCGGAAAAGTGCCAATACATTGCTATATAGGTGAGAAAACCCGCTAATTCGGAGCTAAATCTGAGGAAAAGCGCTAAGCTATGGCTTTAAGTGAAATAAACGGTTAATACAGGGCTAATAATGCAAAAACCGGCCGATTTGCGGCGAACTTTGGAAAGCCAAAATTTATAGCGCTGCTAAAATTTTAAAAAACGCTATTTTTAAAAGATTTTTATGTCAAATTGAGAAAAAGTGCTAATTTGCTGCTGAAAATGAAGAAAAACTGCTAATTCACGAGATAAAAACTCTACTCCGCCGCTAAAATTGAAAAAACAAAACAAAAATAAAAAACGCTAATTCACGGCTATAATAGAAACTCAATTTGTGTCTAAAATAGAAACACATTATTCTCAGCTTCAAGGCAAATCATTCGTGGCTCAAATTTGAGGGAAAGCGCCAATTCATGGCTACAGGTGAAAAAACCTGCTAATTCGCGGCTAAAACTGGAGATAAGCTATTGCTAGAATGTTAATGTGGAGCTAAAATGTAAAAACCCCGGCTTACAATTATTTGTTTATTTATTTCCAGCTATCAGAAAGTAAAAGCTTCGGGAGAGAGCTTATTCGCGGCTAATTTAGGAAACTTACTAATTAGCGCGGCTAAAATTAAGAAAAACGATTATTCTCAGCTAAAATTGAGAAAAAAGTGTCAAAACCGCCAATTCATGGCTAAAATTGGGAATAGTCGCTTATTTACAGGAAAAACGATGTTTTATGGCTAAAATTCAGACAAAGCATTGATTCGCGGTTATAAAGTATAGAAGAGTTTCAGTTTGCGTCAAAAATCGCGCCATCTGAAGACCACTTTGGGGCTAACGAATTGAGAAACTGCTCAAATTCTTGGCTTTAGGTTAGAAAAAAAAACAAAAAAAAAAACGCTTATTCGTGCCTGATGAAATTGATAAAAACGTTGCTCGCGGCCAAAATTGAGAAAAGCGCTAATTTGCGGGTTGAATTGGCCAAAAAACACTCATTCGCGGCTAAAACAGAGACATTTTGTCAATTTACAGCTCAAACTGGCCATAGGCGCTAATTTGGTGGATATGAGTGTAGAACTAGCCTCATTCTTACTGCAACTTACTGTCGGCTTTGAGTTTAAATTCTGCCGGAGTTCTCTCGACATTTTTGAACGTTTTTTTCTCTTCCTTCTCGTCTCTAAAATCGTAGGCGCTACGTCTAAATCCTCTCGCGTTTTCAGTTAATTATTGATTCGCATCCCTTTCCAGTTAGCTCCAAACTGTTACTTCCAATGAGACAAATGCTTGACTGATTAAGAAGCTGCTGTGGTAGAAAGATGGGGTGGGGGACAGGGGTTTTAAATAATAGATTAGATGTTACGTCAATGGTAAGATAGACACGTGACAGAACGGGGCCGCCTCTCTTTATACTGCGATTCGTAAGCCTTGTAAACACATTATTGTGTTGAACTAGCGTTGTTTTAGTCAATAAATGCGGTGAATAGAGTGGAATATCCGAGTACTGAGAAGGGTATAGAACATTTCATAGAGAGAATAAGCCTTCACCGGAGAAGCCAGGAAATTTGAAACGAAGATTGGATTCGGGCTTTGCGTTTGACCACTGACGCGTTACGACGTTTCGTTGTGTGATTGAAGGTCGGAGGCGGTTGATTATTGATTCGGTGCATCAATGGTATCAAATTCGATACCAGTCCTACCACGATCTTTTTACCTCTGTTGGTTGCGACTGAGACGTTCCTAGAAGACAGTCGTAAAGCTAAAAACAAATATCAGTGAAACTAGACAGGAAAAACAAAATTTGCCATCGTCTTTAATTGAAGAATGCTCCCTTCCATGAAACAATGTTTGTAGTATGGACCCCCCCCCCCAGTCAACACCCATAACTCTTACCGTAATCATGATGAGACAATCAAGTAGACGCCTTAAACATTCAAAATGTACCCTCCCTCTCCCACAACTTTAATTCAACGATCTAATTTTCTCGTTATTTCTTTTGTATCCCCACTCGAATCCTGTTTTTTTTTAGGAGCGCACAAAATGGAATTAAAAACTCCCTTTGATAGTCGCCAACAACCTTTCCCAAACCCTGCACACGTTTTATGATGCAATTGAGTTAAATTTTAATTTGAAATAAGGTTGAATTTAAACGGAAAGAAACTTTCAAAGGTTCTATTCCGTGAAAACAGAAAGCTAATATAGTTGGCTGGTGTACGTATACAAGGATGATGTTTGCGTTTCTTTGGAGAGTATAGGAGTTTCAAAAATGGCTATTTTCCAGGAAACTTTTTTAACTTTGTCTGTTCGCCTAAGTGGAAAATTAAATATGAGAAGATCACCCCTCTCCCCTTTTCTCTGTACGCCCACCTCTTCTGCACTGTGAAGCTTTTAAAAACAATCCAAACGACAAAGAAAACTAGACTTCCCAAAGTTTTGAAAGTCGTTCCTATACGATTGAGCATTGAAGTAAGGGTTTTAGGGGGGTTCGGGATGGGGTGAAAGGAGAATCTCAACAATATCACGTCACCCTTTTCTAGCCAATAACGCTATCTTTTGTTTATTTAGAAGGAAAAGTTAACTCTGAATCGATAGTTCAACATTTTAGTTGTATAAGACAGGGATTAGAGAATGGAAGCTAAAGGAGTAATACTTAAGGGTTAAACGCTATTGAGTTACAATCAACACTCAAGTTCTAAGACTTGAGATGGTCTTAAATAAACTAATTAAACTTGGATTCCTATGATCTTTGCACCCGTTTATACTACGTTCTGCCGAGTAATCCATTTTTGAAACCACGACACCGCATCAGTCACGGCGTTAGTGGGCGCGCGTGGGAGAGGGGGGGGGGCTATCACGCAGTGAGACCGCAAATTTGATATAATGGTACGAGTTCTGGGGGCTATCGCGAAATTCATGGACTTTGATCTTTTGTAATGGACCCACTCCCCCCCCCCCACACTATGACTCAATTTTAAAATAAATAAAAGTCAGCTCGTGTTTGGATTTCATTTACTTTAGTTGTCTCTGATTAGAACTACAATATTTTGGCGCAGTCGGTAGGTTGTCTCGATGTGAACCCTTCGCAAGTCAACGCTACTCAAAAACACGGCGAGAGATGAGAGAGAACGTCGCTGAAATTGACTGATTCCGTTGGTCATGACGGGTTTCTCCGATCTTACTTGAAATTGAGGAAAATATTCTACTGGCCGAGAATGAAGAATGATATTCTTCAGTACGTAAAAAACTGTCCAGTCTGCCAAATTGCTAAATTCAAGTTTCGTCCAAAGCCTGATGTGATGATCATATCCCAAACGTCTAAATCTCCTTTTGAACAAATTCATATAGATTTGCTGAACTGCCGAAAAAATTAGGGCAAAATTCTACAAAATCATCCTTGGTTGTGGTCGATGAGTATACCAAATTCACTGCCGCTAAAGCAATGAGAGTAAGCGCGCGAGCTGTAGTGAATTATCTTTCTAGGCTTCCCTTCATTCTAGCGTGCGCGGGAATATGAGTACAAGTCATGATTCACAGTTTTTCAGGAACGCCAGTTGAATATATCCCTCGCGAGTTTTTCGCTTCAAGACTGATTTGTATCAATACTGGTGCCTCTTTGCCTAGCATTATTGCCCTAACTTTAATAAAACATTATGTTTTAAAGACTAAATGGTGAGAAATACTCCGTTTGGTCATAATAATGAATTATTGTGACTTATACTAAAACCCTCGAAAATATTATTTGTGACTTGTACTATTGTACACTCAAAAATCATTGAGCCACAAACATTCCTCATATTCTCGATTTTGAGCATCAGGACCAATGCTAAATCACTGACGAGCTGAGAGGAGAACTGGGAAAAACGAACAATAAAGAGTAGACAAAGGAAATTACAACATAATTATATTAAAAACACAGATGAAAAAGTGTGAAAATGTTGACAACTAAGTTACTAAAACATTGAAATTGGAAACTTTAACATCTAACGGACTACCAGGGTACCGGCCGCCGACCCCCTGGTGTATCTAGGCTTACCCCGGCATGCGGGGCTCTGCCGGCGGTGGACCACACTTTCCCTAGCTGCTCGTGGGATCGTTTATGGACCCATGTTTACGCAAACACTTAACAACGGCAACGGAGGGGGGGGGTCCGGGAGAACCTCCCCTCAGAAGGAACCCCCAAGGGCGCGGAAGTGCCCACGGGGGGTATGGCTGCACTGTCCGTGGAGACGACCGTCAGGGACGTTGAAATGGGCAATCCAAAGGGGGGCAGTCCCTTGGGACAAACCCTTCGGGCGGAGCTTCCTCGGTTGAGGCTCTCCGGAGCTCAAAGGAGGAAGTTGGCGAGGGAAAGGGCAGCCGCGGAAGGCATACCCGGAACCCCTCGGGATAAGCTCGGCTCGGCGGGGGCAGGTGCTGGGGGACACGCGGTGGGTGCAGGGACGTCTACGGATGCCCGGCAAGGCCACAGTGATGTGCGCCCAAAACCTGGATTGAGTGGGGAAACACCGCGCAAGCGGGGTACGACCCCTCAACCTTAGCCCTCAACGGGTGAACAGAAGATGGTTCTAAAGAGGCCCAAGGAAGGGCAGGGAACCCGACCTAAGACACCCGCGGCTGGCGGGAAAAAAGACTTTAAGGAGGCTCTTACCTCAACCAAGATGACCATCGTCCCTGGGGAGTACCCTAGGGTCAGGCTGTCGGAAGAGGAGGGCAGGAAGGTGCTTGGGGAGGTCCTGAAGGGCGTTTTTAAATGCCCTAAGGGGGAGGGCCCCAAGTTCTCAAATAGCTACGCCAGCGGTGGGGTGGTATATGTGACGTGCGCTGACGGCGAGGCGAAAGCCTGGCTGGAGGCCCACGTCAAAGAAATGAAACCCTGGGACGGGGCTAACCTGAGAGTTGGACCTGCCCGGCAAGTGGTTCAGGTCACCAAGGCGGTCGTGTGGGTGCCCATAGACCTCGTTGGGGAATCTGACCCAAGGAAACTCATCCCTCTTTTCGAGACCCAGAATAAAGGGCTCTCGACTGAGGAATGGCAATTGATCTCGAGTGCGGCGGACCCCAAGGGAATGACGCTGGTACTCGGGATCGGCAAGGACACTCTGGCTGAAGGATAATGGGCAACCGTACTTCACATTCTAGAGAGTCAATTTCAAGGTGGCGGGGAGCGCCTCCTCTTCTGATCCGCCACCCTCTGCCGGCTGCTTGCAGCAGGCAGCTACGACGTCGCCCTCATTCAGGAACCTTGGATCTCAAGGGGACGAGTGGCGGGATTGACCGGCATTGGAGGTGAGTTAACTTATTCTAGATTTGTCGATACTCCACGTGCATGCATCTACGTTAGAAGCGGATTGAGAGCATTGACGGTTAAAGAGTTCTGTTTCAGAGACATGGTAGCTGTCAGGCTGACCTACCAGGAGGGGGCCACGAGGGAGCAGCTTGTTGCGACCTCGGCGTACTTCCCTGGAGACAGCGATCAGGGCCCGCCACCGAGAGAGGTGATCAACCTGGTCGACGCCTGCAGGCGCAATGGGGCGAACAACTGCTTATCGGTGTGGATGCCAACGCCCATCACTTGGCATAGGGCAGCACCAACACAAACTCCAGAGGTGAGTCCTTATTTGAGTACCTGGCAACTAGTGATTTATCCGTGTTGAACAGGGGCAATAAGCCCACCTTTGTAACATCAAGTAGGAGGGAGGTCCTCGACCTCACCCTCTCTACTTCCTTACTGGCTGGTAGGGTCAGGAACTGGAGTGTGTCCGAGGCTCCATCGTTCTCGGACCACAGGTATGTCATCATGGAGATCCGGGGGATGGAGAGGATACAAGAGGCATACTACAACCCTCGTAAGACGGATTGGGGCGGTTCCGCAGAGGAAGTAAATGGTAGGCTTAGTTTCGGGGGCGAGCTGGACCTACGAGATGGTGATGATATTGAGGGGACAGCACAGGAGTTGCAGGAGGTGTTGGTAACCTCGTATCAAGCAAATACTGCATTGAGCTCGCGCTCATCGACCAGGAAGGTTCCCTGGTGTAATGAGGAGCTCGAGGGGTTGAGAAAAGCATCGCGGAGGCCTATAGGGCCAAGCTGGCGGAGTATCGGCGGGGGCTGAGGAGTTCGAAGAGGGCGTTCTGGAGGGGATTCTGTGAGGAGGCTGAAAATACCTCCTCAGTGGCTCGCCTTCAGCGCCTTCTCTCCAAGGACCCGCTGAATCCCGTTGGCTCACTGATGAAAGTGGACGGTAGTTTATACTACGACGGCGTCGGAAACGTTGGCGACCCTGATGGGGGTGCACTTTCCGGGGGCCGTGGGGGTTGTATCGTCATTCCACCCGTGGAACCCTCGCGAAGGAGGGCGGTGGGAATCTTCCTGGACATAGAGCGTGCCTTTGACAATACCTCTATTTCCTCGGTCATTGAAGCTGCAGGACGGCATGGCATCTGCGACACCATTAGTAGGTGGTTGAGGGTGCTGCTTGAAAGCAGAACAGTTACCGTCACGCTCCTTGGGGAATCCCTGGAGGTGGCTGTAAAGAAGGGATGTCCACAGAGGGGGGGGGGGTTTGTCACCGCGAATGTGGGGCATGGTGGCCAATTCCTTATTGGTGCGGTTGGCTGATAACGGGTTCTATGTCCAGGATACGCGGACGACATTGTTGTCGTCATTAGAGGGCGACATGTCGGGGTGGTGTCGGACTTGACTCAGTCAGCATTGAATATAGTGAAGGACTGGTGTGGGAAGGAAGGGCTGAATGTAAACCCTGACAAGACCAACCTATTGGCCTTCACTAGAAAGAGGAATTTGGGGGACTTCAAAGAATCCCTGTTCTACGATACCAGGCTATCTCTTCGGAGGGAAGTGAAGTATCTGGGGGTAACCCTGGACTCCAAGCTCACCTGGAACAAGCACCTGGGCAGGGTTGCCGACAGGGATGAAATGCTGCTTATGAGGACGAAAAATGCCTGCGGCAAAACGTGGGGACTGAAGCCGCAAATGGTCCTATGGCTATATACGGCGATAGTCAGACCCGCACTGACATTATTGCTCAGTAGTCTGGTGGCACAAAGCGGATAGGCCACACAGAGTCAGTTTTACCAATTTTATAGGGCGTAAATAGCCAGTTTGGCAATTTTAACGCTGCCAGTATGGCTATTCCTATTTTCATTGCGCGAATTATTAGTTTAACCATTTAGGGAACGCAAAGAGTCAGTTCTGCCATTTTTTAAGCTGCGAATAGTCCGCCACGCCATTTATATCGGGTGCGAATGGTCAGCTTGCCGTTTCCAGGGCGCAAGTTGTCAGTATAATCATTTATAGAGAGTGATTAGCCAGTGTGATATTTTCAGAGCGTGAATCGTCAGTTTTGCTTTTTTTAAGGGCGCAATTAGTCCCGTCAACGCCCGAATGGTCAGTTTGGACATTCTTGGCGGCGCACAAATGGTTGATTTTGGAATATTTAGGGCAGGAATTGTCTGTTTCGGGATTTGTGGAGCGTGAATTGTTAGTTTGCCCATTTTTATAGAGCGCGTTACGTCAGCTCGGCCACTTTTAGAGCGGGAATCGCTAGTTTGGCAATTTTTAAGGCGATTTAAGGTGGGAGTAGGCAGTGAATTGATAGCAAGCAATTTTTATTAGAGCGAAGGACATAATTTCATGAGCCTCTCCCTTAAATAAATCTTGGATCCGCGTCTGGACCATGCGATGTTTTGTTTTTAAAATCAGCAAGAGCCGTGAAATGTCTCTTTAAAATGAGCCAGTAACGCTCATTTATCCTTTAAAAAGGTGTGTAATCCCGTTAAATCGGCTTATCTTAAGGGAGCCAGCCCCACGAAATTGGTTTCTGACCTACGAAATCCGACAAATTTGGCCTCTAAAAGTACCAAACCGGCAAATTTTGTTATTGAAGGAGCCAAAACCACGAAATTTGGTTTCGCGGTGTGTTCAATCCGTGATATTTGGACATCGGAAGTTTCTAATGAGCTTTTTAGGGAGTCAACTATGTGACATTGGCTTTTTGAGCGAAGAAAACCTTTGAAATTCGTTCTGAGAGGAATAATCCACAAAATTTGAAATTTGACTTGAACTGTGAGAGGGGGGGGGGGGTGATCATGAGCTCAGGGCTAAGCCCCTCTAAACATTTTACCTTAAAATCCGCCCCTGCTGAGCCTAGATCATACTTTTGAGGATTTTCCAGGCGTGTCAGGTTAGCCATTTCTAGGGTGGATAGAGGCGGTCATTTCGGTATAATTTCAATCACGTTTAGTGTGCAAATAGTTGGAGTCATTTAAGGCGCCTATAGTGAGCGGACAAATCTTATCGCACGAGTTGACAGTGAGTTCCTCCGCGACTTTTTCGGGTCCTAAATTTCACTGATTTGCTCGGGTTTATCACTGGAGACCAAAGTATATGAGTTTTAAGGCCATTTAGACTGTTTCCGAGGCAATCACGTTAGATTGTAAATTGTTCTGATTAAGTTGCTAGGGCCCACAACTAACCCCCTCCCCCCTGACCATTGATTTGCGTGGTTTAGGTCCACCAAAGTGTGTATGATTGATCCACCCGGGTAGCTGAGGTAGGTAGCCGTATTTTCTGAAATACATCAAGATTTTAGGACCCAAAATTGGGCATTTTAGCCGTCAAAGCAGAAAAAAAAAATAAAAAAAAACGAAAATTTCAACAACAGGAATGACGTACACAACTGAAAGAGCCGTCACTCATCCTCCTGATTGGTCAAGAAAAAGCGACAGACAGACCGACCATCCAGCGTCATACGACAACCACTTTTTCGAGGTTGCTATTCACGAATATGAAGTCAACTCCAAAGTGATTTTTTTTTTTTTTTTTTTTTTTTTTATGTTCCCACAGGATGGGAATGTGAAAATAAAAGGAAGTAAATTCTTCTTCCTGTTCATTTTTAATAACTTTTGGTGGGTGCGCGGTGTTGAAGGATGGCAGAAGGGCTGTGGCTAGAATTAATTAACATTTAATGAGCTCAAAAGCTCACTTTTTCCTTTCTATCTCTGCATTGCAGATTACTTTTTTTAACTTTTTTATTTCATTGCGTCAGTCAAGGGACTGTGAACACACATAAAAAAAATTTGAATGAAATGCACTAAAAAAAAATAGTTGTCACAATCCCGGACCCCACAAACACTGCAACTGCATCATCATCGCTGGCTGTAATAATTTTTGTTGGATGTAAAAAAAAAAAAAAAAAAAAAAAAATGCCAACGTCATTATACGGCACCCCACGACCTTGACAATTATTGTCTTAAATAGTGCAAAAAGCATCACTTCCCTCCCTGATCGTGCGAAAACCATCATGTATAATTCGTGAAAGAAGAAGAAATGTGCGTGTTTCCTATGATAATTTTACAAAAAAAGAATTTTTCCCATTACTTCATGTCATTTTGTGCGTTGGGGGGGGGGGGGTATCTCATACTCTTGGATCCACCACAGCCCGAAGGCTCATAACACAATAGCCGTCTCGGCATGAAACAAGTTCATTTCATTGTTAAAATGTTCGGTATTCATAAATGAGCCATCACTTTTTTCATTCTATTAACTCCGAGACCGAGAACAGTCTTGATGGTCCAGAAATGATGGTCTCGTCTCGGTCTCGTGCATCACTACTCAACAGGGAAGTTGATTTTTACTTGAAAAGATGAGCTAGGTGAAAAAAGTATTTTTTTTTTCACTCACTAGTGAAGGAAAGTAAGGCAGAATGCCAACAATTTCACATTTTCCCTCGCAAGCGAAAGAAATAGGAAGGTTTTCACTCACTAGTGAAGGAAGGTGAAAAAAAGTTCTGTATTCAACTAGCGTACCCTTGCCCCCGAACACTTGCAGGAAAGACAATTAAACCTGTTGGTCGTGCGAAAAATAATATCCACAACTCGTGAGGAAGAAGCTTTCACTCTGCTCGTTGTTTTTAGCTCACTCGGCCTCGCCTCGTGAGCCAAACACAACTCGCAGGTAAAACTCCACTTCCCTCACTTGTAGTGAAATATACTATTATTTCACTTGTCGCGCGAAAAATATTGTGCATAACTCAAGTCACTTGCCCGTACTCAATTAGCCGACTCGGCTTTGCCTCGCCAGCCAAACAAAGTACTCGCAAGTAAAATGGCACTTACGTGTCTCGATACATGTAGGATAATATTTTTTTTAAACAGCTGATTATTTTGGAGCCTAGGGGATAAAACACTCACTTTATCGCCGTGGCCCAAAAAATCAGCCCATGTTTTAGTAAACAATTACTGTACACACCGCGTCAAAAAAGTGATTTTGGGGGTCTCGAGAAAAAGCCAGACTCGGCTACGTCTCGCCCCTCCAATTTTTTCTCTCGGCCTCCTAAAAATCGCTTTCTTGCCTAGGCGTATAATCTACTATTCCTAAGATCATTCTTAAAGAAGTGTTTAAGCAGATGTTCATCGTGCGTAAAGACCTACTTTACAAACGCCGTGGGGTAAAGGGTTCACGGTAAAATAGTTCACTCTTTACCGCACGGCGTGTGTAAAGTAGGCCTTTAAGCACGGTGAACGATAGGTGAAGGGTGAGTGGAAACGTGGGAATTATACCCCAAAAAGTTCAAAGTCAGTTGATTATGTTGTTCAGTTGGTATAGAAGAAATTTCTCTGAAATGAAGTTGTGTGGCAAATGGGAGACTTTACGGAACCGTTAAATTCAATAATTATGAACCTAATTGGCTTTAAAAGGCTTTGCTACGATCCTGAGGCGTATAGTCGCACTACAAACTCTACCGATGATGGCACTCGACTTCGTCTCGTGCCACAAACACAGTGCCTCGTTCGTTAAAAGCTCATTTATGCCTTCGTATCGTAATAAAAAAGAGGGTTAGGGTTCCCGGAGGGCCGAACCCCCCCGAAACATATTGCAACCTATGGGTGCCCGCGCTCTAGGCAGCAAAGATTTCCAGGCTGGGGCAGCCACTAGAACAAGCCCAACTGCACAGCAGCCAACTGGCTGCCGGGGCCAGGCTGCTTAGTGCAAGGGAACCCTAATTTTGCGTTTGAAACTTCCCTGGGCTGCTATCATCAAACTTGACACCGCTTTCATTTTTTAAAAATAACATTGCCAGTTGAAGCACGAGAAGGAGGGTCTGATGTATGAGGGGGGGGGGGATTGTGCACCTCTGCCTCGTCGTGTCTGCGAAGGGAAGTCTCTTGCTTGAACTAAATGAGTTGGCATGTGCGAGATTTTGAGTTGATCTCGTTGAATTCCCAACTGTTCCCCTTTCACGTTCTCAGTGTGACGATTGTTTTAAAGGCATGATTCTACTTTGGGGCAATTACAAAGCTCTTTGGCCATTAATCAGTAGTGTATCACTTATCTTCCTTCGTGCCACGAGCCACCAAGGAGGGAAAGCAAAGTATAAATTCATCTATCGTCGTCATCTGTAATCATTGAGGCGAGAATAGGATCACTCGTCACTAATATCGCACATACTTTGAATTCGTTAGACCGAGACTTTCGAGACCGATACCAAGACGAGACCAACTTTTCATGATCGAGACCCAGACCGAGACCACTCAAGTCTCGTCTCGGTCTCGTGCATCACTACTCGTGACTCCTGGCCACCCTTCTGTCTCTGTCACACGTGTTTGAGCCGTCATCCGACAGTATTTTTTTTAATTAATAGAGGAAAAATGAATGATTGCGACGTACTATTAAGATTTATCATTAGTGCTACTATAGATTACACAGAAACTGATGAATGACGAGGACGTTCCCGTCGTTATTACATTGTGGCGACCTAAACTGGTGTATTGAATTAGAAGGGATGCTCAGACTCTCCCCACTCCCAAATGTTCAAAACATTAGATTATTGCGTTTCTTTACTATTTCCCCTTCCCCCTCATCATCACTTTCCCATCAAAAGGAAGACGTGTAAAGTTAAGTGCCACATTGAATATGAACGTTTAATGCTCAACATTTTGGAGCTCACGCCTTCCTATCCTTCCTCTCGCCCACTAGAACTTGGACTTTCTCTTCCCTTTAAGGATGTTATTAACTATAAAAAGGTCCTACACAAGTAAAAATGACTTTGCCCTACAACAATATACTCATCCCCGGTTGGCTCTGTTACACCCTTTCAGGATTTTTCGCTAGAAGGAGGAACTCTTAATAGTGTCGTTGGAGTTTGAGCGAAAGAGAAGGGCTTGTTTCTTTATTCTTAAAATAAACAACGCATCATTTACTTTGATAAACTTTTTGTCTTTTTATTCCTCTCTAACACAATCTTTTTAATTATCTCCTAAACCCTCTTACTATCCCCCCTCCTTTTTAACTAATGAGCCCTTTAAATTGTATTTGAAATACGTTCTTTCTTAAAAAAAAAAAAAAAAAAAAAAAAAAAAATGTATGGAGCTCAGCGAGTAACAGACCTAGGCTGGGTGGAGGGGTTGAATAACCGAGTTACTTCCCCGAGAGTTTCTAATCCTCTTGGAGCAAAAAAAAATTAAACTTTAAGTATGAGACGCCCGAGCTCATGTTTTTTCTTCTTTTTTCCTCAATAAAATAATAAGGAAAATTACATTTTTCATCTAATGTCTTATCACTGCCATCCAGAGTGGTTTCACTTTTACTTTAGAATGACACAAATAAAATTATTGTGTTTCCACAGCATAAAAACGACTGTATACAGGACGATTCTGAAAGATCTGTCTTAGGACAGGTCAAAATGGAATCAGTGATTGACGCTTATGCGATTACAATTGAAATATCGGAAGAGATCTTTGCAACTGGTTCTGCAGTCGGCCTTGTAAATGGTACGGATCACTTTTTTCTGCTTTCTGAGCACTCTATGCGCTGAAGAAGATGAAGAATTTCCCTATATTATTAAACCGTGGATAAAAATGGACTGGAACAAACTATGGTAGGTTTTCCTGATGAAACCCTTTGAAACCACACTACTGCTGAGTTTCAGAGTTTACGTAGTACCTTGTCAATATGTGCAGACCTAGTGAGGCTTTCCCCTATCGTTTTACTAAGAGATATTTTACTAGTCCGTCACACGGAAACGGCTATCGTTTGCTCTTTTTCAACTTCCGTGAAAAAACTGGTTCGTAGAGTACCACGAGTAAAACTTCTTGCTGGTTACTTAAGAGCTTCGGTGAGTATTCGTGAGTAAGACCAAGTCGGTGTTATCGGCTCTCATTTATAGAGACCCCTCACTTATATCGGGTATATCGTCGACAAAGATTAAAAACAAGACCGGTCCTAATATGGACCCTTGTGGTACGCCGTGGCTGGCTAACCGACATCTCATGTCCGCTCTCTACGATTTTGGTCCGTTCAGAGAGGTAGGAATCAAACAGGTGCTGGGGGGGTCCCTCACATTCCAATTTTCTGCAATTTTGTGAGAGCGTACTGGTGAAAAAGCGTGTCAAACGCTATTGAAAAGTCTCCAATAAAGCGGCTCTTCTCCAAGTTGTCGGATTGAAAGTGGCAGACCGACACCCCCCACTAGGGCTCGGGGCGGAGACCTTCTAGCATTCACTAAATTCGCAGCTTAAATGGAAAGAATTGTCGATAAGCGTTCGTCAGCAGCTAATAATAGTGAAAACCCACAATTCATTTGTGATTAATTTGAAAAATCCATGAATTCAATGATGAAAGTGAAAACCCATCGATAATTATTGGCAAAAATTGAGAAACAATTTGCGGCAAAAATTGAGAAACAATTTGCGGCAAAAATTGAGAAAAAGTGCTTATTCATTGGAACATTTGAGAAAACCCGCCAATCCAGTAAATAAAAAGAAACGCAAAACCCAAGAAAACTCTCCTATTTTTGGGGCTTAAATTGAGATAAAGCGCTCTTTATAGGGCTCATTCACAGCTGCTATTACCGTGACAATAACGTATCCAGCTTTCGTCAAAATTTTTATTACTACTTTTCTGATCTCTACTAAATTTCATTCTGTCAAGGAAGTTGTCAGTCCGATCTGGTGATGACGCAATAATATCGATGGCTCTGTCAATAAGAAGACATTGCGTTTTCAATCAAACTTTCAGCGTGCTCTACTTCGTTTCTTGGTGGGGTCTTATCCTCATTAAGAAATAACAACAAATTTGTTAGTTTTGCGCAGCTAAAAATATTCGTTCTGATGTTCGCCACGAACGTCAAGTCTTCGTAAATTACTAACGAACTCTCAATCTGGGGACTATCTTGGAAATATAGAAAAATGAAAGACAATTTTTCGCGTTCAGCAAAAGAATTAAAAGGCTTTACAGTCAACGTTTTCGAGTTATTCATTTTCAAATCATCAAAATCCGAAATTATATCAAGATTTACAGCTTCTTGAACGGTTTCTAGTTGTTTAAGTTCGTTTTTTTTTCTTCGGTCGTCAGGATCAGTTCGCCTAATCGGCAAGCTCCTGTAGGACGGGTGATTTAACAAAATAGAAGGAAAAGCATCTTCGGTCAACTTCAATTTCGTTCGGGGAGTAGGTAAAAAAGTTCCGTCAGACCTTGTCATAGAATCTGATCGAACTATGAACCTTTCTTCAAAGTGCTTAATAAACACAACACTTCTAGCTATACTGGCTCAAAATTGTCGCGATTAATTGATCGAATCCATTTGTTCCGCATGGAAGGAACTTAAGGGAATAGGAAAACAGAAACTCTTTCCCTATTTTCATAGTTGCTGGTACAACATGGCACGCATCAGCTAGAAGGCATCTTCGCTTTTTTAGGAAATTAGCGACTTTCGCCTTACTTAACCGCGAATATTAGCGCCCCCCCCCCAAACATTCTGGCGTTCTGGCCACAACACGAATGGTAAATTACCGCGTCATCTCAAGGGGCCTATATCTGTAAACTTGGGGGGTAGCATGTCCTCTTTACTCTAGCCTCCGGTGCCCTTAAGCCCCTTCAGATGCCTCGAATTGCTGTATTTATCTAAATTTTAGTGGCAAATGGGCGCTTATTCTCAATAATAAACGTGAATCAACGCTTCGAAACCTGACAATTCCTATTTTTTCATCTTTAGGCCAATCGGCCTCCGCGTCCCTCGCCCACAGAAGAAATTATAAGGTAAGTTTCCGAGATACTCATGCACTTTTTAAAGGAAAAACGTGGAAAACAACAGCAAAATCAAGAATATTTAGATACAGGAAAGAATGCTGCATAACAGTTCACCCCCACCATTCACGGTATTTTCATCTTTCCCTTCTTTTTCCTCAATAAAACGAAGAACGTCGTCTTCCGCTGTGAGATCGGCTGACGGGCTGATGCGTACGCGTCAAAAAACTAGTCTTCCGTGGCCGGGGCGGGGGGGGGGGGCAACCCACAGTGCCTGAGAATTTTCTCGCTGACTACAAAAGTGTCAAAAAAGGAAAAGCGTGAAAAAAGGAGAGGGCGTCCCTCATCATCACCGCATAGCCACCCCCTCCACTCGGTTTCAGTTCCCCTTAATTTCGGCTGACAAAGCACAAACCCTCGAGACACACATCAAAATCTACCTTCTTTGCGGTTTCAGTGATTATCTTTCGCCTTTTCATTTTATAGACTAGAAAGTTCGTTGGAGGTTTTCATGATGGGAAGGGGGAGGGCGGTATTTCTCATGAATTGAGAGAAAATAATATCCGAGAGGTACATTTCTGAAAATTCTGGGAACTTTATTCCTTCCATTGCATGTTGAGAGATAGTGGAAAAATGTTATAACTTTATAAGCTTTTTTTTCCAGGGATTTCAATGTGGGCTAAAGATTGGAGCACGACGAGGGGAAGGGGAATGGTGGGAGGCTGCTAGAAAGAAAAGCGTTTTTATAAAAGCTTGTAATTAAAGGGATTGGACATCTCTACTGAAACGAACCTTTACCCTTCCCCCCTCCTTATGACACCCCCTCCCCCGCGTCGTCTCACCATCCAAATTCAACTGTGTAATCTTATTTATCTTCTTTTCAGCACAGGGAATTCAGCAATATCCGGTTGGGTCTCCCTCGGTTAAATCGTGAGTGGAGGAGAGATGGGATGGTATATTCTTCAATATAAAAGCCTTAAGAGAAGTGGATGGCGAAGAGGGGGTTGGGAGATGAGCTTCAAATGTACGCTCATCAGATAATGAATGGTCGTCTTTCCCTTTTCCCTATCTATAGTCATTGTAATGATAATACGGAAAGGAAGCAAGACCTTTTACCAGAACCGCCTCACCATTGAGGATTTCAAATTATGAAATTCCGGGACATAACAAACATAGTTAGCGACTGTCATTAGTTCTTATTTGAGCCTGGTTATCTCAATTAAAAAATAATAATAATAGGAGTGAAGGGGGTGGAGGAGGACATTTGCATTTTAATTTTTCAAAAAATGGATCCCAGCTTTCACCCCTACACGCAACTTTGATAAACCTTCACTTGAAACTAACATAAAACTGCTAAATTTATCTTCCCACTCTCTCGCCCTCCAAATAGCGCTTACAGCACCATCACAAATCCACGGTTTTCTGTCAAAGAGTCTCGGGAATTTATTAGTGTTTGCCGTTATCATCCCTACCTATATAGACTGAATGAGAGAGAAAGTTTCTATAGTTTACGAACTAGTAATGGAGATGGAGAGGTAGGGGAGTAATAAATTTTCCTGTCTCAGGGAAAGCGAGAGAAATCTGCTGATTAGTTTTCTGAACCTCCCACCCACCCCTCTACATGACCACTCTTGCCCTACCAACCTTTCCATTGAATTAATATCGTCGTTTTGATCTTAAGAATAGGATGGGGAACATGTGGAATCAGAACACGTTTATCATTTTAATTATAAGCAAAACTGTGTCGAAATTCTAAAATTATGGTGGGCAATGACGACCTCCTCCTGGCGTCGGTTAGTCTATCGGACGTTGATGACGTCAATAATATGACTGAGGATGAAATTAAAGTGCGAACGACTCTCATCGACAGGGAAATTAAAGTAATGAAACAGGAAATGAATTTGATTGCGACAGAGATGCAAATTCTTAGAAGTAGAATTAGTGAAAACCAGGAAAGACTGAAGGTCTGGATAATTATAAAGCTTTGAATGTCAGTGGATCAGACAATAATTTTAAATTCCGCAGCTCAATAAAAAGCTTCCGTTTCTAGTAGCCAACGTCGTCGAGGTGTTTGACATCGAAGACGATACTACCGAGGAAGGCGCAGCTGTGAATGTCGAAGACAAACCTGAAGGAAAGTCGGTAGTGGTGAAAACCTCAGCGAGGCAAACGTTTTTTCTCCCATTGGCCGGTCTCGTCGATGCCACTTCGCTGACACCGGGTGACATAGTCGGCATTAACAAGGACACTCATCTCATCATGTCACACTTGCCCACGGACTATGACCCTCGAATTAAAGCCATGGAGGTGATGGAAAGACCAAAAGACACTTATTCGGACATTGGCGGTCTGGACAAACAGATTGGAGAATTGAATGAAGCTGTCGTATTGCCGATGATTCACAAGGAGAGATTCAAGACACTTGGAATCGTCCCGCCCAAGGGAGTTTTACTTTACGGTCCTCCAGGAACAGGAAAAACCCTCCTGGCTCGAGCCTGCGCCGCTCAAACCAACGCAACTTTTCTAAGACTCGCCGGTCCTCAGCTCGTTCAAATGTATATCGGCGACGGCGCCAAACTAGTTCGCGACGCTTTCGCTCTTGCCAAAGAGAAATCTCCCTGCATCATATTCATCGATGAAATCGACGCCATCGGCACCAAGAGATTCTCTTCGGACAAAACCGGCGATCGTGAAGTTCAACGAACGATGCTCGAACTTTTGAATCAACTCGACGGGTTTCAACCCAACGCCGGCGTCACTGTCATCGCCGCCACAAACCGTATTGACACGCTCGACTCCGCCCTACTGCGCTCGGGTCGCCTCGACAGGAAAATCGAATTCCCCCACCCCAACGAGGAGGCTCGCTCACGTATCTTTCACATTCACTCGCGGCGCATGAAAGTCGACCCGGCGGTCAATCTGGATGAAATTGCACGGTCGACGGACGATTTCAATGGAGCCCAGTGTCGAGCCGTGTGCGTTGAAGCGGGAATGATTGCGTTGCGTCGAAACGCTCCCGTGGTGGCACACGAGGATTTTGTGGCGGCTGTCGAAGAGGTGCTCGCGAGAAAAAAGCCCGATTCGTCCGTCTATGCCTGATTTCACCCCTTTTGAGTCCTAGTTCGCGAGTAAATAATAAATTATATGAAAAATATTTTTAATTTTAGAGAAAAGTTTAAGCAGAGCCGTTTTAAGCAGTGCCTTTCAAGGGGAAAATCGCGCAGTCCCATGCAGGAGTCCACGAATAGTTAAAAACGGCAAGGTATCGCAGTATGAACCCATCAACGGCTCGTCTGATCACAAATCCCGATTTGCAGGGTGGGTTTTGGGGGTTTCACCCCCCTTTTAGATAGCGCGATAGGAAATATCCACTATATGATTCGAAATATCTCAAGGTAACTTCTATTGTGCTATTGTGAAAGCTATTGTCCCTAAAGTGTCAGGAAGGCTGAAACATTTTTTCATGAAAAGGAAGAGAAGACAGCTAAAGTCTTAGAAATTCTTTAAAATGACGATTTGCACCTTGAGTATGGCTAAACTGACAAATTATTCATTATGGCAATTCGTTCGACAACCAAACAAAACTGACGATTTGCATTTTCTAAAATAACCAAAGTATAAGTATACGCCGAGCTGAATGGCGAGAATGGCGTTGGCGTTGACGAATGACGAAGGCGTTGAGATGTCGATGGGCGACAGTTCTCAATAAAAACGACTTTGACGCTGATACAAAAAAATACAAAAAAGAAACACCGTTCTCCTCCAAGGTTGGGCCGCGAGTGTGTCGCGAGCGTGACTTTTTTATATTTTTCTAAAAAAAAATAGCTGATTAAAATTGAATAATATTATAATTACTGTGGGCTTCTCCCAACTGTTTTCAGTAATAGCCGACGCCTCGAAGTATTGAAGTTGAAGGTAAAAGAAAAAACAGATGATGGAGATGAAGAAAGGAGAGAGAAGAAAGGTGAAGTTGAAAAAACTGAACATTCCGGCCCCCCAAAGCGGAAGCTTTAGAAAAGATGATGAATGAAGCTGTGGAAACATAATCGACGGGTAGAATTATGTCCTAGAACATGGGAGAGCGATAAGGAGACCAGAAGTTGAAGCTGAGTACTGGAACTATTATAAATATAAGGTAGCAAGAACTCAAGAAGAAACCATTAATAAAATGACATTTTTGAGAAAGAACATGGTATGGAGCGGTGAAAGAAAGAAAAAATAGCAAAAAATATAATAAAAAAAATAAAAAAATTGGCTGGCGATAAATTGGGACCACATGGTGTTTACGGGAAGCTTGGCGAGTTTGACGACGGGACGTTTAAAAATTTTATGATTGACTTGACCGTTAATGTGAAACGGAACTTTAACGGAGGCGACCCGTGCTATGTTGTCTTGACCAGGATGAAGTTCAACAACGCGACCAGTTTTCCATTTTAATGGCTTGGATTGGTCTTCTCGAATTATAACAAGATCACCGACAGCAAGATCATTCGCGGAAGATGAACGATACCATTTTGGACGTTGTTGAAGGGAACACAAATATTCTTTTTGCCATCGAACCCAAAAATGTTGATGTATGCTTTGTACCAGCTTCCATCTCTTGAGAAGGTTGGGATTAGAGTCTTGTAGATTCTCTTGAGGGAAGGTGAGTAGAGGACTCATTATGAGAAAATGGGCTGGCGTAAGAACGTTGAAATCATTTGGGTCGTTACTCAATGGAGTTAAAGGTCTAGAATTTAGATATGACTCGATTTTAGCACACACGGTGTTAAACTCCTCGAAAGTTAAGCATGAAGTTGTAGGGGTTAATTTAGAAAGATGAGTTTTGACCTGTTTAATCATTGCTTCGTGGAGACCTCCAAAGTGTGGAGCTGAGGGAGGCTGAAAATGCCTTTTTATACCCTTAACTGTCAAATGATTCAGGACAGGGTCAGACGAAAGGTCTTTGCTGAGGAATCGCTTCAATTCCCGGTCAGCACCTATGAAATTGGTTCCATTGTCCGAATATAGGTCAGAAGGACACCCTCTTCTAGAAACGAAGCGGTCTAGAGACGCTAAAAAGGAATTGGTTGATAATTCTGAGACAATTTCTAAATGTACTGCTTTTACTACTAAGCAGACGTAACAAACAATGTATGCTTTGTATCGAGGGGATTTTCTCAGAGGGGACGATTTTATTAAAAAAGGGCCAGCTAAGTCTACTGCTGTTTTTGAGAAAGGATGGGACTGAGTGACTCGGGCGTCAGGTAAATTCCCCATCCACGGAGGTTCGAATTTCGGACGTAGTTTAAAGCAAGGGATACAGTTGTAGACTACCGACTTTACCGCTGATCGTCCGGAAATAATCCAATAGCGTCGTCGCATTAAAGCCAGGAGAGAGGATGGGCCTAAATGTCCGAATTCTACGTGATAAAATTGAATGAGGAGCTTCGTAAAATTTGATTTTGATGGAAGAAGGACGGGAAATTTGGCTTCAAATTCGAGATTAGACAATTTTAAGCGACCTCCAACTCTCATTATGTTGGAATCATCCAGAAATGGAGATAGCCGGGCGAAAGATTTAGGGAGTGGAACGTTTTTCTTGAGAAATTTAATTTCATCTCTGAAATGGCATTGCTGGATAAATTTGATCCAAAATGTAGTGACTCTACTCATTTCTTCTGTCGTAACTAGGCCCAATGTACGTTGACTTTTGGGTGTGACGACACAGAAGCAATAAGCTGTGATTCTTAGTAATTTCAAGAAGGAGGAAACGCGATCACACAGGGAAAAGATCGGGTGTTCTAGATCGTCCGTAACAGTTAACATGACTGATTTGGAATTGAGTTTTCGCTCTTCTAAATAATTGAAATTAAAATTTTGAGTTTGAGAGAAATTGACTGGCCAATCTGCTTGGGATGAAGTTAAAAAATTTGGACCTTTCCACCACAAATCAAAGGACAATAATTCCGAGGGAAACATGCCTCGAGAGGCACAATCAGCTGGGTTCTCAGAAGAATTTATATGTATCCACCAGCAAGACTTGGTGTTATCCTGAATGTAGCTAACCCTATTTGCCACAAAGGTTTGCCAAAGTGTGGGGGGGCTGTTGAGCCAATGTAGAACAATAGTTGAGTCGGGCCAACAATTAATGCTTTCAAACTCTAAAATACCAGAAAATGATTTCAACACAAAAAGTAACAACTTGCTTAACAAAGTGGCTGCCAATAACTCAAGACGAGGTAGAGTGATTTGTTTTTTCGTGGGTGCAACTCTAGTTTTTGCCTTTACGAGGTATGGTACGCACTCGCTATTTTCACGCGTCACAATATAGCATATTGCAGCGTAGGCGTGTTCTGAAGCATCTGCGAATAAATGGAGTGAATAAGTTACATGACTCCGATCGTTATACTTGAAAAAAACGTTGAATATTCAGTTTGGACAAATTATGTAGATCAGACTCGAATTTTTGCCAGCACTTCGACAGTTCGGGGGGTAGAGGGGCGTCCCACGGTAAGCTCAGTTGCCACAGATGGGTTACAAAAAGTTTAGCCTGTACGATACAAGGCGCTAATAGCCCCAAAGGGTCATAAACTCTGGCTAAGCAGGACAGAATCCATCTTTTTGTACTTGGATGAGGGATGCTTGAGATTTTGTACGAGAATGAATCTTGTTTAGGACTCCAGAACATTCCTAAAATTTTTAAAAAGGTGTCATTGTCGAAGTCGACCTCGTCTTTCAAAAGTCGAAATTCTTCAGGGATGGAAGCAAGAACTGCGGTTTCATTTGAACACCATTTTCTCATATCAAAACTCCCAGTTTTTAAAAGCTCAGTCATTTCTGTGTAAAGGGGACACGCATAGGAAATGCTTGGGCAGGATACTAAAAGGTCGTCTACATACAAGTTATTTAAGATGGCTTTGCATGCTAAAGGATGATTGCGGCCTTCATCTATGGTCAATTGGATCAGGGTTCGGATAGCTAAATATGGTGAACAGGAGATTCCAAAAAGTACGGACGACATTTGGAATTCCTCAATGGGATCTTGATTTGAAAAGCGCCATAAAATACGTTGAAAAGGTTGATCTTGCTTCCTGATTTTAACTTGGCAGAACATTTTACGAATGTCGGCCGTTAAAACTATGGGATCAACACGGAGTTTTATCAGTATATCCGCTATGTCCTTTTGAAGTTTAGGACCTGAAAACATAGTATCATTCAAGCTACGTGAATTTTCTGTTTTGCATGGCGCGTCAAAGACAGCTCTAACTCTAGTGCTGAGACTATCCTCTTTTACCACACAATGATGTGGCAAATAATAAGAAGGGGTTTTCGAAGCAGATTCGTCTTTTGGCACTTTGTGAAGGTAACCCTCGTCCAAATAACCTCGAATACATTCGTCGTATTCTGATTTGGCCTTTGGTTGCCTGTTAAGGCGATTCTCAAGGTACAATAGACGTCTTTGTGCTATGTGTTTCGAGTCACCTAGGACGGGTTCTCCAGGTTTGAACATGAGTGGCACATGGTATCGTTTACCAATTCTTCTGGTTTCCCTGGCATACAGTTCTTTACAAAAGGAATCTTCGGGATCAGATTTTTTAAGCTCTGGGATATCATCGAGACGCCACAAGGCATCCGTAGATTCCTCTAAGGATAAGAAAGTATTAAGAACCGACGTACATGATTCTGACATCGAAATTAGTGAAATCGTCTCAACTGGGCCTAGGAGTACCCAACCGAAAATAGTTTCAACCGCCATAGGTGTCCCTGGCTGACCATATTTACAATTTCCTAAGAGTAGGTATGACAAAAGATCGGCGCCTATCAACATGGATACGGGGCTGGGAATCGCAAAGCCGGGATCGGCTAGTTTGAGGTCAATGATGTGGTCCCATAGTGTTACCTTTGGAAGTGAAGATGGTAACGGACCGGTAATGGAATCAATGCAAAACGCACTCATCTTTAACATAGGTTGAGAGTTATCAGAAGGAGATATATTTATTTCGTACTTTGTGTCTCACGGAGACCATTTCTTTATTGGAAATACCCCTTATAGTTTGGTTTACTTCTTTTTTATTAAGTCCTAATTGGGAGGCTAATGAGTCAAGGATAAAATATGTTTGACTCCCGGTATCTAAAAGGGTTCGCACTAAGTGTGTTCGTTCCTTGTGGTGAAGGGTTACCAATGCTGTTGAAAGAAGTACTGTGGTTTGGACATTATCTTGTGAAATATTTTTAGAGAACATAGTTGTTTGAGGAGGAGGGCATAGCTCCCGAGAATAGCTAGATTGGACGGATCCACTTCCGGCTTCATTTGCCGCCGAAGCGTCAATATTGGAGCTAGAGGCGCCAATCGATCTTTGAGTAATCTCATTGAAGTGAAGGAGGGAGTGATGACGAAGACAGCAAGTTCTACATGTAAAGGTACTCTGACAATTAGTTGTTTTGTGGGAAGGATTCAGACAGTTAACACAACATGAGATTTTCTTGACAGCTAAAAATCTGTTTTTTGGGGTCATTTTCAAAAAAGTCGAACAATCTTTTAATGCATGGTTTCCACGACACAATTTGCATGTTTTGGAATGACCTGCTGATGAACTCTGCGATGGCACAGTGGATGAGGGGTTCACCTCGCTGGTGGACGTGAGGAAGACTTGTTTACTGCTACTAAGAGTACTAGGTTTTTTAAAAGGTGTCGGGAATTTGAGAGTGGATTGAGATTTAAGTTGGTACAAATCTGACGCCTGAAGGGAACGTACACGATTTTCCAAGAAATGAATAAGGTCAAGATACGATGCAAAGGTTTTGTAGTTTTGGATTTCAAAGAGTTGATGAGTGTAAGGGTCCACTTTTACGAGAATGTTGTAGGTCAAAATAAAATCCCATGATTCAACGGGAAGACCTAGAGCTTTAAAGCATTGAGATTGGTCTTTACAATGGAAACAAAATCAGACAGTGACTTGGAATCCTTGTTAACTGGAGGATGCTCAGCGATTTTCGCCCAGTAATTAGTGGCAGTGATACGCGGTCGTTCGTAATTGTCAACTAATACCTGCCACGCTACCTCGAAATTGCCTTCTTCTAATGTTAGTGACTCAATAAGTCTGAGTGCTGAACCACGAATAGTCGAACGTAGATAATGAAGTCGTTCGATATCATTTAAGTGCAAGCTGTTAATTACAAATAAATACAAAAAAATACAAAAAAGAAGCACCGTTCTCCTCCAAGGTTGGGCCGCGAGTGTGTCGCGAGCGTGACTTTTTTATATTTTTCTCAAAAAAAATAGCTGATTAAAATTGAATAATATTATAATTACTGTGGGCTTCTCCGTTTTCAGTAATAGCCGACGCCTCGAAGTATTGAAGTTGAAGGTAAACGAAAAAACAGATGATGGAGATGAAGAAAGGAGAAAAAAGAAAGGTGAAGTTGAAAAAACTGAACACTACCCAATGGACCACAAACACGGTTTTTATAATGGGACCAAAAAAGAACCGCTTGTGCATTGCCCTAAAGCATTTGAATGCGGCTTTGATCAGAAATCGTTTCATTACTCCTACTGTTGAAGAAGGCACACCACTACTCGCAAAAGCCAAAGTTTTTAGTGTGGTCGATGCAAAAAATGGATTTTTTTCAAATGCCTTTAGCCAAAGAATCCCAAGAATTGATTACGTTTTGGACGCCTTACGGTCGTTATTGTTATAATAAATGTCCGCTTGGGATTTCTGTGGCTCCAGAGGAATTCCAAA
This sequence comes from Corythucha ciliata, assembly GCA_038030265.1. Classification (NCBI taxonomy): domain Eukaryota; kingdom Metazoa; phylum Arthropoda; class Insecta; order Hemiptera; family Tingidae; genus Corythucha; species Corythucha ciliata. The sequence continues at coordinate 12,979,254 of CM075938.1, forward strand.
GGAGAATTTACGACATCATGGATGGGTTATCAGGTGTCATTGCGATCGCAGACGATATTTTGATTTATGGTGAAGGAAACACTCAGGCGGAAGCGATGAAAGATCATGACAAAAAGGTCGAGGCTGTATTTCAGCGAGCCAAAGAACGAAATCTGCGATTGAACAAAAACAAATGTCTTCGCGAAATCAGAAATACGCTACATGGGACATATTTTCACGACCAGTGGACTCAAAGCAGACCCTGAAAAAATCCGAGCGATCAAAGAAATGCCTCGTCCTTCAAGACGCGTCTCAGATGTTGTCGTTTCTCGGCATGGTCAACTATTTGTCGAAATTTGTACCGGGTTTATCGCAAAAGGCAGCCCCATTGAGAGCCGATAGAGGTGAATGGACAGATGAAATGGAGGATTCCTGGATTTTGTTAAAAGATAGGTTGCAAAATGCACCTACTCTCAAATATTTTGACGCATCGAATAGCATTACTCTTCAAGTGGACGCTAGCAGCTATGGATTGGGCTCATCCCGCACCTTAACCAAGAGCGAAACAAAATATGCACAGATCGAGAAGGAGACCCTAGCAATTCTTTTCGGGATGAAGCGCTTCGAACAATACATTTTCGGCCGAGAGGTACTTGTTCAAACAGATCACAAACCACTCGATATTACATTCAAACGTAATCTGTGTGATACTCCCAAAAGAATCCAACGTATGCTAATGCAGCTCGTCGGCTTCAAGTGCAGTGGGGGGTTAAAGTGCAGTTTACCAAAGGAACCGACGTCTGTATTGCTGATGCCATGTCTCGGTTGCCTACGGGTGGAGTTGAATCTGATCTAATAATTGCTAAAGTGATGGAAGAAACAAATCCTTTAATAGGGTTGGCGATCAGTGACCCAACGCTGGGCATCATTCGTGAATACACCCAACAGGACGAAGAAGGGAAGCTGTTACTACAGTTCACAGAAAGCGGTTGGCCTGAGGAAGAAAAGTCGGTGCCACCAAAAATGCGAGATTGGTGTAAAGTTCGAGAGCAAATCACTTCGTCAGATGGCATTGTCATTAAAAATCAGCAAATTTTCGTTCCATTCGGCCTGCGGAACACAATCATGAGGAAACTTCACAAGGGTCATAAGAGCGGTGAAGCTGATTTACGTCTAGCAAAAACTCGTGTGTTTTGGCTGAAAATGTCTGATGACATTCGAAGATATGCTAAAGCGTGTTCAATGTGCGAGGATTTAGATGTGGCGCGGAATCGGAAAGAACCACTTGTTCTCAGAGAGACGCCGTGTGGTCCTTGGTTAGAAATAGGCGTTGATTTGCTGCAGTTTAACGGAAAGAACTATCTCGTCGCCTGTGACTATTTTTCGTCCTTTTCTGAGTGGACCGAATTGGAAGATCAAGGATCTGAAGAAACAATAATAATAATAAAAAATATTTCGCTAGGTATGGGGTGCCTAAAATTGTTTTTACAGATGAAGGTTCGAATTTCAAGTCCCGCGAATTCTAGCGGTTTTCTAAAGATTGGAATTTTACGCTGAATACTTCGTCACCCCATCATCAACAGTCCAACGGCAAGGCTGAGTCTGCTCGTCAAACGTCTTTTAAAGTTGGAGAGTAGATACGAAGCCCTACTTACGTGGAGAAACACACCTTCTGCTCAAATGACATTCAGTCCTGCTGAATTGATGTTTGGCCGAAAGCTCAGAATCATTTTGCCAAGTTTATGTGCCGTCGGTGATTCAAATGTCGATCATTCAGTTGCTCGGAGAGAAATAGGAAAGAAAAAAGAAGCTTACAATAAGTAGTATGATCGATCGGCAAGAACCCTGCCGACGTTGGAACAAGAGCAACCTGTTCGGGTTCATCATTTCGCCTGGAAGACGAAGAGAAGTGCCAAAAACCAACTGAGCTGATAATGCTTGAACGTCAGGTTTGAAAGCAGAGCGAAGACCTACAAGTACGACTGGTAGTTCATCAAGCCAATTTGAGTGGTCTGAGGCTCGACAAATTATGGCGCTTTTGAGAACACGGTGTTGTCTCTCAACCAATCCGTTGGACTGGGGATGGTAGGCTGTTGTCCTATGTAGTTGGATGCCTAAGCTGGTGGCCATTTTTCGGAAGGTCGACGACGTGAACTGACGTCCTTGGTCGGTTACGAGAGAGACCGGTGTACAATCGAGAAATCCAACCTTCGAAGAAAGTCCTAGCTACTGTTTCAGCTGTTTGGTCGGGCATTGGGAATGCTTCGAACCAACAAGTTAGTGAACGATATTGCGTGATGCGAGTCAAAAGGTAACTATGGCTTCGAGATGGAGGGAGCGGTCCAACAATATCGATGTGAAAATTGGCGAAACGTTCGTCGGGTTTTAATAATTTGACGAGAGGTGTCTTTTCGTGACGGTAAACTTTACTTATTTGGCACTGATGGCATTGTCGAACCAATTTGGAAATGTCACGCTGCATACCAAGCCACATGAAACGGTCAGAGATGAAACGAGAAGTGGATCGTTTTCCAGGGTGCGATATTGCGTGAAAATGTTTGAAGATTAATTACTGCAATATTCAGGAACGTAGGGGCGAATACGGTCAGTCGAGGTGTCACAAATGAGCTTGACGTTCTCGAATTCGAGGTATCGCAGCTGAAGACTGTGAGAGGAGGGTTCAGTGAACAGTTTTTGTGGCTGAGCGTCGGTTGCTTGGGCGGCGGCGATATCAGAGGGAGAACTTTCTCGTTTGATGATCGCTCCGTTTCGCGAAAGAGCATCAGCAGGACTATTCTCTAGGCCTTTCACGAATTGAATATCAGTCGAGAACTGGCTGACGTAGGAAAGGTGTCGCAATTGTCTGGGTGACAATTTGTCCGAAGATTTCGTGAATGCGTGGACGAGAGGTCGATGGTGCGTGAAGATGGTAAAGACGCGGCCTTCTAACATGAACGAGAAATGGCGAATTGTAGCATATACGGTGAGAAGTTCGCGGTCGTAAGTCGAGTACTTCTGCTCGGCAGGGGAGAGCTTACGAGAAAAGAATGCGAGAGGCCAGAAGTTGCCATCTTGAAGTTGGTGAAGAGCTCCGCCGAGGGCCATGCTGGAGGCATCGGTCATGATCGACAGAGGAAGGGCAGGATGGGGGAATGCTAGTGTGATGTCCGATTGTAGGATAGATTTGCACTGTCCGAATGCTGAAGACATCTCAGTTGTCCACGAAATAGGTGTGGGATCGGACTTTTTTGACTGAAGGTGTAGGGGCTTGGATGCTTGCCATGCGAGGGTGGAAACGGTGGTAAAAATTGAGCATCCCGAGGAAACGTTTCAATTCGTTCACAGTTTTGGGCTTTGGATATGACGAGATAGCAGAAATTTTGTCGGGAAGAGGAGAAATTCCACTTGACGAAATGGAGCAACCAAGGAAATCAACTCGAGGCTTTGCGAAACAGCACTTACTGACGTTAATGGTTAGACCATACTCTTTGAGTCGAGAAAAGAGCTTCTCGAGGTGTGAGAGATGATTATCCATGTCTTTGGAAAATACTAAAATGTCGTCGATATAGACCGAAACGAAAGGAAGTTCTCGTGTGATGTTGTCCATCAACCGTTGGAAAGTCTTGCTTGCGTTTCGAGTTCCGAATGGCATTTTCAAAAATTCGAATAAGCCAAAGGGGGTGGTTACGGCTGTCTTGGGTACGTCATCGGGATGGACTGGTACCTGAAGGTAAGCTTTCTCGAGGTCGATGGTGGAGAAAATGTTGCAGCTGTGGACAGTCGTAACGCAATCTTGAATTTTAGGGATTGGGTAGCGATCGGCGACGGTTTGGGTATTGAGGCGGTGGTAGTCACCGCAGGGACGCCAATCACCGGACTTCTTTTTCACGAGGTGGAGAGGGCTGGACCATGGACTTTTTGAGGGGCGACAGATTCCTGCCTGAAGCATAAAAGCGAATTCGTCCTTGGCGGCTTTCAGTTTATCAGGAGAAAGACGACGTGGTCGCGCAAAACAAGGGGGTCCAGATGTCGTAATGTGATGGAAAATCGAGTGAGTCTTGTTTAAAACTGACGACTGGTTGGGTACGTGAATTTTATATTGCACTATCAGACTGGATATTGCTGCTGGGATGTCGGCACGTAAGGCTGAAACTGAGAGGGGGGGGGGTTGCCATGGACCAAGGAACCTGAAGTAGTCAGCGATGTGTGGGAATTAACGATGCGTCGATGTTTCATGTCGACGAGAAGTCCGAATTTAGAAAGAAAGTCGGCTCCAAGGATAAGACGGGTGACATCGGCAATGGTAAAGACGAAAATCAAATTCCGACGGAGGCCGAAATTGAGATGCATGACTCGATGGCCGTATGTTCTGATGGGGGAGTTATTCGCTGCGTATAAAAATAGAGATGACACGAGAGGACGGTCAGAAATTGCGAGGGGAAATGACTGACAGTTCAGAGCCAGTGTCGACGAGAAAATTAAAATTTTCACAACTGCCAACCATCACAACAACCAGAGGAAAGAAGATCAAGATTCGGTAGACGAATAAGAGAACCAGTTCGTTTAAATTTGTAACGCGTTTAGAATTATTTTATTATTGTTAAACCAGGGGAGATGTAGGTGTGTTGCTATGTAATAAAAAAGACTACTACACAAATGAGTAGGTTATCGATGCCGGTGCATTAAATAGGATCTTACTGTTCGTATTCCGCTTATTTTATTTTAATTTATTTTATTATTTGCATAAAAACAAATTCACTAAGGAATTGGAGAAAAAGCGCTATGGCGCTTTTAAAATTGAGTTCGTCGCCAATTTTCTATCATTTTACTCGGGCTAATTGTTCTTTCAAACCGTTCCAGATTTAATTAACGGCACATAAATAAGACAGGAAATATGCAGGGTATATCCTCTCTCCTGTCATCACCCTAAAGCTTTCACCATTCTACCCATTCATGTTGTCCTCATAAATAAAAATGTTTTAATGGACTTACATTGTGGTGGTCTTCATTTTTTCCTCTTCCCCAGCATTTCCGGCAGCAAACATTGTCCTCCTCCCCCCCCCTGTACAACACTTACCACACAACCACCAACTGAACAAACTGATCTAATTATGCGTTAGAAGAGGAATGTTCATCCAACGTTACTTTCTGCCATGTTTTTTTCTCACTCGCCATCTCTCGTTTTGTTTCTTCTAATTCTATCCCCCTCGACTCACCCGCCACGCCACCCACTAACACCGTCATTCATGATCAACAGCCCACACAACGGTGCTTTTAAAGCCCGTTGTTTAGTAGGGATGAAGTAAGGGCATGGAGTGGGCAATTCCCTCCCTCTTCCTGCAAAACCCAGCCGTGAGTTCACCTCCAAACAACATCGGCTTTACAAATGGTGAAAAAGAAATAAGCAATTTAAAATGCTAAATAAAGCAGTTGAAACTTGGTTAACTCCCTTGGATTTGATGGCTGTGCGCTTCTTTTTTTTATTTAGCGAATGCTGGTGGTTGAGTGGTGAGAGAGAACTGGTGAGGCGATGAGCGTTATTTCGAAAAGTTTGAAGCAAAGAAGAAAAAAAAACTCGGAAGATTTCGCGGTTGCATTAGAGGGGAGAATCCTCCTTCCATTCCTTACGAAGATAATTAGAGCTGATCCTCGTAGATCAATTAAAGAGATCTTGAGCGCTCATATTATTAAATCCCTCGTTTTGGCCCAGTTTGATTTTCAAGTTTCTGGGGAATCCTTATAAGCCTTCGGAGAAGGGAGGGACGATAATCAAAATCGTTCTTGAAGTGGCGGTGGAGGGAGTAGAAATTCGAATTAAGCAGAAAACAGGAACGAGCTTATGTCTCCGACCCCTTTTCCACCACACCATCAATCACAAAGCTCTCGTTACTCAGAGAGAGAGAGAGAGAGTGAGTGAGTGAGAGAGAGGCCTTTCCTTGAGTCCGTGCTTGTAATAAGATTCCTCGGGAATAGAAAGGGAGTGAAGTCCTCTCCACTTTTCCCTACCAAATTCAGATCCACGAGGTTCAGAGAGAATCACTTCGAGGTATAATCAGATCCAGATCTGAGAAGAAAAGATGAAGTTTTCAAATGACTGTAATATAACAGAAAATCTCGAGAAAAAAGTAATCCAACCGTAAATGTGTGGTGTTACTGAGAGAAATCCAAAGAACAATTGTACAGAATAAGACAAGGAAAACATAATTCTTTAATTCTGCTTCTATTTTCCTCTTCGTTGACACAGTTGGACCAGTCTCAAAAGTCTGACTCAATTTGCGTCATAAAGTACACACACAAACAAAAAAGTGGGGTACGAAGAAGAATAAAAGAGAGAATTTTCATTTCTATGTCGTCTTTCTTCACCAAACACCTCCCACACCGTCGTTTGCCTTTCAATTCTCTCAACGGCACCCCTTCAACACAACCCTGATCCGCTCAACCACGTCTTTCTTCACAAGAGGTTCTCCTCACCACCCCTCCATCTATTTTCTGTTTTTTTTTCTACCCTCTTACTGCCCCCCCCCCACTCATAACCACTGTCATGACCGAAGTACCTTTATTGCGGTATATATTTCATAGACCCCGACGGTGAACTCATCTCTAGGTATTGTTGGATGTTGAAGAAGTGTGTGGTCTGATCCCGTGGCCTTGCGGGGAAAGAACGGATGACCGCACTCCTGGGAGGATTGTCTATCTTACAGGGGTACTCGATTTTTTTTTCTGTCTCTCTTTCTCCGTGCCCCCAAGGGTGAAACCTTTTTTTTTTCCTCTTCCTCCTACCAGACGACATTATATTGCAGGTCTCTCAGAGTCCTGTACAGTTAGTTGAATTTGTGCTAGGTAAACGACATGACAGATGACAACTGTAGAGAACGTGAAGTGTTTCCCTGAAGAATAGAAACCCACCAATAGAAGAAGGACCCATCCCGACCTATTTTGTGAAGAACTCAGTGACTCTCATTGGCTGGAGGATCGATAGCGAAGCGTCTTCGGCTAACATCTTCGTTAATTTTTACGGGGTGAATACTATAGACATGATACACAATTGATAATGCTGATGGCCACGCTACCCTCGTTGCACTTGGCTTGTTTATCACATCTCTAATAATAATAATAACAATAATAATAATAATCATCATCGTGATGTGGTTTCTGGCGCTTATTCGCACGGTTCATTGATCTTAAACTGGCCAGCATGTCGTCAATCACAGTTCAGTCCTGTTGTTTTGAAACTTCTTCTGTTCATTTTTATTTTCCCTGAATTGACGGTTTGAATATCAGCCAGTTTCTGGGAGTACACATCTGGGAGGACACCTTTTTGAGTTCCTAGGGGGGACAACCTTGGGGTAATATAGTTATGGTATTATTAAGTTTTTGGATACAATTTCTTAGAAACTGGAATTTTTGACCCAAATCATACAATTCAGGTTTTCGGACGAATGGACTTTTTCGTTGGTGAAGAGAGATTGGTGACTGATTGTAGGCTACAACCCGCGTGACCCACAGTTCCTTGCTGGTCATTCTATAACATATTCTTCAATTACACATTATATATATATTATTCTTATCGTCCTCCCTCTGCTGCGGATCTCCTTAAGATGTGGCCAGTACCTAGGCCGGTGCCTGCCCCATCTTTGGCCAGAACTGCCCAGAAGAGTCGGTCCCATCACTCAGCTCGAACCGTTAGCCACGACTGGTTACCAGCCAGTCGGGCTCGAGAGGCACCATGTGGAGGTGGGTCTTTCAGAGCTGAGAATGCTGGCTTCCGCCATGGACCGAAACCGGGTTGCCCGAGCAGGTTGTGTCCTACATCCCCCTGGGGGGGACATTCTTCCCCCATAATTCCCGCCGCAGATCCCCGTGGAGGCTGCAGCGACGCGAAGCACATGGTCGGTGGTCTCCTCCTCGACGCCACAAGGGCATGCTGTTGGAGGGTCTTGCTGCCGGAAAAACCACAACTTGGCGTTGGAAGAGCCGTGCCCCGTCAGGATAGAAGTTGCGGCGTGCTCAAGAGGCAGCGGAAGTCCGCTCCCCACACTTTTCCCGCCACTGTCGTATAGAGGGCGAAAGTCCGCTATAGCTTACTCGCAACTACTTCAAGCTTTCGGGTCGCTCTCCTCCCCAGGTTGACCTCAACCCCAAGGTAGCGGCCCTGCCGCTCAGCCACGAGGCGAGTCCCCCGGTAGCGAACAACCAGGGTTTGCAGTAAATTTGTGTTTTTCCTGATTTTAGTTGCTAATGAGCGATTTTTCTCAATTTCGTCTATGAATTAGCACTTTTTCCTAACTTTAGCTGTGAATTAGCGCTTTTTTTTCTGTTCGAGCCACGAACTTGCCTTCAGTAGACAAAAATTGTCGTTTTCATGCTTCTTCCCCTTTGATTGGCACGTATTCTGTACTTAATCCACGGAAATTTTAGCCACTAAGTCGCTAAGTATTTTCCTTGAATTCCGTCGTCATTTAGCGCTTTTTCTTACTTCTGTCTGTGCGTGAATCACTAACGCACCGGGGTATATTGGTGAGGGGCGTGGACTACGCCGGTCCCCCTCCCCCACCATCACCGAAAAGCTTAAAGATGGAAAAATGATGGTTCTTAGGTTCTATGTTCAGGTATACGTATTTAGCCCACAAAAGTGCTATTCTGAAGGCTCAAATTGAGAAAATACGCTGATCCCCCAGTTTTTTGTTGTTTTTTTTAGGCCCTTTAGCGGATAAAGATGAGAAGGCGAACTAATTATGCTTTTCTGGGGGGGGGGGCAAGTACGCAGCAAAAAGTTGGGTAAAAGCGCTAATATTCCAGCTAAAACTGTGAAAAAGCCTTCATTCGTGGTATTTTTGAAACTTCCGGGCCAAAATTAATAAAAAAAATTGCTGATTCGCGGTGTATGGATGCCACTTTATGGCTAAAATGACGAAAAAACCGATGAGCCACACCTTGCTGTAATTTTGATGGGTCACAATATTCCCGTGGCTATTTTTACCATTTCTCTCGGGCGATTAAAGACTGTTCTGACCATTTTGATCAATATACTGAATTCGAAGTATAACGTTCAATCAGTCGTTCCGAACCAAACACGATTTTCCGGCAAAATTTGAA
>CM075938.1:12988828-13043043 GCA_038030265.1 Corythucha ciliata
TAAGGCACCAGCAACTTAAAAACGGCTATTCCAATCGGAAAATGTCGTGAAATCAAAAAGGTTCAGAATTGAATTTTACATAAGTGAAAAGCCTTAAAACCTACAGGAAAATCAGTGGTTCAGTTATGCGACGAAAACGCAACAAAAGGCGGACCAAAAAACACGTTTTTCTGCACATTTTGGCCAGTAGCTCGGAAACTAGTAGTCCAATTTTTTTCTATGAAAAACGATCTGAAAGCTGATTGAATTTATCATCAGACCTATTATATGAAAGTTCATTTGAAGATTAACATAAGACAGGGCTACAACGTCAAATTTGTTGCAAAAAAAGGTTTTTTGCCACATTTCGGCCTATAACTACGGTGTGCGGTCCGTGCCTAAGGCCTGCGTGGCGCAGAGGGTAAAGTGCGCCTTAAACGGACTCTCAGGGTACCGGCCGACCCCCTGGTGTATCTAGGCTTACCCCGGCATGCGGGGCTCTGCCGGCGGTGGACCACACTTTCCCTAGCTGCTCGTGGGATCGTTTATGGACCCTTGTTTACGCAAACACTTAACAACGGCTGAGGGGGGGGGTCCGGGAGAACCTCCCCTCAGAAGGAACCCCCAAGGGCGCGGAAGTGCCCACGGGGGGTATGGCTGCACTGTCCGTGGAGACGACCGTCAGGGACGTTGAAATGGGCAGTCCAAAGGGGGGCAGTCCCTTGGGACAATCCCCTCGGGCGGAGCTTCCTCGGTTGAGGCTCTCCGGAGCTCAAAGGAGGAAGTTGGCGAGGGAAAGGGCAGCCGCGGAAGGCATACCCGGAACCCCTCGGGATAAGTTTGTAAAGGTTTAGTTCGTAGATAAATTTAAAGATATTTAATTCGGAGAACTTTCTGCAAATGAAAGAAATTAGATAAACAATTTTTAAAAAATAATTTGAATTAACTTCCTTTGGTTGGTTTTTATTCAAGACCGGGAGGGAACAAGTGTTTTGAGAAATCTGAAGACGTTTGTGAAATCGACGGGGACGGACGTGATGTTTTCTGCGTTGTAGGAGAAACGAGGGCGGTGGTGATGATCTCCGCGTTGTAGGAAAAAACGAGGGTGGTGGTGACGATCTCCGAGTTGTACGGAGAAACGAGGGCGGTGGCGACGATCTTCGCGTTGTAGGGAAAAACGAGGGTGGTGGTGACGATCTCCGCGTTGTACGGAGAAACGAGGGCGGTGGCGACGATCTCCGCGTTGTAGGGAGAAACGAGGGCGGTGGTGACGATCTCCGCGTTGTAGTGTGGAATTAGAAGTTATTCGCCGTTATAATCAAGATGACGAGGTTGGAGGTGACGGTCTCCTCAAAATAGCGACAATTCAAAAGTAGCCAGAGATGACGGACTCCGAGCTCCCTAACTGTCACCAGAATAATTCCACAAAAAAAAATGCTTCCTCCCCTTTTCTTTTTTTTTCAGATGATTCTCCTTATTTTCCTCTTCTTCTTTCAACTTCAACTTTGAAGCCACTGATTTATTACAAGTTCGGCTCGGCGGGGGCAGGTGCTGGTGGACACGCGGTGGGTGCAGGGACGTCTACGGATGCCCGGCAAGGCCACAGTGATGTGCATCCAAAACCTGGATTGAGTGGGGAGACACCGCGCAAGCGGGGTAGGACCCCTCAACCTACGCCCTCAACGGGTGAACAGAAGAGGGTTCTAAAGAGGCCCAAGGAAGGGCAGGGAACCCGACCTAAGACACCCGCGGCTGGCGGGAAAAAATACTTTAAGGATGCTCTTACCTCAACCAAGATGACCATCGTCCCTGGGGAGTACCCTAGGGTCAGGCTGTCGGAAGAGGAGAGCAGGAAGGTGCTTGGAGAGGTCCTGAAGGGCGTTTTTAAATGCCCTAAGGGGGAGGGCCCCAAGTTCTCAAATAGCTACGCCAGCGGTGGGGTGGTATATGTGACGTGCGCTGACGGCGAGGCGAAAGCCTGGCTGGAGGCCCACGTCAAAGAAATGAAATCCTGGGACGGGGCTAACCTGAGAGTTGGACCTGCCCGGCAAGTGGTTCAGGTCACCAAGGCGGTCGTGTGGGTGCCCATAGACCTCGTTGGGGAATCTGACCCAAGGAAACTCATCCCTCTTTTCGAGACCCAGAATAAAGGGCTCTCGACTGAGGGATGGCAATTGATCTCGAGTACGGCGGACCCCAAGGGAATGACGCTGGTACTCGGGATCGGCAAGGACACTCTGGCTGAAGGATAATGGGCAACCGTACTTCACATTCTAGAGAGTCAATTTCAAGGTGGCGGGGAGTGCCTCCTCTTCTGATCCGCCACCCTCTGCCGGCTGCTTGCAGCAGGCAGCTACGACGTCGCCCTCATTCAGGAACCTTGGATCTCAAGGGGACGAGTGGCGGGATTGACCGGCATTGGAGGTGAGTTAACTTATTCTAGATTTGTCGATACTCCACGTGCATGCATCTACGTTAGAAGCGGATTGAGAGCATTGATGGTTAACGAGTTCTGTTTCAGAGACATGGTAGCTGTCAGGCTGACCTACCAGGAGGGGGCCACGAGGGAGCAGCTTGTTGCGACCTCGGCGTACTTCCCTGGAGACAGCGATCAGGGCCCGCCACCGAGAGAGGTGATCAACCTGGTCGACGCCTGCAGGCGCAATGGGGCGAACAACAGCTTATCGGTGTGGATGCCAACGCCCATCACTTGGCATAGGGCAGCACCAACACAAACTCCAGAGGTGAGTCCTTATTTGAGTACCTGGCAACTAGTGATTTATCAGTGTTGAACAGGGGCAATAAGCCCACCTTTGTAACATCAAGTAGGAGGGAGGTCCTCGACCTCACCCTCTCTACTTCCTTACTGGCTGGTAGGGTCAGGAACTGGAGTGTGTCCGAGGCTCCATCGTTCTCGGACCACAGGTATGTCATCATGGAGATCCGGGGGATGGAGAGGATACAAGAGGCATACTACAACCCTCGTAAGACGGATTGGGGCGGTTCCGCAGAGGAAGTAAATGGTAGGCTTAGTTTCGGGGGCGAGCTGGACCTACGAGATGGTGATGATATTGAGGGGACAGCACAGGAGTTGCAGGAGGTGTTGGTAACCTCGTATCAAGCAAATACTGCATTGAGCTCGCGCTCATCGACCAGGAAGGTTCCCTGGTGTAATGAGGAGCTCGAGGGGTTGAGAAAAGCATCGCGGAGGCCTATAGGGCCAAGCTGGCGGAGTATCGGCGGGGGCTGAGGAGTTCGAAGAGGGCGTCCTGGAGGGGATTCTGTGAGGAGGCTGAAAATACCTCCTCAGTGGCTCGCCTTCAGCGCCTTCTCTCCAAGGACCCGCTGAATCCCGTTGGCTCACTGATGAAAGTGGACGGTAGTTTATACTACGACGGCGTCGGAAACGTTGGCGACCCTGATGGGGGTGCACTTTACGGGGGCCGTGGGGGTTGTATCGTCCATTCCACCCGTGGAACCCTCGCGAAGGAGGGCGGTGGGAATCTTCCTGGACATAGAGCGTGCCTTTGACAATACCTCTATTTCCTCGGTCATTGAAGCTGCAGGACGGCATGGCATCTGCGACACCATTAGTAGGTTGAGGGTGCTGCTTGAAAGCAGAACAGTTACCGTCACGCTCCTTGGGGAATCCCTGGAGGTGGCTGTAAAGAAGGGATGTCCACAGAGGGGTGGGGGGTTTGTCACCGCGAATGTGGGGCATGGTGGCCAATTCCTTATTGGTGCGGTTGGCTGATAACGGGTTCTATGTCCAGGATACGCGGACGACATTGTTGTCGTCATTAGAGGGCGACATGTCGGGGTGGTGTCAGACTTGACTCAGTCAGCATTGAATATAGTGAAGGACTGGTGTGGGAAGGAAGGGCTGAATGTAAACCCTGACAAGACCAACCTAGTGGCCTTCACTAGAAAAAGGAATTTGGGGGACTTCAAAGAACCCCTGTTCTACGATACCAGGCTATCTCTTCGGAGGGAAGTGAAGTATCTGGGGGTAACCCTGGACTCCACGCTCACCTGGAACTAGCACCTGGGCAGGGTTGCCGACAGGGGTAAAATGCTGCTTATGAGGACGAAAAATGCCTGCGGCAAAACGTGGGGACTGAAGCCGTAAATGGTCCTATGGCTATTTACGGCGATAGTCAGACCCGCACTGACATATTGCTCAGTAGTCTGGTGGCACAAAGCGGAACAAGTGGGGGTCAGAAATACCCTCACTAGCGTTCAGAGACTGGCGTGCCTGATGGTCACTGGGGCTATGCACTCCACTCCTACTGCAACGATGGAGATACTGACGGGACTCCCTCCCGTTGACATCTTCATCAAGGGGGCAGCGGCAATGTCGGCCCTAACGCATAAATGGGGTGGTTTATGGAGGGGTGGGAGCCTTAATTCCAGGAGGACCCACACTGGGATCCTGGACACGGTTCGGGACCCAGTGCTGGGCATGATGCCGGACATCATGCCCAAAAACCTCGGTGAACGCTGTCCCTTCTCCGTCCGCCTTGGGTACGGTGAGGGGCAGGCGGTGAAAAGAAATCACAAGGAGCGATTGTGGTTTACAGACGGATCTAAAACGAATAACGTGACTGGTGCGGGGGTGTACGGGGTGGAACCCGAATGGAGGCTGTCTACACCTCTGGGGGTATACACCTCGGTATTCCAAGCCGAAGTCTACGCAATCAAGGCCTGTGCTGCTGAGAATATACGTAGGGACGAGCAAAATGCCCATATACGTATCCTCACGGATAGCCAGGCTGCCATTAAGGCACTAACAGCATCGATAGTGAGCTCTGGGCTTGAATGGGACTGCCGCCAAAGCCTTTGTCTGCTGGCCCAGGATAACAAGGTGAGCCTTGAATGGGTACCGGAACACAAGGGTATCCACGGGAACGAGCAGGCGGACTCCTTGACCAGGGATGGCCGGAGTTGGAGGGAGGGGTTCGGTGAGGACGGCCCATGCTCGGTGCTCAATCACAAGTGGTCAGTTTATTGCTTGAAGGGCGCAAGTAGCCCTGTTTGGCCTTTTTTTTTTTTTGGTGGAGATAGCCACTTTGAAGGCGCGAATCGACTGTTTAGCCTCTGTAGAGCACAAACGAATTGCTGGTACGAAGTGAGTATGACCTTTACAGGGCGTAAATAGCCAGTTTTTAAGGCCAGGATCGTCATTCAAGACATTTTCCAGGCGTGAAGGCTCAGTATGGCTATTTCTGACGCGCGAATGGCCAATTTTGCCATTTTAAGGACATGAATCATCGGCTTAGGGATTTTCGAAGTGAGAATTGCCAGTTTAACGATTCATCGTAGGCCACACAGAGTCAGTTTTACCAATTTTATAGGGCGTAAATAGCCATTGGCAATTTTAACGCTGCCAGTATGGCTATTCCTAGGACATGAATCCGTCATTTTAATCAATTCTATGGTACGAACTCACCATTGACATTTTCATTGCGTGAATTATTTGTTTAACCATTTAGGGAACGCAAAGAGTCAGTTCTGCCGTTTTTGAAGGTGCGAATAGTCCGCCACGCCATTTATATCGGGTGCGAATGGTCAGCTTGCCGTTTCCAGGGCGCAAGTTGTCAGTATAATCATTTATAGAGAGTGATTAGCCAGTGTGATATTTTCAGAGCGTGAATCGTCAGTTTTTCTTTTTTTTAAGGACGCAATTAGTCCCGTCAACGCCCGAACGGTCAGTTTGGGCATTCTTGGCGGTGCGCAAATGGTTGATTTTGGAATATTTAGGGCAGGAATTGTCTGTTTCGGGATTTGTGGAGCGTGAATTGTTAGTTTGCCCATTTTTATAGAGCGCGTTACGTCAGCTTGGCCACTTTTAGAGCGGGAATCGCTAGTTTGGCAATTTTGAAGGCGATTTAAGGTGGGGGTAGGCAGTGAATTGATAGCGAGCAATTTTTATTAGAGCGAAGGACATAATTTCATGAGCCTCTCCCTTAAATAAATCTTGGATCCGCGTCTGGACCATGCGATGTTTTGTTTTTAAAATCAGCAAGAGCCGTGAAATGTCTCTTTAAAATGAGCCAGTAACGCTCATTTATCCTTTAAAAAGGTGTGTAATCCCGTTAAATCGGCTTGTCTTAAGGGAGCCAGCCCCACGAAATTGGTTTCTGACCTACGAAATCCGACAAATTTGGCCTCAAAAAGTACCAAACCGGCAAATTTTGTTATTGAAGGAGCCAAATCCACGAAATTTGGTTTTGCGGTGTGTTCAATCCGTGATATTTGGACATCGAAAGTTTCTAATGAGCTTTTTAGGGAGTCAATTATGTGACATTGACTTTTTGAGCGAGGAAACCCTTTAAAATTCGTTCTGAGAGGAATAATCCACAAAATTTGAAATTTGACTTGAACTGTGAGAGGGGGGGGGGGTGATCATGAGCTCAGGGCTAAGCCCCTCTAAACATTTTACCTTAAAATCCGCCCCTGCTGAGCCCAGATCATACTTTTAAGGATTTTCCAGGCGTGTCAGCTTAGCCATTTCTAGGGTGGATAGAGGCGGTCATTTCGGAATAATTTCAATCACGTTTAGTGTGCAAATAGTTGGAGTCATTTAAGGCGCCTATAGTGAGCGGACAAATCTTATCGCACGAGTTGACAGTGAGTTCCTCCGCGACTTTTTCGGGTCCTAAATTTCACTGATTTGCTCGGGTTTATCACTGGAGACCAAAGTATATGAGTTTTAAGGCCATTTAGACTGTTTCCGAGGCAATCACGTTAGATTGTAGATTGTTCTGATTAAGTTGCTAGGGCCCACAACTAACCCCCTCCCCCCCGACAATTGAATTTGCGTGATTTAGGTCCACCAAAGTGTGTATTATTGATCCACCCGGGTAGCTGAGGTAGATAGCCGTATTTTCTGAAATACATCAAGTTTTTAGGACCCAAAACTGGGCATTTTAGCCGTCAAAGCAGAAAAAAAAACCGAAAATTTCAACAACAGGAATGACGTACACAACTGAAAGAGCCGTCACTCATCCTCCTGATTGGTCAAGAAAAAGCGACAGACAGACCGACCAACCAGCGTTATACGACAACCACTTTTTCGAGGTTGCTATTCACGAATGTGAAGTCAACTCCAAAGTGATTTTTTTTTTTTTTTTCATGTTCCCACGGGATGGGAATGTGAAAATAAAAGGAAGTAAATTCTTCTTCCTGTTCATTTTTAATAACTTTTGGTGGGTGCGCGGTGTTGAAGGATGGCAGAAGGGCTGTGGCTAGAATTAATTAACATTTAATGAGCTCAAAAGCTCACTTTTTCCTTTCTATCTCTGCATTGCAGATTACTTTTTTTAACTTTTTTATTTCATTGCGTCAGTCAAGGGACTGTGAACACATAAAAAAAAAAAAAATTGTCACAATCCCGGACCCCACAAACACTGCAACTGCATCATCATCACTGGCTGTAATAATTTTTGTTGGATGTAAAAAAAAAAAAAAAAAATACCAACATCATTATACGGCACCCCACGACCATGACAATTATTGTTTTAAATAGTGCAAACGGCTCGTGGTACCTGGAAGGGGAAGCATCCCTTCCCTCCCTGATCGTGCGAAAACCATCATGTATAATTCGTGAAAGAAGAAGAAATGTGCGTGTTTCCTATGATAATTTTCCAAAAAAAGAATTTTTTCCCATTACTTTATGTCATTTTGTGCGTTGGGGGGGGGGGGGATATGTCTAGCCGTTCATAGCCGTCTCGGCATGAAACAAGTTCATTTCATTGTTAAATTGTTCGGTATTCATAAATGAGCCATCATTTTTTCATTCTTTTAACTCCGAGACCGAGACCAGTCTTGGTCTCTCTCGAAAATAGCGGTCTCGTCTCAGTCTCGGCTCGACTTCGTCTCGTGCCACAAACACCGTGCCTCGTTCGTTAAAAGCTCATTTATGCCTTCGTATCGTAATAAAAAAGAGGGTTAGGGTTCCCGGAGGGCCGAACCCCCCCGAAACATATTGCAACCTATGGGTGCCCGCGCTCTAGGCAGCAAAGATTTCCAGGCTGGGGCAGCCACTAGAACAAGCCCAACTGCACATCAGCCAACTGGCTGCCGGGGCCAGGCTGCTTAGTGCAGGGGAACCCTAATTTTGCGTTTGAAACTTCCCTGGGCTGCTATCATCAAACTTGACACCGCTTTCATTTTTTAAAAATAACATTGCCAGTTGAAGCAGGAGAAGGAGGGTCTGATGTATGTGGGGGGGGGGGGGATTGTGCACCTCTGCCTCGTCGTGTCTGCGAAGGGAAGTCTCTTGCTTGAACTAAATGAGTTGGTATGTGCGAGATTTTGAGTTGATCTTGTTGAATTCCCAACTGTTCCCCTTTCAGGTTCTCATTGTTTTAAAGGCATGATTCTACTTTGGAGCAATTACAAAGCTCTTTGGCCATTAATCAGTAGTGTATCACTTATCTTCCTTCGTGCCACGAGCCACCAAGGAGGGAAAGCAAAGTATAAATTCATCTATCGTCGTCATCTGTAATCATTGAGGCGAGAATAGGATCACTCGTCACTAATATCGCACATACTTTGAATTCGTTAGACCGAGACTTTCGAGACCGATACCAAGACGAGACCAACTTTTCATGATCGAGACCCAGACCAAGACCACTCAAGTCTCGTCTCGGTCTCGTGCATCACTACTCGTGACTCCTGGCCACCCTTCTGTCTCTTTCACACGTGTTTGAGCCGTCATCCGACAGTATTTTTTTTAATTAATAGAGGAAAAATGAATGATTGCGACGTACTATTAAGATTTATCATTAGTGCTACTATAGATTACACAGAAACTGATGAATGACGAGGACGTTCCCGTCGTTATTACATTGTGGCGACCTAAACTGGTGTATTGAATTAGAAGGGATGCTCAGACTCTCCCCACTCCCAAATGTTCAAAACATTAGATTATTGCGTTTCTTTACTATTTCCCCTTCCCCCTCATCATCACTTTCCCATCAAAAGGAAGACGTGTAAAGTTAAGTGCCACATTGAATATGAACGTTTACTGCTCAACATTTTGGATCTCACGCCTTCCTATCCTTCCTCTCGCCCACTAGAACTTGGACTTTCTCTTCCCTTTAAGGATGTTATTAACTATAAAAAGGTCCTACACAAGTAAAAATGACTTTGCCCTACAACAATATACTCATCCCCGGTTGGCTCTGTTACACCCTTTCAGGATTTTTCGCTAGATGGAGGAACTCTTAATAGTGTCGTTGGAGTTTGAGCGAAAGAGAAGGGCTTGTTTCTTTATTCTTAAAATAAACAACGCATCATTTACTTTGATAAACTTTTTGTCTTTTTATTCCTCTCTAACACAATCTTTTTAATTATCTCCTAAACCCTCTTACTATCCCCCCTCCTTTTTAACTAATGAGCCCTTTAAATTGTATTTGAAATACGTTCTTTCTTAAAAAAAAAAAAAAAAAAAATGTATGGAGCTCAGCGAGTAACAGACCTAGGCTGGGTGGAGGGGTTGAATAACCGAGTTACTTCCCCGAGAGTTTCTAATCCTCTTGGAGCAAAAAAAAATTAAACTTTAAGTATGAGACGCCCGAGCTCATGTTTTTTCTTCTTTTTTCCTCAATAAAATAATAAGGAAAATTACATTTTTCATCTAATGTCTTATCACTGCCATCCAGAGTGGTTTCACTTTTACTTTAGAATGACACAAATAAAATTATTGTGTTTCCACAGCATAAAAACGACTGTATACAGGACGATTCTGAAAGATCTGTCTTAGGACAGGTCAAAATGGAATCCGTGACTGACGCTTATGCGATTACAATTGAAATATCGGAAGAGATCTTTGCAACTGGTTCTGCAGTCGGCCTTGTAAATGGTACGGATCACTTTTTTCTGCTTTCTGAGCACTCTATGCGCTGAAGAAGATGAAGAATTTCCCTATATTATTAAACCGTGGATAAAAATGGACTGGAACAAACTATGGTAGGTTTTCCTGATGAAACCCTTTGAAACCACACTACTGCTGAGTTTCAGAGTTTACGTAGTACCTTGTCAATATGTGCAGACCTAGTGAGGCTTTCCCCTATCGTTTTACTAAGAGATATTTTACTAGTCCGTCACACGGAAACGGCTATCGTTTGCTCTTTTTCAACTTCCGTGAAAAAACTGGTTCGTAGAGTACCACGAGTAAAACTTCTTGCTGGTTACTTAAGAGCTTCGGTGAGTATTCGTGAGTAAGACCAAGTCGGTGTTATCGGCTCTCATTTATAGAGACCCCTCACTACTTATATCGGGTATATCGTCGACAAAGATTAAAAACAAGACCGGTCCTAATATGGACCCTTGTGGTACGCCGTGGCTGGCTAACCGACATCTCATGTCCGCTCTCTACGATTTTGGTCCGTTCAGAGAGGTAGGAATCAAACAGGTGCTGGGGGGGGGGTCCCCTCACATTCCAATTTTCTGCAATTTTGTGAGAGCGTACTGGTGAAAAAGCGTGTCAAACGCTATTGAAAAGTCTCCAATAAAGCGGCTCTTCTCCAAGTTGTCGGATTGAAAGTGGCAGACCGACACCCCCCACTAGGGCTCGGGGCGGAGACCTTCTAGCATTCACTAAATTCGCAGCTTAAATGGAAAGAATTGTCGATAAGCGTTCGTCAGCAGCTAATAATAGTGAAAACCCACAATTCATTTGTGATTAATTTGAAAAATCCATGAATTCAATGATGAAAGTGAAAACCCATCGATAATTATTGGCAAAAATTGAGAAACAATTTGCGGCAAAAATTGAGAAAAAGTGCTTATTCATTGGAACATTTGAGAAAACCCGCCAATCCAGTAAATAAAAAGAAACGCAAAACCCAAGAAAACTCTCCTATTTTTGGGGCTTAAATTGAGATAAAGCGCTCTTTATAGGGCTCATTCACAGCTGCTATTACCGTGACAATAACGTATCCAGCTTTCGTCAAAATTTTTATTACTACTTTTCTGATCTCTACTAAATTTCATTCTGTCAAGGAAGTTGTCAGTCCGATCTGGTGATGACGCAATAATATCGATGGCTGTGTCAATAAGAAGACATTGCGTTTTCAATCAAACTTTCAGCGTGCTCTACTTCGTTTCTTGGTGGGGTCTTATCCTCATTAAGAAATAACAACAAATTTGTTAGTTTTGCGCAGCTAAAAATATTCGTTCTGACGTTCGCCACGAACGTCAAGTCTTCGTAAATTACTAACGAACTCTCAATCTGGGGACTATCTTGAAAATATACAAAAATGAAAGACAATTTTTCGCGTTCAGCAAAAGAATTAAAAGGCTTTACAGTCAACATTTTCGAGTTATTCATTTTTAAATCATAAAAATCCGATATTATATCAAGATTTAAAGCTTCTTGAACGGTTTCTAGTTGTTTAAGTTCGTTTTTTTTTCTTCGGTCGTCAGGATCAGTTCGCCTAATCGGCAAGCTCCTGTTCAAGTAGGACTGATGATTTAAAAAAATAGAAGGAAAAGCATCTTCGGTCAACTTCAATTTCGTTCGGGGAGTAGGTAAACAAGTTCCGTCAGACCTTGTCATAGAATCTGATCGAACTATGAACCTTTCTTCAAAGTGCTTAATACACACAACACTTCTAGCTATACTGGCTCAAAATTGTCGCGATTAATTGATCGAATCCATTTGTTCCGCATGGAAGGAACTTAAGGGAATTGGAAAACAGAAACTCTTTCCTTATTTTCATAGTTGCTGGTACAACATGGCTAGAAGGTATCTTCGCTTTTTTAGGAAATTAGCGACTTTCGCCTAATTTAACCGCGAATATTAGCGTCCCCCCCCCCAAACATTCTGGCGTTCTGGCCACAACACGAATGGTAAATTACCGCGTCATCTCAAGGGAGTTGCTATTCTGCCACCCTTGTCGGCTACTCCTATCTTCGCCGCTTGGCAGCTCTGCCACTGTCAAAAGTGAGCTTCCCTCCACTTTTTTGTTTTGATTTCTCAGCTTTCTGTGGGTATGCGCATTTTAATTTTGGTCCTGTACGGAGTGTAGATTCGAGTTAAGGCCTACTCCAAGTTGAAGCAGTAAAATGAGACGAATATTTGATGAAAAAATGAAGTAAATAAAAAATCGTTCCAAGTAGGTTCAACGTTTTTAAAAAGCGTTTCTTTTTCTTTACACACAAGAAGAGAAACTGAGTTAAACAAGTAGTTCAATAATGTATACAACATCATTTTTAAGTTAGCGACTAGGCAGTGGATCACCTAAGAATTTAAAGAATTAAATTTTCTCTTTTTACGCGTGGGAAGTTCCCTGATTTGATCGGGCAAAAGAGCAATATTGTTGTTTTCTTCGAGCTCAATACACTTATTGAGCTCTTCTTGAGTTTTGTTAAGAATTTCTAGTAAACTAGTTAAGTCTTTCCCATCTTTTTTCAAAAGAAAAGTTGAATCATAAATATTCTTGGCTGTCTCGCGAATTTTTTTGACTGTGTCGACGTGAGACTGAATCGAATCGGCTGCTGGCTCATCCGGTGGTTCCTGCGTTCCATGCTGCTGGTGCTGGCCAATTTTGCCAGGTTCTTCAGCTAACGGGAGTTCTTGTACATTAAAAATTGAATATTTAGCATCTAAAGTTAAATAGGGACTGTTGATGTACTTTTTTGGTAGACTAAAAAAATCACGAGTTGGCACAAAAATTATCACCGCACAAATATGCTTGCAGGGAAATCGAAATTTCTTGAAGTCTGTGCAAGAACAACAGGGAACGTTAAAATCTACTACATGGTGCTCATTGGCATTCGTTTCGCTTCTCATTTTGAAAATTCCTTCCTCCTGCATGTGGATCAATTCTGAAGAATATACACTAAGAGCAGATGTGTATCGTTGATAAACGTGTTTTACAAAAAATAATGGTCTATTAACGAGAAAGGGGGGCACTTCCGAACTACACACTTTGTAGTGACCGCTTAATTTACTGTTTTCTTGCTGGTATTTTTTTAAACTGTCCGGCAAAAACTCTGTAATTATCACGTCTAGAACACCACACAGGGACTTGTCCGTATGTTGGTTGAGGTAGGAATGTTTCATGATCCTATTAAGATTTTCAATCCCATTATTGGTTGAAATTATGAACGTGAACTCTTTATCGAAGAACATCTTAGTCCATTTCTCTTTTTCTGCTAACCAAGTGCTTTTGAAATAGTTTTGGGCCTTTTCATTTCCTTTCCAAGCCTCGATCTCGAATAATTCCCCAGTAGATGTGGCGAATTCTTCTTCGGTCGTACTAGATGCTATGCGCCACCAGTATCGCAATAGTTCCTCGCCGTCGGTCTTGTTGACATTGTCCCTTTTTTTAATCCACCGGATCCATGCTTGTTCACGATGGAAATCACACAAATAGATCCTGCATCCGAATACAGCGGTAATGGCGTTGATTTCTGCGTCGCAATAATCAACGATGCAATACGTCGGCTTCCAAGCTGGGTTCCATTGTTTGAAAATGTTTAGCGCCTCGGATATTGAACGGGTGTCTTCATTGCTGATTATGAATACCCCAACGACAACATAGTGGCTATTAGTTTTTACCACAAGGCTGAACAACGGAAGCGCATACTTCGTTGTTTTGTACGTCGCATCCAGGAGAACTATACTTCCGTATCGTTCGATTAAGTCTTGCTGCCAAGCAGTTTGAAAGCAAAATATGAAAGATGCATTTTCATTTTGTGGCCGAAAAAAAAATTTTCCACATGTTTCCTTCTTCCACTGCTCAGCCTTCGTCGACAATGCCACTTGGTCGATTTTGCTTTGTTTCGTTTGCATGATGAACTTCGAAACGAAATTCTGAATAATTTTGCATGTGGGGAAAAACGCCCGAGAAAAGTGGGTGACATTGTCCGATACGTTTTCTTTAACGTAGCTCCACAGCAGCATTTTTATCGTTCTTATGTTGGTGATCCCACTATCTATGTGCTTTTTTATTTCACCTTTTAAAGAGTCATCCAATTCCTGATTCATCAAAGATGTGGCGATTGGGTGGTTGTGTTGGCCCGGACTGGATAATGAAATGTGGTATCTCACCAAAGTAGTCAGCGAATCCGACAGCTGTGGATTTTCCAACACCTTTTTTCGTATCTAAAAAAAGACATTATTAACCAGCTGAACAAATAAAATCAAAAAGTGAGTAACCTCTGACGATCATACTTACAATCTGTTTTTCATCCCGGTTATTAGGATCCTCAACTTTATATTCCGGGAACACAAGTATTTTAGACACTGTCATTTTGGCCTGGCAGTTCATTTTTTTTGTCTCGTGTAACCAGAATCTCTTTTTTTTTTACCATTTGGATGATCCTCCTAAGCGAAAAATGAACAGAGTGAAGGGCATCATTTTTGACTCCCATGGCCCAAGGAATGAATATCTACTAACTTGTGGCTGGTCCGATTTCGTTTTATATCTTTTAGGACCATGGCTGCAGTGGAACAGAATGTTCTCCTTTCGCAAAAAAGGGCTCCCACAAAATGGTATTGACATTCCTTCAGGCCGATTGTAGCTGAATAGCAATTGGCTTGGCCCTGGACGTTTCGAGTCAACTGGAATATTTGATAAAAAGTCATTACTGTCATTCACAGTGCACCTTTTGTGTGTCGTACAATTATTTTCTATAAAAATTATTATAGTAACTATTAGCGATTTCCATTTGCATAAAACTCCGCTATGAAGCCGATCATTTCCACCCGCGTCTTCCGTGAATTATATCATATGGTAACGGAGAAGACGGGTGGAAATGCTCGGCTCCAGAGTGGAATTTTATGCAAATGGAAAACGACATAGGTTTCAATGCGTTCATTATTAGGTATTTTTGGGCGACATACAAAAGTTACAAATTTGTATAGGTTGCATACACATAGCAACATGTGTTCAAGAACTACACAACTTGCAAATGGGGAACTTGCATGAATCTCAAATTGGGTAGAAAAGCATACCGGTGATTTGACCCGTGAACTGAAGGATACCAACGGAAGTTGCAACCCGATTGGTGCGTTTTAAGATTTTTGAAAAAAGTTCAAAGTTCTTCAGAAGGGGATGGATGGTGCGTGGGGAAATGACGTAAATACTTACTTGTGAAGCATTTGAGGGAACTCTAAAATTGTTTGTTTACAAATAACATGAAAAATGTATTCCCAGTAAACGCGTCTAACCGCATCACCTTTCATAAGTAACCACGCATTCAATAAGTAAGTTTTGACGTAATCGAACCCCCACTCAAAATTTTTAAAAATTCAATAAAAATGCATCCTTGACTGATTTCAAAGTATAATGTGAGCAATAGACTTATGGAAGAGCCCTCTTTAAGCAACACCAACTTTTGAAAAATGTGCAAGTTCCCCATTTTGAAACTTATGTAGGTTTGGAGGGTCGCCCGAAAATACAGATTAAAATAAAAACAAACAGTGAAACTACTCGCCTCTATTTATTTCGATTCCCCCTCTGTCAAACCCTAGACTCCAAGTTAAAGTTTTTGAAAAATAGGCTGTGTAAATTTATTCGTGTCCTCCTAATTTGCGGACAAACAAAACGAATTCCGTGGACCAGACCATAACTCAACCTAAAGTGTTACGACTAGGCTGATTTTCTGCATTTAGACTCTGTTTCGAATGCAGTACAAACCATCAAAATTTGGTGGCTTTTCTGACCCCCTTCTCCCCACACCGGAACGTATTGAATGAGGAAGTTTCACATTTTCCAAAAATATATTTTTTCAATGAGGCATATCAATCCTTCCATGAAAATGAATTAAATAAAAATTTAAACCCCTTCAGAAATATTTTTTATTTAAGGCCCGTTCACAAGCTCTGTGCAATGCGTCTGTGGAGTCCATGTATCCTACCAAAATGCTTAATTTTTCGAGGGAATAAATTTGTTTGGTTGCATAGACTCCACACAACGCAAACATAGAGCTTGTGAACTGGCCTTTAACAAAAGTTGACATATTATTTGAAATACCGCCAAAACGAATATTTTCCGCAACGTAAAGCCGACTCTAACATGCGGTATTTGCCAAATAACGAGCAAAATATTTTTCAATTTTCAGCTGGTCGGTTTCTAGGCAAAGCTAGAAATTGATTAATATTTTGCTCGGATTTGGCTAACACCGCATTGTGGAGCCGGCTTAACATCCCATGTATTGGACTCGACTGAAGTCCAATTAGAAGGAGGTAACTGTATTATTACGAATTTTGATTTCAGGGGTCATCCATTTAGAATTATAGGGTTATATCGCTCTCCTTCGTCAAACGAAGTCGGAAAATTTGTGGATCAAATTGTGCAGTTGTGCTGCAACAAAGGGGTGAATACTATTGTGATGGGTGATACCAATATTGATACCTTAGACTCAGACCTAAACACAGCGAGTAAACTGATTCTGTTGAATGGTATGGCTGAAGTTGGTCTTACACCATACATCTCGCGCCCAACAAGGATACAAGGAGATAAAAAATCCTGTATTGATCAAATTTTCGCTCGGCCATCCAGGCATTTTGATGCTGAAGGTATAATCTGGCAATCTACCGTAACGGATCACTTCACCTCTCTTCTGAAGCTGGCTTTTGAAACCAAAATCGAAAACTCCAATACAATTGGGCGTCCAGAAAGAATTGTAATTGACTACAACCTGTTGGGGGACAAATTGGGCGACGAAAAATGGGAGCGTGTTCTTAACTCGTATGACGTAGACGAATGTGCGGAGGCGCTTCACAAGATTTTGCAAGACTGTATCAACTCCTGTACTTCGAAAAAGCAACTGTTGTCACATAAGATGACCTCCTTGAAACCGTGGATCACACCTGGCTTACTGAAAAGTATCAGGAAAAAATAAGTGTTATACAACAAAATCAGGAAGTCTCCTTTTGATCAGGCACTCCGCAAGCATTTCAATAAGTACCGTAATAAGTTGACCTCATTGATCAGACAGGCCAAAAATTCGTATTATGAAGCTCGATTGGAGTCAGCAGGTAAGGATTCAAAGCAGGTATGGAATGTTGTGTCCGAAGTTGCTCCAACCTCCATGCGAGGCAAAAGAAGAATTGATTCATTGATCGACGATTCCACAGGAACTGTTGTAAAAGTTGAAGACGACCCTGTTGAAGTTGGGAATTTGTTAAATCGCCACTTTACTACAGTCGGCGGGAAAATAGCTGGAACCATTGGTCAGTTATGTGATGGTGTTCAGCCAATGGATGATCACGAGGCACCTCCAGATTTCCTGTGTGACCCTTTCTTCACGGTGAGTTCCAGTGAAGTTTCAAAAATTATCGACAGCTTAAGAGGTGGATCTTGCCCTGGTTTCGATGGAGTGACAGTAGCCATGTTGAAAAGATTCAAAAGTCATTTAAGTGAGCCTCTAACATATTTAATAAATTTAAGCTTTGCGACCAAGAAGTTCCCCTCCCTTTACAAGGAAGCCATTGTAGCTCCACTGTTCAAAAATGGAGAACCCAGAAGAGCAGAAAACTATCGTCCCATTTCCCTTTTGTCAAATATTGCTAAGGTAATCGAGAAGGCTGTCAAATTATACCTTACCCGTTTTGTAGAGGACGAAAAGCTGCTGAGTGAATTTCAATTTGGGTTTCAAGCCAACAAGTCAACTCAAGATGCTATCGCCTTTCTTGTCAGTCAAATTGAAAGCAGCCTCGATAAGGGTCGGAAAGCTATGGCAATATTTATGGATCTCACCAAAGCCTTCGACACGGTTTCACATAAAAAACTTGTCCAAGTCCTTCGAAATGTTAGTATGAATGAAAGTTTCCTTGAATGGGTAACCAGCTATCTCGACCTACGATTGCAACGCGTCAAAATTGGAAGTCATCTCAGCGACGCCCGAACTTTTCAGTATGGAATCCCGCAAGGAACTGTATTAGGGCCTATTCTCTTCGTACTTTATGTCAATGGATTATTTGGACTTAAACTAGAAGGACAACTGGTTTGCTTCGCTGACGACACAGCTCTTATACTCTGCAACGACGCTTGGGATCGCCTTCTGCGAGCGGCTTCTTCTGATCTCAATAAGATAAACGCATGGTTTTCCGAACATGGGCTGAAGTTGAACTATACCAAGACAAATTTCATGGCGTTCGCGCTCAGACCGAACGATGTCCCTGTGATCGGAAACTTGGCCGTACATTCGAACGCTTGTCAGCAATCTCACACTGTAAATTGTACGTGTCCATCCGTCAAACAAGTTGCTGAAACAAAGTATTTGGGAATGTTGATTGATCAGAATTTAAATTGGACTGCTCATGTTAATTTCCTCAATTCTAAACTGAGGAAGCTTATACCAATGTGTTATGAAATTAGAAATTTCCTTAACTTCAAAGCAAAAAAAATGGTCTATTATGGTCTTGTACAATCGCTAATTGTATATTGTTCCGCAATTTGGGGCTGTGCCTGGCCGACAACCCTCAAAACAATTGAAGTTTCACAGAAAACGCTAATTAAAATCCTCTGGAGAAAGCCTCGGCGATACCATTTTGAAAAACTTTTCAAGGAAATCAATGTGCTTTCTTCCAATGATTTAATTGATAAAATTTCAATAATTCAAGTTTTTAAAATGAAAAAAAATATTAGTAAGTTTGAAATAATTGATGGACCTACGCGATCTTCAAACAAAATGCTACTAAAACTGCCTTTCAAAAACACTTCTACCTGCCAAAAATCCCTAGATTATAGAGGAGTTAAATTGTTTAATGAGATACCAGAAAATATAAGAAAAATAACCGAACTGTCAAAATTTAAGAGTGCCTTAAAAATTTACTTTGCGACTAGAATGAACCTATAATTTATGATGTTATGTTTATATAAGTAATGTAATGTTTTAATTTATTCATTTCTATTTTTTGTGTTTTATAGCGCAAATATCTCTCTCTCACTCTTTTTCTCTCTCTTGCATTTTGATGTGCTTTAGGTCTTGTGTTTAACTCATCACCCCTTGCGCGAGTATTAAGCTCTTTGGGGGTGATTAGCGTTAAGAAGAATAACAATTTATTTTTTTTTTGTTTTATTTTATTTTTTATTATATTTTTTTTTTATTTCCCTGTAACATGTTTCTTTAATTTCTAAATAAACGCCATTCAAAAAAAAAAAAAAAAAAATTTCAGACTTTTCTTTCCTCTAAATAGCTCATCTGTTTATCCTCCATTATTTTATTATTGAAGAGCTCTAGTAGAAAATAAGGCGAAAAAACACAACAAACTCCTCCCCGACAGCAATAACGTAATTTTAGCGTAAATTAACGTAAAAAAATAGATTTATGAATAAGTTCAGAAACAGTGAAACTTCCTCATTCTGCGGACCAGCCCACAACTCGCCCTAAAAGTGTTCAGAGTATTTTCTGTATTTATACTCTGCTTCGGTCTCCAGAATCAGATCGTTCAGAACAAGATCAAATCCGTCCTGCCCCAATACGTGATCACTATAACCGGCGAGTACTGTAGTTTTAAAAAGGCGACTATGTCTGTCCACTTAGGGATGGACTCTCACCCGCCCTTGAATTTAGTGGAATGAGCTTCCTCTTGCCCCTTCTCTAAAAACAACGCACTGGGAATAATTTTAGAACAAATGATCACTGTGTAGCGTCTATACGTAACATAGTTCCCGTAGTAGAAGTTTTGTTGTTGAGTTCTTTAATATTTTTGGTGGCTTGAGAGTCCATCACTATGTGGACAGAATATAGTTAAAAAATAGCGTTTTCCATTTACCTACCTAAAATTCTGCTCTAGAGCAATTCATTGCCATCCGTCTCCTCCATTAACATATGTTTTAATTCAGAGAGGACGAGTGGAAATGAAGTGCTCTAGAGCAGAATTTTAGGTAGGTAAATGGAAAACGCCAATAGGTATCGCGTGTCGCTCAAGAATAAGATGCTGAACAAAATATGACGTATATTTACTTACACTTTTTCTTTCTGCGAAGGGTGTAGGAATATCCCTCAATCTTCAGGCGTTTGAAAAATTTGGAGTATTCCTCGTCACCGTCGATAATAATTATTGTTTGAGATGATGAACTTGCCATTATTCACAAATCACAGTAACGATTTACTTAAAATAGAATTCAGGAGGCAAAATTATAACGTTATCAAGGAAGCACAGGAGCAGCAGAAGCGCTAAGCCTCCCATAGCGGCGGAAAATGGAGTAGCCGGCAAAGGTGGCAAAATAGAAAACCCCTCATCTCAAGGGGCCTATGGCCCGTATTCATAGTCGTCACTTGAGTAGAGTATTTACTTATTTCGATTCAAAACAGATGACTCTCTTATTAGAACGACCGATTTGAAGTCACTTAAGTAAATACTCAGCTTGAGTGACGTCTATGAATACGGCCCTTTTGGCGATTGTAGCTAAGGCATACGATGTCTGGCGGCGTTTCAGAGAAACATTGAGTCCGGTACTCCATGTGATTTGTTGTTGTCGTTTGACAACACACTACAACAAAGTTCATGTATCAAAAATGTTGGCCAGTGACACTTTTTTACTGTGAACTTCGCCTAATTTTTACCAACGGTGACGAGGAGGCCTCGATACTGTACCTTTGGCATCACCGAATCAAGAAAAGAACACGGTTATGCGGGTGCGCAGTACACCCGTACAGAAACTTTCACTATCGGCTATTTGTTGGAGCAAGAAAACTCAAAACACCGATTCAAAAACGTTTTCGATTATTTTGCTGAACCCGTGCCGTAATAAGCACTGAGACGAAACGGTGAGCTGGCGAGTACCAATAAAGAAATGATAAGGCGCTCGTGGGATGTCTCTCAAGGGTGAATCCAGAGAAAACTGCTGTGTATTCGGTTGTTCTTCCCGTCGTAACCGAGACACAACAATGTCATTTCATTGTTTCCCAAAAATTGAGGGTTCAAGTGTCAGTTATCATTAAGCCCAGTGTTTGGAGAAAGTCGACCGCCGAAAGGCTTGGGAGCTTGCTTGGCGTTTGAGTATAAATGTATCGGAAACCATGTTCTCCTGTTCTCGTCACTTTAGGCCAACTGACTACTTTTTCCCCATTATTTTACGGACGTTGACCACGAAAAAACACTTTATAAAAACACAAAACTTGTTCAACCATTCACTAAAAATAACATATGTGGGGAGTACCGGATTCATTATCTCACGACACTAGCGCCGCTAGTGATAGCTACAATCGCCAATATCTGGAAACTTGGGGGTAGCATGCTCTCTTTATTCTAGCCTCTGCCCTTAAGCCCCTTCAGATGCCTCGAATTGCTGTATCTATCTAAATTTTAGTGGCAAATGGGCGCTTATTCTCAATAATAGACGTGAATCAACGCTTCGAAACCTGACAATTCCTATTTTTTCATCTTTAGGCCAATCGGCCTCCGCCTCTCTCGCCCACAGAAGAAATTATAATGTAAGTTTCCGAGATACTCATGCACTTTTTAAAGGAAAAACGTGGAAAACAACAGCAAAGTCAAGTATATTTAGATACAGGAAAGAATGCTGCATAACAGTTCACCCCCACCATTCACGGTATTTTCATCTTTCCCTTCTTTTTCCTCAATAAAACGAAGAACGTCGTCTTCCGCTGTGAGATCGGCTGACGGGCTGATGCGTACGCGTCAAAAAACTAGTCTTCCGTGGCCGGGGCGGGGGGGGGGGGCGCAACCCACAGTGCCTGAGAATTTTCTCGCTGACTACAAAAGTGTCAAAAAAGGAAAAGCGTGAAAAAAGGAGAGGGCGTCCCTCATCATCACCGCATAGCCACCTCCTCCACTCGGTTTCAGTTCCCCTTAATTTCGGCTGACAAAGCACAAACCCTCGAGACACACATCAAAATCTACCTTCTTTGCGGTTTCAAGTGATTATCTTTCGCCTTTTCATTTTATAGACTAGAAAGTTCGTTGGAGGTTTTCATGATGGGAAGGGTGAGGGCGGTATTTCTCATGAATTGAGAGAAAATAATATCCGAGAGGTACATTTCTGAAAATTCTGGGAACTTTATTCCTTCCATTGCATGTTGAGAGATAGTGGAAAAATGTTATAACTTTATAAGCTTTTTTTTCCAGGGATTTCAATGTGGGCTAAAGATTGGAGCACGACGAGGGGAAGGGGAATGGTGGGAGGCTGCTAGAAAGAAAAGCGTTTTTATAAAAGCTTGTAATTAAAGGGATTGGACATCTCTACTGAAACGAACCTTTACCCTTCCCCCCTCCTTATGACACCCCCTCCCCCGCGTCGTCTCACCATCCAAATTCAACTGTGTAATCTTATTTATCTTCTTTTCAGCACAGGGAATTCAGCAATATCCGGTTGGGTCTCCCTCGGTTAAATCGTGAGTGGAGGAGAGATGGGATGGTATATTCTTCAATATAAAAGCCTTAAGAGAAGTGGATGGCGAAGAGGGGGTTGGGAGATGAGCTTCAAATGTACGCTCATCAGATAATGAATGGTCGTCTTTCCCTTTTCCCTATCTATAGTCATTGTAATGATAATACGGAAAGGAAGCAAGACCTTTTACCAGAACCGCCTCACCATTGAGGATTTCAAATTATGAAATTCCGGGACATAACAAACATAGTTAGCGACTGTCATTAGTTCTTATTTGAGCCTGGTTATCTCAATTAAAAAATAATAATAATAGGAGTGAAGGGGGTGGAGGAGGACATTTGCATTTTAATTTTTCAAAAAATGGATCCCAGCTTTCACCCCTACACGCAACTTTGATAAACCTTCACTTGAAACTAACATAAAACTGCTAAATTTATCTTCCCACTCTCTCGCCCTCCAAATAGCGCTTACAGCACCATCACAAATCCACGGTTTTCTGTCAAAGAGTCTCGGGAATTTATTAGTGTTTGCCGTTATCATCCCTACCTATATAGACTGAATGAGAGAGAAAGTTTCTATAGTTTACGAACTAGTAATGGAGATGGAGAGGTAGGGAAGTAATAAATTTTCCTGTCTCAGGGAAAGCGAGAGAAATCTGCTGATTAGTTTTCTGAACCTCCCACCCACCCCTCTACCTGACCACTCTTGCCCTACCAACCTTTCCATTGAATTAATATCGTCGTTTTGATCTTAAGAATAGGATGGGGAACATGTGGAATCAGAACACGTTTATCATTTTAATTATAAGCAAAACTGTGTCGAAATTCTAAAATTATGGTGGGCAATGACGACCTCCTCCTGGCGTCGGTTAGTCTATCGGACGTTGATGACGTCAATAATATGACTGAGGATGAAATTAAAGTGCGAACAACTCTCATCGACAGGGAAATTAAAGTAATGAAACAGGAAATGAATTTGATTGCGACAGAGATGCAAATTCTTAGAAGTAGAATTAGTGAAAACCAGGAAAGACTGAAGGTCTGGATAATTATAAAGCTTTGAATGTCAGTGGATCAGACAATAATTTTAAATTCCGCAGCTCAATAAAAAGCTTCCGTTTCTAGTAGCCAACGTCGTCGAGGTGTTTGACATCGAAGACGATACTACCGAGGAAGGCGCAGCTGTGAATGTCGAAGACAAACCCGAAGGAAAGTCGGTAGTGGTGAAAACCTCAGCGAGGCAAACGTTTTTTCTCCCATTGGCCGGTCTCGTCGATGCCACTTCGCTGACACCGGGTGACATAGTCGGCATTAACAAGGACACTCATCTCATCATGTCACACTTGCCCACGGACTATGACCCTCGAATTAAAGCCATGGAGGTGATGGAAAGACCAAAAGACACTTATTCGGACATTGGCGGTCTGGACAAACAGATTGCAGAATTGAACGAAGCTGTCGTATTGCCGATGATTCACAAGGAGAGATTCAAGACACTTGGAATCGTCCCGCCCAAGGGAGTTTTACTTTACGGTCCTCCAGGAACAGGAAAAACCCTCCTGGCTCGAGCCTGCGCCGCTCAAACCAACGCAACTTTTCTAAGACTCGCCGGTCCTCAGCTCGTTCAAATGTATATCGGCGACGGCGCCAAACTAGTTCGCGACGCTTTCGCTCTTGCCAAAGAGAAATCTCCCTGCATCATATTCATCGATGAAATCGACGCCATCGGCACCAAGAGATTCTCTTCGGACAAAACCGGCGATCGTGAAGTTCAACGAACGATGCTCGAACTTTTGAATCAACTCGACGGGTTTCAACCGAACGCCGGCGTCACTGTCATCGCCGCCACAAACCGTATTGACACGCTCGACTCCGCCCTACTGCGCTCGGGTCGCCTCGACAGGAAAATCGAATTCCCTCACCCCAACGAGGAGGCTCGCTCGCGTATCTTTCACATTCACTCGCGGCGCATGAAAGTCGACCCGGCGGTCAATCTGGATGAAATTGCACGGTCGACGGACGATTTCAATGGAGCCCAGTGTCGAGCCGTGTGCGTTGAAGCGGGAATGATTGCGTTGCGTCGAAACGCTCCCGTGGTGGCACACGAGGATTTTGTGGCGGCTGTCGAAGAGGTGCTCGCGAGAAAAAAGCCCGATTCATCCGTCTATGCCTGATTTCACCCCTTTTGAGTCCTAGTTCGCGAGTAAACAATAAATTACATGAAAAATAATTTTAATTTTAGAGAACTGTTTAAGGTAACTTCTAATGTGCTATAATCTTGGGGTATGAAGTAGGCGAAAAGCGCTAACATTCGCGACTGGAATAGCGAAGAAGTGCATATTAAAAGAAAAAATAATGAAAACCGGCCATATTTGAGAAAAAGTGCTAATTCGCTGCTTTAAAATTGAGAAAAAACAGTAATCCACCACTCAGAAGGATCAACTAATGCCAATTTGTGGTTTCTAACGGAAACATCGGGACTGAAATTGATAAAAAGTGCTAATTAATAAAGATAAAAGGGGGGGATCGCTAATTCATGGCTAACATTAAGATATAGAGCTTATAAACTTGTAATAAAATAGTAAAAATGCGTTAATTCGCGGATCAATTTGAAAAAATGCGTTAATTCGCGACAAAAATATAGAAAAAGTGCTATATGCTGCTAAAATTGAGAATAAATGCCAACTCTCGGAGGAGAAATGATTGAATTCGTGGTTGTGTGGCAAACAGCGCTTATTAGCGGCTAAAATGGAGACAGGCGCTAAATTGCGGATCAATTTGAGAAAATGCGCCAATTCGTGGCGCAAAATAGAGAAAAACAGCTAGCTGGTGTGCTGCTGAAATTGAGAAAATCGCTAATTCACGGATACATGTTTGCTAAAAGCTACTTGTTCAGATTAGAACAGTTGGATGTAGGGGGCTATGCACCCACCAAACTTCACGAAGATTGCACCCAAGGTGCGGACCAGTCTCCGTTTCGACCCCAGACCTTCAGCCACCAGGGCAACTCAGTCCTGGTCACATCAGCCCGGCAATTGAGCCGAGTACGGAGCCGATTGACTGCCTCTTGCCGGAAGCGGAGGTGCTACTGCACTACGATCCCCGCCCCCGGCTCTCAACCCGTTCCGGCAAGACCAAGTGCTCACCAGAACCGATTAGAACATCCAACAATTCGTTGATCAATTTGAGAAAACCTGCGACTAAAATTGAGTGAACGCGGTAATTCACGGCTAATTTTGAGTAATAGTGATGTTCCCCAGCAAAAATATAGAGAAAGTGGTTAGCCGCATGACTAACAACTTTAAGAGGTGAAGAAAAACGCAAGTTTATCGTTCTAAAATGAAGAAAAGGCACTAATGCGCTGCTAAAATTGAGAAAAACTCCAAATCATGAATTCATTTGTGCCAAAACCCGTTTATTCACTGCTAATACTGAGGCAAATGCGGATTCCCGCCTAACATTGAGATCATGAGCTCATTCGCGGGTAAAATCGAGAAAATCCATTAATTAGCAGATATAAAGTTGTAAAAAGATTCGCAGCTAAAATGGAGAAAAACGGTAATTCGCAGATTTTGAGAACATCCGCTAATTCGGGGATGAATTAAATTGAATAATTCGGGGTTAGAATTAAGAATTTTCGCGGCTAAATTCGAGAAAAATCTTCCATTCACAGCTAAAATTGGAGGGAAAAGGCTAATTTACGGATCAACTTGAGAAAATCCGCTGCTAAAATTGAGGAAACGCGGCACGTAGTTAGAAAAAACAATAATTCCCTGCTAAAGTGGAGAAAATGGGCTCCTAAAGATTGAGAAAAATGCTAATTCGCGGATATATTTCACTAAAAAAAGGGGGGGGGGTGGCCTGAAAGCGTGTTGT
The DNA here is from genome assembly GCA_038030265.1 of Corythucha ciliata. NCBI lineage: Eukaryota > Metazoa > Arthropoda > Insecta > Hemiptera > Tingidae > Corythucha > Corythucha ciliata. Next base: position 13,015,005 of record CM075938.1, read on the forward strand.
CCCTAAAGTGTCAGGAAGGCTGAAACATTTTTTCATGAAAAGGAAGAGAAGACAGCTAAAGTCTTGGAAATTCTTTAAAATGACGATTTGCACCTTGAGTATGGCTAAACTGACAAATTATTCATTATGGCAATTCGTTCGACAACCAAACAAAACTGACGATTTGAATTTTCTAAAATAACCAAAGTGACAACTCAAGATCGCCTGAAAATGGCAAAGTGACCATTTGGCCCTGGGAATAGCTTTGTGGGCTATTCGCGTCTAGGCAAATGGCAAACCTGACTATTATTACAAATAATGGTGAAACTGAAGACAGATTGCGCCTTACTGGCTACAACCTAACTAGTTATTTGCACCCAAAAAATGGCAAAAATGACTGTATGTGCCCTAAAAATAGCTAAAATGACAATTTGCGTCATGAAAATGTTTTTAACTGACGATTTGTGCCCTGAAAATTGCCAAAAACGTGCATTCGAGCTCTATAAATGGCAAAATAGACCATTCTGCGCCACTGAAAAGGGAAACACTGAGGATTCGTGCCATAAAATAACCAAACGTCTTGAAAATTGCAATCTTAAAAGTTTCGCTCTAAAAAAAAAGTCAAACTGGTCATTCACGCTCTTTGGATGTGTCAGGGACTACTCGTCTCTTGAAAGTGGTAGAACTGACTGATCAAGAGCCCTCAAAGGGGCTGCTGGACGTGTTGACAATTCACGCCCCCCCCCCCCCTGGCTAAACTGACAGATTCGCGCCTTGAAAAGGCTCAAACCGACATTAAAATGTGCAAAACGACCATTCGCGTTTCAAAAATGGCCAAATTGACCATTTGTGTCTTAAAAATGGTTGAACTGACTATTCGTGCCCCAGAGATCACCAAAATGGCTATTTAGCGCTCTTAAAATTATTGTAAACTCAGACACTGAGGAGAATTTTGATTTCAGACTAGGTATTTTCATAACTGTCACTTTCGCTCGAACTGTCAATTTCGTCCTTAAAACTGTCAATTTCGTCTTACAAAACTCTCAATTTCGCTCTAGGAACTGACAGTTTTGAATTGGAATCTGTCAATGCCCTCCTACTTGACAAAATATCACAAATGTTGATTTCGAGGTTCAACAGCGGACAATCGGGCTCATGGGGTTTTTGATACCTTCGCCTAAAACTGTCGAGCCCAAGAAACTCTCACAACAATTCCGTCCTATGAACGGTCAATTCTGGCCCGGAAAATGTCAATTTCACCCTCCTAGAACTGTCAATTTTGTCATGAATAACTGTCAATGTTTTGATTAATATTTTATTTTTAAGGCTTTGGCTTATTGCTTCTTTTACTTCTTCGTTTCCTTAGCATTCGCCTTCTTGAGCTGAAGGCATCGTCAGAGAACTTTTGTTTTTTGTTTTTTTAAATCACAGACATGTGACGCGAATGGATGGATGTCAATTTCTTCTTTTTGATTAGAAAATTTGTTGTTGATGGCAACATGAGAACGTCTTCTGGTTTTCAAATTTTTTAGTCAACAAGAAGAAATTGACACCCCTTCATTCGTCACATGTCTGTGATTTTAAATTAAAAAAAAATTTCGCTCCGGCAGCTGGCGGTCGGAAAGAGTGCATTTCATTTTGTATACGGATACCCTAAGCCGTCCCAGAAGTAGTAATGTTGAGACCATGATTTTTTTCGTTTGTTTGACCCTCCCTCGTACTGTTTGCTGCCGGGTTTGTTTAAGCTGAACTTAATGGGAATCAAAGGCTATTTCAAAATGGAATCATCATACCGAATATAATGCTCTGGAATCAACTGGTGATTTGTTGTGATTTTTTTACCATTTCAACCACTATTTTCCCCCCTCCACCTTGACCGATTTGGCCCAAATGCAATACCGACCGGGGCCTTATGACTACTGATTTTTGTGCCAAAGCGCGTTCCGCTAAATTAATTTCTACGAGAGTTATCGTGCTAACAAGGCCTCACACTTACTTCCACCCCGGGGACATCGCCCCCTCCCCCTCGACTTTTTCAAAAAATTAAAATTGGAATCAAAGCCTACTTTAACATGGAGTATACGTACTGAATATGATGCTTCTAGAATGAACTGGTGACTTGTAGTGATTTTTTGATCATTTCAAGCCGTATTTTCCCCCCCACCTCCTTCACCGATTTGGCCCAAATGCAATACCGACCGGTGTCTTATGACTACTGATTTTTTTAGATAAAGGGTGTTCCGCTAAATTAATTTCTACGAGACTTATCGTGCTAACAAGACCACACTCTTACTTCCACCCCGGGGGCACCACCCCCTCCCCGTCGACTTTTTCAAAAAATGAAAATGGGAATCAAAGGCTAGTCTAACATGGAGTATAAGTACCGAATATGATGCTTCTAGAATCAACTGGTGATTTTTAGTGATTTTTTTACCATTTCAACCCCTATTTTCCCCCCTCCACCTTGACCGATTTGGCCCAAATGCAATACCGACCGGGATCTTATGACTACTGATTTTTTAGATAAAGCGCGTTCTGCTAAATTAATTTCTACGAGAGTTATCGTGCTAACAAGACCACACACTTACTTCCACCCCGGGGGCACCACCCCCTCCCCCTTGACTTTTTCAAAAAATGAAAATGGGAATCAAAGGCTAGTCTAACATGGAGTATACGTACCGAATATGATGCTTCTAGAATCAACTGGTGATTTATAGTGATTTTTTGACGACTTCAAGCCCGATTTTCCCCCCCTCCACCTTGACCGATTTGGCCCAAATGCAATACCGACCGGTGTCTTATGACTACTGATTTTTGTGCCAAAGCGCGTTCCGCTAAACTAATTTCTTCGAGAGTTATCGTGCTAACAAGAAAACGGCCATAATATTATATATATATAGAAATATATAGAGATATATATATATATATATATATGAATTCCGGAGACCACTGAATTCGTGTTCTAGAGGTTCTGAAACGTGAAAAAAACATGACATGACCCATGTTTGCCACCATCACGACGAGACCAATAGTGCATTTTTCAGAATGAAATGCACTAAAAACAGAAGTTCTCTGACGATGCCTTTGACTCAAGAAGGCGAAAGCTCAGGAAACGAAGAAGCAATAAGCCAAAGCCCTAGAAATACAATATTAATTATAATCTTTTCTCTAATCTGAGGATGGCTTGGGATTAAATTAATTAAAAGAAGGCTGGACTTCTTAAAACACGTCCTCGTCTTTATTCTCATATCCCTCTTCACTCTCTCTCTTTCTTATCTCCCGCACTAACCCAGTATGGGTAAAACCCAGGGAGCTACGGAAGCTAACACTCCGCTCGGCTATCCGACAACGAAATCGTCCTCGATTTCGGGGGGGGGGGGGATTCTATACAATCCAAAGGGCCTGAGACAATAGAACTTAGTATAATATACAACAACAACTAGATCATCTGGAGAGCGAGAGAGAGAACATTACATTTTCAAAGGTAAGTACTTCAATTACAAAAGTTAAGCGTCATAATAAAAGGTCAAAATTCTTAAAAGGAAAAACAGCAAATGAATAAATGTCAATAAGCAAATAAACAAACAAAATAGAAAGGAACAACTCGAGATGAAAATTCATGGAGAATAAAGTCTTTTCTGCTCACGTAACATATTCGTCAAGGTGAGTGGGCTTCCTTTTCTGTCGCTGTGGGCGCCTCTCGGGTAGTGGAACAGAGGAAATCTCCTCCATACTCTTGTCTTCTTGATCCGGGGGTGGATCGTCGTCCCGTAGGCGAAGGTATCACCTCTGCATCTCGCTGCGCTCCTCCTCGGCGAGTTCCGGCCCTGCTTCCGGGGACGATTCGGGGTCATCTTCATCCTCGTCCGGTCTCGTACCCAGATAGCAAGGAAATATTACCCGAATATTCCTTGATTATCTTTTTGGAATTTACCTTTTTTCCAAGAATATTCGTGGAAGATATTGGTTTTTTTGCGAATATTGTATGGAGGTCCAGACGGGACAGGTTGTATATAATCCGTGAATGTTCCAACGGAATATTCTACTAGAAGATTCGTGGAATACATTCAGAACGATAAGTTTGAACGTTCAAAGAATGTTTTTTTAGAATCGCTCCAGAATATTCAGATATATAGTGTCGGGTACGAATATTGTATAAGGAGGTCCAAACGGGACATGTTGTATATATTCCGTGAATGTTCCAAAAGAATATTCGCACGGAACAGAATTATTTCACTTTATTTTTAATTTATGATGCATAGAATTTGGAAACGAATGAAAAAATACTGAAACTACAAAAAAAAACACGCTGAGAAACAACTACACACAAACAGAACGCCAGGAAAATAATATGACGCGGCGATGGGACATAGACGACGCGGGCCTGAAAACAAAATCCCACAATTATCGTACAATCCGAAATACACACTTTACTTCAGTATATTACATGTAGCTACTGGCTCGATCACCGAAAATTGGTCGCTGAGAAAAGTTGACAGGCAGAAAAATAAATATCGACGTAGGACCAATTAATGACGTCGTGAAACTTGCACCTGCAAATTATATTAAACAAACATGTACAATCAGATTTAAAGGTTAACAAGCGAATTGTCGCCTTATCTACAAATCAAATGATGTGACGTTTTCCAATTTTATGCGTGCCCGAAGAAAATTCGAGAAGAAAAACGCGAGAAAAACTAGATGGGCTCGAGCCACGTGATTTGTGCTTCTTGTTAGAAAGAACCAGAAAGTTAAGAAAGAGTTCCCGCGTCTGTCGTAGAGAGGAGAGCAAAATGGACGAATCGGAGAGTCGAAGACCTCCCACCACTAAACCCACTGACACGAACTTTACCGATCAACACCACACAAGCACACATCATAATAAGAACAGGGTACGAACTTTTAATGTTTGAGTGTGGATAGGGATCGAGTGGGTGAGATGGATGGTGAAACGGAAACCTTTGCATTTTTTTTTTTTTCTAGAAACGAAACCGATGATGCTGGCCCGTCCAATATAATCTTATATACTTATTAAATAATAAATCCTAATATTCTGTTACTATATGATTCGATTATCCTTAGGTGGGTTCAAAAGAATTATGCCTGGAACATTCGTAGCGGAACATGATCATCTTGTTTCGAATAATAATAATAATAATAATGCGCTTGAAGCCATGAGCGGAGGCTGACAGACGCAGAACAGAAATATAGAATGTAATTGAAATGCCTACTTGCGTGAAGGCTAATGGCCTCAGTAGTCAATGCCTAAAAAAATAAAAAAAATAAAAAAAAAATATATAAAAAAATAAAAAGTATAAGTAAAAGTGTAAGTACCCACATGTGCGATTATCAGGGCGAGACCAATAGTGTATTTTTTTAATGAAATGCACTAAAAAAAAGTGAAACTGAACCTCAGCATTTATTTGGGATTTATAATTTCAAATAAAACCGAAACGGCTTTATGCAGGCATCAATCTCACGACAAAAATTACGGAGATCGATGGATGTAACATTTAATTCTTAGAAACTGCTAAAAGAACATTCCTAGGTTAATGATTCAAAATAAGATAATCATGTTCCGCTACGAATGTTCCAGGCATAATCCTTTTGAACCCACCTAAGGATAATCGAATCATTTAGCATCAGAATATTCTAGGAAAACTTATATAATACAAGAATAATCTCATGTTGTTCAGATTATTCACATTCGAAATCGAAGAATGTGGGAACATTCCTAGGATATTGCTTGCTATCTGGGTAAATGGTTTCAACTTCGAGACGTGGGCGGTTGTAGCGTAGTAATGCCCTTTCTCGTTTCGAAGCGCGACCACTCTGTAGGTGTCTCCGGGGTAGACGTTGGTATCCATTAGGGGGCCGCGATATTTATCTTTTTTTTTTTTTTTCTTTCTTTTTTTTTTTTTTTTTTCTTTTTTTTTTTAACGGGACAACCCCTTTTTTATTCATGCTTTCCAAATAGCCGCAAATAAGGTGATAATAGGTGCATATAACCATCAGAGTTGCGATCGAGGTCGAGAGAGGTATCATTCCCAAGATAAAGATAAAAAAAACATTTTGACAACAGCGCGGAAAGATAACATTAAACAGATAACAGTAAAAACCGTGAACAAAATAACAAGTCTTAAATACAACAATAGAAAGTTAAGACACAGCCAGCTCACATCACGGAATCACAGTAGGCATCACTTAGTTATCACAGGCTAAATCAGAGCGGATGTCCTTGTCCTTTTTTATACTTTTGAGAGGAGCGTTAAAAATGTCAACACCGAGATAATTTACCAGCCTCATCATCCTTGGTAGGGGAGAGTTGCACAAATAATCAGTTTTGTGGAGCTGGATGTTGAACGTATTTTGAGCACGAGTTGCCTTCGGTGGGACATTAAACCTAAGCCTTCCGACAAGTTCACTGCAGTCGATGAGTCCTCTCGCTATCCTGGCCAGCAAGCATGCATCATGTGCCCTACGCCTTGACTCCAATGACATCCAACCCTGGCCATCGACCCTCAGACCCTGGGCATTTTGAGAACGGTACCGTAGGTGTTTTAAAAATTTGTGTGGCACCTTTTCCAAAGCGTTTATGTATGTTACCAGGTATGGCGACCATACAGGCGATGCATATTCCAGTACGGGGCTCACTATTGCCTTGTATAAACAACTCAGAACACTAGGATCCCGGAAGCCTACAGTGGAACGAAACACGAAGCCCAGGGCTCTAAATGCAGTCTTGGAGGTGACTTCTATGTGGTGCCTAAACGACAGTTCGGTATCAAACCACACTCCAAGATCCTTTACCAGCTCCGTTCTGCTAATGGCGATCCCGTCAAGATTGTAGGAGAATTCTATCGGTTTAGTTAGACGACGATAAGTTACCACCGAGCACTTGGCCAGATTGAGTCTCATCCCATTCAAAGTACACCAGTTCGCGAGGCTCCCCAAAGCACTCTGGAGGACTCGACAATCAGAGTCAGAATGAATCTTCAGATAAATTTTCAAATCATCGGCGAAGAGCAAGAATCTCACCGACTGGAGATAATATTTAATGTCGTTGACGAAAATTTTAAAGACAGGGGGGCTCAAGTGCGATCCCTGTGGCAAGCCGCTTGGCATATCGTAGAATTTCGAGATAAACGAACCAATCTGCGCTGCTTGACGGCGGCCGACCATGTAGGATGCGAACCATTCCAGGAATTTCCCGCACACTCCGGAATCCTCAAGCTTACTCAGCATCTTGTCGTGTGGTACCAAATCAAATGCCTTCTCGAAATCCATATAAATTACGTCTACCTGTGCACCTTCCCTAAACGCATCCCAGACATAACTACTGAAAGTTAATAAATTCGATACAGTTGACCGGTTCTCAGTAAAACCATGTTGTTCCGGAATTATCACTGTTTTTATTATTGGAGCAATCTCATCTAACACAAGCTCTTCGAAGATTTTGGAAAGAGACGAAAGCTTCGCAATAGGGCGATAATTTTTCACATTTGAGCGATCTCCTGATTTGAAAATGGGTATGACGAGCCCCTCCTTCAGACAATGGGGAAAAATTCCGGTCGAAAGGGAAAGATTGAATATGTATCTTGAAGCTTCGTTGGGTGCCCCGTAGCGACTGGCACGCGATACAGGTAAACCAGCTCGCCGACATCGTATGAGCGGTGAGGTGCGCGGTCTCGTCGCATCCACTTTTCTTGTTCGGCCGCAATACGCTGGCGGATTCGTCCATGAATTTCGCTGGATTCCTCGTAGTCCTTGTTTCCCAATCGGTTGGTGACCTCTCTCAAATCGTTGTCTGTCCAACGCGGATCATAGCCGTAAACTGCGTTGAACGGGGATACACCGGTGGTCTTGTTATAGGCGGCGTTTAGGTGCCTCTCGACGGTCGTTATATGGGCGTCCCAGTCGGTGCCTGCCTCCATCGACGCTTGTATTACCGGTACAACAGTCCGGTTCGTCCTTTCAACCTGGCCGTTAGCGCGGGGGTGGCGTACGCTGACCCTCGTCAGACGGATGCTCCTCGCCTCGCAGAACTCCTCGAAACTCTTAGACGTGAAACAAGATCCTCGATCTGTAATAACACGGGCCGGGGCCCCAAACACATTAATCAACTTGTTCATTGCCTTGATAACCAAACTTGTCTTGGTCGTCTTGACCGGATGAAGCCTCGTAAACTTGGTCAGGTTGGCCACGATGACCAATAGGTGAGAGTTGCCCTTCTTACTCCGCTCGAGGTGTATCACCTCGAACGGACGCTTCCCCGGCGTCAGGGGGTGTAACACTCCGGGCTTGCGACCTCCTGGAACTTCTGTTAGTAAACAGGTTAAGCACATATTTATAAGTCGCCGGACATATCTTCGCATCCTGGGGAAATAAAAGTTCTTTTTAATAAGTGAAACTGTTCTATCGACAGAAAAATGTCCCGCCAGATCATGGTATCGGACTACCATACCTTTTATTGCCATTTTAGGCACCACGAACTGTCTTACTACAACTGCTGTCTTACTACTGCTTCCCGTCGCGTCCTCAACCTTCAGGCACAAAAGTCCATCATAAAGTTTATATCCTTGTGGGATGTCTGGCCCACCGGGCGGTCTCTCCCCCTTAGGCGTGGAAAGCGTCTCAACGATAGCCCTGAGTTCGGGGTCCAACCGTTGGAGCCCCGCGATGAAATCCTCCTCACTGACTCCCAGCGTACCTTCTGCCGGCGTCTGTCACATGCCGACCAACCTCGGCTAGGATAACCTCCACCCTACGGCCCAGAATTTCGTCAAGAGTGTCGCCCTCCTCGCCCGTTGGTGCTCTACTTAGAGCGTCGACGTGCTGCATTTTAGAGCCGGGGCGATGACGAATCTCGACGTCGTACTCACTAATGAGCTCCGACCATCGCGCTACCTGGGGATTCTTGGTCCGATTTGCGTTCAGATACACGAGGGCCTGGCAGTCAGTCACGACCAGCACCGGTAACCCGAGGATCAAGGGCCGCAACCGATCCAAGCACCACACGATCGCCATTAGTTCTAATTTGGTGGAGGAGTACCGTCCCTCCGCCGGGGTCAACTTTTTGATAAATATTGTACGGGTAGAAGATCCCCCTCAGGACTCCGTTGGAGGAGGACTCCCCCCAATCCCACCGAACTTGCATCCGTATGCAGTTCTGTCGGGTGGCTAGGATCGAAATTCCTCAGAATCGGACGACTCACCAACGCGCGCTAGAGCCCCTGAAACGATTGTTCGTGAATGGGAGTCCACGAAAATGACACCCTCTTTCCCGTCAACGGCCTGGCCACGGTAGCGTACTGGGGAATAAATCGCCGGAAATACCCGGTCAGGCCCGAAAATATTTTGACTTCACGAACGTCCTTCGGAATTGGAAAGTCTTCAACGGACGACAGCTTACGGGGACTGGGCCTAATCCCCTCTTCGGAGATTAAATACCCCATATACTCGACTTCTCGCATGGCGAACCGACACTTGCTAAGTTTTAGAGTCAAATTGTTCTCCCTTAGTCGTTCCATTACCGTCCCTAGCCTCTGGACCATCTCCTTCGCGTCACGGGCAGGGATAAGAACATCGTCCATGAAAAAAATGGCCACTGAGCCTCGGAGTCCCGATAGGGCATCATTCATTAGGCGCGTGAAATAAAATGGGGCGTTCATTAACCCGAAAACCATTCTAGTGAATTGGCCCGATTCCTCTTCAGTAATAAAAGATGTCTTATTTTGGGCATCGGGAGATTGCATAATAGCATTGTTTTGTTGCACTAACAACTCGATGAATTTGTTTATGTCCAGGGGAAACTCAATAGTTGGCCCAGCGTTCGAACCACCCACGAGGTCGTCGGGCTCACTATTTCGCGACAACACGTAAAGTCTCGAAAAAAACTAAAAACTAAAACTGTTCACTCACGTCTTTGGGTAACGTCGGATCCCACTTCTGAAATGTATAATCTTTTCTATAATTTCAGGATGGCTTCGGATTAAATTAATTAAAAGAAGGCTGGACGTCTTAAAACACGTCCTCGTCTTTATTCTCATAACCCTCTTCTCTCTCTCTCTTTCTTATCTCCCGCACTTACCCAGTATGGGTGAAACCCAGGGAGCTACGGAAGCTAACATAATCAAGTTGTATGGCTTAAAAACTAATAATATTAATAACTGTGAATGTTGTCCGAGAAACTGTCAATTTTGTCCTGGGAACTGTGAATTTCAAGTGGAAACTATCATTGTCGACCAGTCGACCAGGCCAAGGACTTTTATTGGGAGGGTTGTTCAAGTTAAAGTTTTTCTAACAAAGCCGAATGTGGTTTAAGAGTGCCTCGGAGAATGGTCAAATGCGGAATGCAGCTGGGCCATGCCAAAACTCACTGAAATAGGTGTAAGCACCCCTATCAGTCGGGCCAAAATGAGCGTTTTGCGACGTCGTTGTCGTTGGTTTCGGCCGGTTTTAATCGAGTCGGGAGTGTCTTAGCGAGGTCCGCATGCGTCTAGGCTCCTCCTACACACAGAACTTCGCAGGACTGTCGTTACAACACCCCGCGGGTATCTCTCAGCACCTTCCACGCGGGAAAACACGTCCGACGAGCCACCTCCTTCCGCCGGCAGCGCTAGATGGGTTCGAGTCCCTGGACTCGACGTTGTGAAATTCCCAAAACTTGAAACTCAATTTCACGCTATAAACAGCCTGTTCGCATGCTGCGATCATTCGCCAGCGAAAGTGTTAGTGAAAAGACCCCTCCCCCTCCCAACATTGGGAGCATGAAACTAGCTATTTGATAGTAAAACTGTTATTTGCGCACGAAAATTCCAGGTAGAATGCTATTAATCCGGTAAACCCGGCGTTCGTCGACGTTTCGTCCCATCTTATAGCGCTGAAGATAACTTGCCCAAAAACATAATTCATCTTTGCCCTAAGTCATTGCGATTTCAACGTCCTTTCACTTCCCATTTGCCCTAAACTCGCATTCCAGGGGTTGGGGGTCCGAATCTCGCCGGGGGCCCATTTTTTCTCGAAGCTCGAATTGTGTCTGGCTCTGCCCTTCCGTAGTCATGCGAGTAATATCAACTTAATTTAATTAATTTACTTCTTTAAAGGAATACTAGATACTGCATACAAGCGGAATTTCCAGGAGATTAAAACGAGTCTTTAAAACCCAGGATTGGTGCATAAATAAGGCGAGAAAGTGAAATCCGCGTAGTACACGAGGGTTGATTGGAAGGAGATGGTTGGGATTCGCGTGGAATGACCCGAGCAGCTCCCCCGACCATAATTGAAGGCATTATCGTTTTCTTGAATTCTTGAGCCAAATTTAGAAACACCCGGGATATCGAGTGGCATTTGGCGATTTGAGAAATGATTCGAGTGACCCTTCCCCCTTCCCTACAAATTTTAATCCAGATCCACCTTCGAAAATATCAATTTGGGTCAATTTGGGGCTGGAATTGGAAAGAACGCAGTTTTACTGTTTCTGGTGTAAACTTAGCGCGATATTGAGAAAAATCGTGTTAGCGGAAAAATATTGAGAAAAACGCTAATTTCCGGCTTAAATAAAGAAAAACGCAAATTCGTGGCTAAACTTGAAATAAATATCTATCATTCTAAGACAATTTTATGGAGACAAATTGTACGTTCGCGGCTAGAATTTATCTCATTCGCGGCAAAAGCTGAGCAAAAGCACTAATTTGCTGACATTTTAATACAAGTGAGCTGAATTGAGGCTGAAAGTTGGAAAAAAGCTCGTTCGTGGCAAGAATGAAGAAATACCGCGCATTCGCGGCACCTAGTGAAAAGAAGGGCTCCCTCGCGACTAAAATTTGGGAAAATGCTTTCTGAAGTAGGTATACTTAGTGGAAAACTTGGAAAAAAAGCGTTCGCGGATTTTTTTTCGTAGTAAAACGCCGATATCAGATCAAAATGAAGAAAACCGCATTGAATTATTGAAGTGTGAGTGCTTGAGTAATGTGTGTGGCCAATCTCTTCAATAGCCACGCTTCATTATAGGAGTCACGCCTTTAAATGGAAATAAATAGGCTTCATTCGCAGCTGAAATGGAGAAAAATTTTATATTCGCGGACTTTAGCACTGGGCTAAACGCGGATGAAATAGAGCAAAAGCTCTAATTTACGGATAAAATTGCGAAAAAAACGCTCATATGCCGATAGAGGAGAAAAAAAAAAACGCTGCTCTTTTTCAGCTAAAGTTGGGGAAAACGCTAGTTCTCAGTCTAAAATTGAGTGACACGCTTTCATTGCCTAAATTGTTATCATGGCTAAAAGTCAGAAAAAAACGCTAATTCTGTTGGTGTGTTGCTAAGTAACAAAAAAGACTACTACACAAAATGAGTAGGTTATCGATGCCGGTGCATTGAACAGAATCTGACTGTTCGTATTCCACTTATTTCATTTTAATTTATTTTATTATTTGCATAAAAACATGGTGTCAGAGTGCTGAGAACACGTACAGGTACGTGCTCCACGATGTTCTCAACGTTACCCGTGCCTGAACCCCTAAAATGCGCTGTGGGAGAAAACTTGTGTGAGAGTTGGCTTCTTTTGAAAGATGGGTGGAAAAACTATGAAATCGGCAAAGGTCTTGAGGAAGAAAGCGACCGAAGCGAACGGCTGTGTTCAAATTGGTATTCGAGAGAGAAGGTATGCGACTTCTCAAGCAATTAAAACTCCTAGAAGAATATAAGGATGACAGAATCATTGCAGTTCTTGATGCCGAAATAACCCCTCAAAAGAACGTCGTTTACTAAAGATACGTTTTTTTCTCACTTTATTAGGAGGAGGGAATGTCGATCTCTGAATTTTTGAGAATTTTGAAAGAAAAGGCAGACTCTTGCGATTTTGGAGTACTTGAAGAAGAAATGGTACGTGATAGGTTTGTAGTGGGAATCCGCGACCATGATTTCCGTAGAAGGCTATTGCAACAACGGAAGTTGACGCTCTCCAAAGTTGTTGATGAGGACGTTGCAATTGAAGAGACGACCAAGCAATTGTCTAGCATGAGCCAGCAGCTCGGAGACGAAATTGTCAACAAACTATCTCGAACCTTGATATCAAAGCAGTCGCCAAGTGGTTGTCAACATAAACTCAACGAAAGAGACTGCAAATTTTGAGGGTAAACGGCACGTATTTGACAATAATAAATGCCTCTTGCAACCTAATTGACTGGAAGCAAATAAAGAGCCTTCGATCGCAGCCGGTTATCACGCCATCGGGGCAAATGCTGCGTTGCTTTAATCGGCAACGAGAACGCTCGGAAGGTGAGTGCATTTTACGTGTTATGCACGATGACCAGACTTACAAGGCAAGATTCCTGATTACTATAGTCGGATCGGCGAAAGAATGTGCATGAGAGGTGGGAGGCCATAAGCCCGCTTTTTCCCTCTCTTAACGTGGTTCTCTACTTCTCCACTTATTATCAAACAACTTCAACCAATAACAGAGAGTTTTACCGATAAAATTGGAGAGACTCCACTCAGGTGATGGTGTGGTAGCGGTAAGTCATGAGGGTTTAGGGAAAAGAGAGAGGGTAATTTCACGCACATTCTTTCACCGATCCGACTATAAACACGATGATATAATCTTGGGTCTCAAGGCTTCACTTGGGATGGATTTGGTTTGTCACCACTCCAGCGTTGAAGTTAAAAAAGTTCAATTGGAAAAATTCAAAGAAATTTTTGATGAGACTACCGTAGGCGAACTTAAATTGCAGCTTCGTGAAGACGCCGTTCCAGTGATTGAATCACCAGGAAGATTTCCTGTCGGCATACGCAGCAAAATAAAGGCAGAATTAGATCAGTTATATAAGAACGGTATTATACGAAAAGTTAATCATGCTACCCAATGGACCACAAACGTGGTTTTTATAATGGGACCAAAAAAGAACCGCTTGTGCATTGCCCTAAAGCATTTGAATGCGGCTTTGATCAGAAATCGTTTCATTCCTCCTACTGTTGAAGAAGGCACACAAAGGTGTGGTCGATGCAAAAAATGGATTTTTTCAAATGCCTTTAGCCAAAGAATCCCAAGAATTGATTACGTTTTGGACGCCTTATTGTTATAATAAATGTCCGCTTGGGATTTCTGTGGCTCCAGAGGAATTCCAAAGGAGAATTTACGATATCATGGATGGGTTATCAGGTGTCATTGCGATCGCAGACGATATTTTGATTTATGGTGAAGGAAACACTCAGGCAGAAGCGATGAAAGATCATAACAAAAAGGTCGAGGCTGTATTTCAGCGAGCCAAAGAACGAAATCTGCGATTGAACAAAAACAAATGTCTTCGCGAAATCAGAAATACGCTACATGGGACATATTTTCACGTCCAGTGGACTCAAAGCAGACCCTGAAAAAATCCGAGCGATCAAGGAAATGCCTCGTCCTTCAAGACGCGTCCCAGATGTTGTCGTTTCTCGGCATGGTCAACTATTTGTCGAAATTTTTACCGGGTTTATCGCAAAAGGCAGCCCCATTGAGAGCCTATAGTGGTGAATGGACAGGTGAAATGGAGAATTCCTGGATTTTGTTAAAATATAAGTTGCAAGATGCACCTACTCTCAAATATTTTGCTGCATCAAATAGCAATACTCTTCAAGTGGACGCTAGCAGCTATGGATTGGGCGCTGCTCTAATCCAAAATGGTAGACCTGTCGCTTACTCATCCCGCACCTTAACCAAGAGCGAAACAAAATATGCACAGATCGAGAAGGAGACCCTAGCAATTCTTTTCGGGATGAAGCGCTTCGAACAATACATTTTCGGCCGAGAGGTGCATAGTTCAAACAGATCACAAACCACTCGAGATTACATTCAAACGTAATCTGTGTGATACTCCCAAAAGAATCCAACGTATGCTAATGCAGCTCGTCGGCTTCAAGTGCAGTGGGAGGTTAAAGTGCAGTTTACCAAAGGAACCGGCGTCTGTATTGCTGATGCCATGTCTCGGTTGCCTACGGGTGGAGTTGAATCTGATCTAATAATTGCTAAAGTAATGGAAGAAACAAATCCTTTAATAGGGTTGGCGATCAGTGACCCAACGCTGAGCATCATTCGGGAATACACCCAACTGGACGAAGAAGGGAAGCTGTTACTACAGTTCACAGAAAGCGGTTGGCCTGAGGAAGAAAAGTCGGTGCCACCAAAAATGCGAGATTGGTGTAAAATTCGAGAGCAAATCACTTCGTCAGATGGCATTGTCATTAAAAATCAGCAAATTTTCGTTCCATTCGGCCTGCGGAACACAATCATGAGGAAACTTCACAAGGGTCATAAGAGCGGTGAAGCTGATTTACGTCTAGCAAAAACTCGTGTGTTTTGGCTGAAAATGTCTGATGACATTCGAAGATATGCTAAAGCGTGTTCAATGTGCGAGGATTTAGATGTGGCGCGGAATCGGAAAGAACCACTTGTTCTCAGAGAGACGCCGTGTGGTCCTTGGTTAGAAATAGGCGTTGATTTGCTGCAGTTTAACGGAAAGAACTATCTCGTCGCCTGTGACTATTTTTCGTCCTTTTTTGAGTGGACCGAATTGGAAGATCAAGGCTCTGAAGAAACAATAATAATAAAAAAAATATTTCGCTAGGTATGGGGTGCCTAAAATTGTTTTTACAGATGAAGGTTCGAATTTCAAGTCCTGCGAATTCCAGCGGTTTTCCAAAGATTGGAATTTTACGCTGAAGACTTCGTCACCCCATCATCAACAGTCCAACGGCAAGGCTGAGTCTGCTGCGAAGCTCGTCAAACGTCTTTTAAAGTTGGAGAGTAGATACGAAGCCCTACTTACGTGGAGAAACACACCTCGATCAAATGACTCTCAAATGACATCCAGTCCTGCTGAATTGATGTTTGGCCGAAAGCTCAGAATCATTTTGCCAAGTTTATGTGCCGTCGGTGATTCAAATGTCGACCATTTAGTTGCTCGGAGAGAAATAGGAAAGAAAAAAGAAGCCTGCCGACGTTGGAACAAGAGCAACCTGTTCGGGTTTTTCTTAACCCAAGTTCGCCGACAGCACCCGATTGGCGAAGAGACGAGGTACTGCAAAAGTTGAGCACAAGATCGTACTTAGTAAGCGTCAACGGATAAGCAATAAGCACAGAAACGTTACAAAGCGGTAGCAAAGACTATCGGTGGATTTGGGATGACCCTGTGGGAGACACAATCGAGCTGTTAACGCAAAACTAAATATAAACTTTATTTTTATTTTTTTAAAGTCACGTTGAAAAATGTTGGGCTTCAGGAAAAAGAAAGACTAATTATTTTTTTGGCAACACATGTTGTTGTTGTGTCGCTTCGCTACACCACTCCCCTCCTTAGTTGAGTGCGAATACCACTTGTCGCTCAGGTCGAGTTTTGATGATCGTTGACGGCGTGGGAGCTTGTGGAGTGGTGGATGGTTCAGCATTGAACGCTGGCTTCAATCGATCGCGGGAAACCGTAGTTCTCTCTCCTTGGAGTAGGATGTCGAAGGTTTTGCTGTCTCTGCGAACGACTTGTGGGGACCAGGTCGTTCGAGCGATGTTTTTACCGCATCGCAACGAAGGTACACGTGGGAACGTGTTTCCAAAGCAGGATTTAGAAAAATTTTGAATGCTCCGTGTGAAGAACCTGTTGTAGGACGAACTTGTGAAAATATTCGTTGAAAGCGATCTAAATACGTGGAGGAAGGTAGAGAAGAGAACGTGAGCGAATTGCCGAACATTTCGCCTGGAAGACGAAGAGGAGTGCCATAAAACAACTGAGCTGATGATGCTTGAACGTCAGGTTTGAAAGCAGAGCGAAGACCTACAAGTACGACTGGTAGTTCATCAAGCCAATTTGAGTGGTCTGAGGCTCGACAAATTATGGCGCTTTTGAGAACACGGTGTTGTCTCTCAACCAATCCGTTGGACTGGGGATGGTAGGCTGTTGTCCTATGTAGTTGGATGCCTAAGCTGGTGGCCATTTTTCGGAAGGTCGACGACGTGAACTGACGTCCTTGGTCGGTTACGAGAGAGACCGGTGTACAATCGAGAAATCCAACCTTCGAAGAAAGTCCTAGCTACTGTTTCAGCTGTTTGGTCGGGCATTGGGAATGCTTCGAACCAACAAGTTAGTGAACGATATTGCGTGATGCAAGTCAAAAGGTAACTATGGCTTCGAGATGGAGGGAGCAGTCCAATAATATTGATGTGAATATTGGCGAAACGTTCGTCGGATTTTAAGAATTTGACGAGAGGTGTTTTTTCGTGACGGTAAACTTTACTTATTTGGCACTGATGGCATTGTCGAACCCATTTGGAAATGTCACGCTGCATACCAAGCCACATGAAACGGTCAGAGATGAAACGACAAGTGGATCGTTTTCCAGGGTGCGATATTGCGTGAAAATGTTTGAAGATTGTGTACTGCAATATTCAGGAACGTAGGGGCTCGAGGTGTCACAAATGAGCTTGACGTTCTCGATTTCGAGGTGTCACAGCTGAAGACTGTGAGAGGAGGGTTCAGTGAACAGTTTTTGTAGCTGAGCGTCAGTTGCTTGGGCGGCGGCGATATCAGAGGGAGAAATTTCAAGTTTGATGATCGCTCCGATTCGCGAAAGAGCATCAGCAGGACTATTCTCTAGGCCTTTCACGAATTGAATATCAGTCGAGAACTGGCTGACGTATAGGAAAGGTGTCGCAATTGTCTGGGTGACAATTTGTCCGAAGATTTCGTGAATGCGTGGACGAGAGGTCGATGGTCCGTGAAGATGGTAAAGACGCGGCCTTCTAACATGAACGAGAAATGACGAATTGTAGCATATACGGCGAGAAGTTCGCGGTCGTAAGTCGAGTACTTCTGCTCAGCAGGGGAGAGCTTACGAGAAAAGAATGCGAGAGGCCGAAAGTTGCCATCTTGAAGTTGGTGAAGAGCTCCGCCGAGGGCCACGCTGGAGGCATCGGTCATGATCGACAGAGGAAGGGCAGGATCGGGGAATGCTAGTGTGATGTCCGATTGTAGGATAGATTTGCACTGTCCGAATGCTGAAGACATCTCAGTTGTCCACGAAATAGGTGTGGGATCGGACTTTTTTGACTGAAGGTGTAGGGGGGCTTGGATGCTTGCCATGCGAGGGTGGAAACGGTGGTAAAAATTGAGCATCCCGAGGAAACGTTTCAATTCGTTCACAGTTTTGGGCTTTGGATATGACGAGATAGCAGAAATTTTGTCGGGAAGAGGAGAAATTCCACTTGACGAAATGGAGCAACCAAGGAAATCAACTTGAGGCTTTGCGAAACAGCACTTACTGACGTTAATGGTTAGACCATACTCTTTGAGTCGAGAAAAGAGCTTCTCGAGGTGTGAGAGATGATTATCCATGTCTTTGGAAAATACTAAAATGTCGTCGATATAGACCGAAACGAAAGGAAGTTCTCGTGTGATGTTGTCCATCAACCGTTGGAAAGTCTGACTTGCGTTTCGAGTTCCGAATGGCATTTTCAAAAATTCGAATAAGCCGAAGGGGGTGGTTACGGCTGTCTTGGGTACGTCATCGGGATGGACTGGTACCTGAAGGTAAGCTTTCTCGAGGTCGATGGTGGAGAAAATGTTGCAGCTGTGGACAGTCGTAACGCAATCTTGAATTTTAGGGATTGGGTAGCGATCGGCGACGGTTTGGGCATTAAGGCGGCGGTAGTCACCGCAGGGACGCCAATCACCGGACTTCTTTTTCACGAGGTGGAGAGGGCTGGACCATGGACTTTTTGAGGGGCGACAGATTCCTGCCTGAAGCATAAAAGCGAATTCGTCCTTGGCGGCTATCAGTTTATCAGGAGGAAGACGACGTGGTCGTGCAAAACAAGGGGGTCCAGATGTCGTAATATGATGGAAAATCATATTACCCGTATGTTCTGATGGGGGAGTTATTCGCTGCGTATAAAAATAGAGATGACACGAGAGGACGGTCAGAAATTGCGAGGGGAAATGACTGACAGTTCAGAGCCAGTGTCGACGAGAAAATTAAAATTTTCACAACTGCCAACCATCACAACAACCAGAGGAAAGAAGATCAAGATTCGGTAGACGAATAAGAGAACCAGTTCGTTTAAATTTGTAACGCGTTTAGAATTATTTTATTATTGTTAAACCAGGGGAGATGTAGGATGTAGGTGTGTTCACTGAAAAACTTTTTCTGGCGATATTTACTGCGAGGACATGGTACTCCGTGGACGAGAGAATTTTTCATTAAAATTTACGTTTTTCGTCCAAGCAATCGTTCAATTACCGTGTTCAGTAAACACTTGTAGGACCAAATATTGGACACAGTAAAATTTGATAGTGGGCGTAGTAAACTTTGCGTTGGTGGCCAACGATTTTTCACTACGACGTAACAGTTAATCTCACAAAGGGCGAGTGCACGACTTACTAAGACCAGAAATTGGACGCAGTAAAATTTGCGTTGGGGGCGAGCGATTATTTCCAACTCGTAACAGTTAATATATCAAGGGGCGAGAGCACCACGTACTAGGACCAGAAATTGAACGCAGTGAAATTTGAGCGTAAACGCTTTAACCTTTTTATTTTATTTATTAGGTACATTTTATTTACGAGTCTGAAACTGCAGATATTTTGGTGAATTGCTTCGATGGGGCACCGTACTTGAAAACGTATAATGCTGTAGTGTTGGTTAGAGGACCAACGATGACCGGCGTAGGTTGTAAATTTAATTTTTCATTTCTGAGTCCTTCCTGGCGGTTTTTAATGATACTTCCATATCATTAGCAATCTGCAAATAAAGAAACAATAAAGTTAAGATTATATTGCTTTGCGTTGAGTTTATTTCATCAACGGTCAATACATACCCAAACATGGAAAAGGAAGGCTTCTCGGCACTGTCTTAAGGAAGCCTTTGGTTTCATTTTAGTCTTCACGTTATTGTTTTTTGTCCTTTCTACAATCGTGATTCTACAGCCCACAGGCTTAAATAAAGTTGGGATTAAAAACAACGCTGAGGAGTCTGGACGATCTGGAAAGTCACACCACATAGAAAAAGCTCATATTATATCAGCTCACTAAAAAAAAAGTATGAAATCAGCTTACCAGGCAGCTTGTCTGCAAAGGATTCCATCCCCCAACTGTCCAAGAAACGAAGTCCATTCTTTGTTTGTTCGTTGTTTTTTTTTTCCTGAGAGTTTTCAAGCATGAAAAAGTTGAATTAATTAATCTTTGAGTTAATAATTAGTCAATTGAGGGAAGGGCTTACTGGGCAGGGTTCTTGATATCACTGCACAAGTGTGAGTGTAATTGTCAAATTTTAAGTACAATGGAAACTCGGTTAGAGGCTTGAACATTGAGGCTTGATACATTGAAATGGGAAGTATCAGGGCCGGCGAAGGAACAAAAAATATAAAAAGGCAAAAAACTGCTGGGCGGGCTTTTTGAGAACTCAACTGCCCGAGCCGAGAAATGGCTGTGGACGCACCACCGCTGGCCACGATGCCTCAGCAGGTTAATTGAGGCTCCACTATATCAGAAAATTATTCCTTTGAAGACTTAGCACATAACATGATTTTAACACAATAGAACAATTTTAATCCTTACCTTTAGCTTTATCGCTTTCGCTTGAGTCTTATTCCAGTCCATTAAATTCATCACAAAAGACAAAACTCGACTCGCGAAACTGGGAGGGAGCAGGGAGCACTGACACTGAGAACTGAAATGCTGATGAGGCATGAGGCCCGGGCAAGTCACCACACACTAAAAAGAGTATCCCTCTACTTTTGCCTATAGCAACGGAAGGAAGACGCACACAAAGAAACATCAAGGGGGCACAAGTCACTTTTACCACGTCAACCTAGTTCTTTTTACTGGGGAGACCAGTAGTTTTTACAAAGCCAACCCCCAACTAACCGTGTGTTTTTGGACGCATTACTTTTTACCCTTCTTATTTCAGCACCCGATACTAAGGGGACGCATCTCTTTTTACAGTGGCAACATCAATGGTTTGTTGGACTACGGCATAATATTCCATGTCCGTACAGCAACGCGAGCTTTGCCTGTCACAGTAGTACTTGATATTTTTTGCCACTGCAATCCTTACAAGGCTGTACAATAAACTCTGTCAAGGGAACTATAAATTATACTCTTGCACGGATTATTCCGTACATTGCTGAAGGAGTAACAAGTACTTTACTGCATTTTCGTTGCGCGCTAAGGGAAATTTCACTGCGCCTTCCTTCACGAAGTAACGAGGTACCAGCTATATTTAATAGTTTTTGTTGATTTTTGCTTGTGTCAAAGTAATGTTGGCTGTAGCCATGAGCAAATCTTACTTAAAAATATCAGCCCGGTTTTTCCGTGTTGCTATGTAATAAAAAAGACTGCTACACAAATGAGTAGGTTATCGATGCCGGTGCATTAAATAGGATCTTACTGTTCGTATTCCGCTTATTTTATTTTAATTTATTTTATTATTTGCATAAAAACAAATTCACTAAGGAATTGGAGAAAAAGCGCTATGGCGCTTTTAAAATTGAGTTCGTCGCCAATTTTCTATCATTTTACTCGGGCTAATTGTTCTTTCAAACCGTTCCAGATTTAATTAACGGCACATAAATAAGACAGGAAATATGCAGGGTATATCCTCTCTCCTGTCATCACCCTAAAGCTTTCACCATTCTACCCATTCATGTTGTCCTCATAAATAAAAATGTTTTAATGGACTTACATTGTGGTGGTCTTCATTTTTTCCTCTTCCCCAGCATTTCCGGCAGCAAACATTGTCCTCCTCCCCCCCCCCTGTACAACACTTACCACACAACCACCAACTGAACAAACTGATCTAATTATGCGTTAGAAGAGGAATGTTCATCCAACGTTACTTTCTGCCATGTTTTTTTCTCACTCGCCATCTCTCGTTTTGTTTCTTCTAATTCTATCCCCCTCGACTCACCCGCCACGCCAACCACTAACACCGTCATTCATGATCAACAGCCCACACAACGGTGCTTTTAAAGCCCGTTGTTTAGTAGGGATGAAGTAAGGGCATGGAGTGGGCAATTCCCTCCCTCTTCCTGCAAAACCCAGCCGTGAGTTCACCTCCAAACAACATCGGCTTTACAAATGGTGAAAAAGAAATAAGCAATTTAAAATGCTAAATAAAGCAGTTGAAACTTGGTTAACTCCCTTGGATTTGATGGCTGTGCGCTTCTTTTTTTTATTTAGCGAATGCTGGTGGTTGAGTGGTGAGAGAGAACTGGTGAGGCGATGAGCGTTATTTCGAAAAGTTTGAAGCAAAGAAGAAAAAAAAACTCGGAAGATTTCGCGGTTGCATTAGAGGGGAGAATCCTCCTTCCATTCCTTACGAAGATAATTAGAGCTGATCCTCGTAGATCAATTAAAGAGATCTTGAGCGCTCATATTATTAAATCCCTCGTTTTGGCCCAGTTTGATTTTCAAGTTTCTGGGGAATCCTTATAAGCCTTCGGAGAAGGGAGGGACGATAATCAAAATCGTTCTTGAAGTGGCGGTGGAGGGAGTAGAAATTCGAATTAAGCAGAAAACAGGAACGAGCTTATGTCTCCGACCCCTTTTCCACCACACCATCAATCACAAAGCTCTCGTTACTCAGAGAGAGAGAGAAAGAGAGAGAGAGAGAGTGAGTGAGTGAGAGAGAGGCCTTTCCTTGAGTCCGTGCTTGTAATAAGATTCCTCGGGAATAGAAAGGGAGTGAAGTCCTCTCCACTTTTCCCTACCAAATTCAGATCCACGAGGTTCAGAGAGAATCACTTCGAGGTATAATCAGATCCAGATCTGAGAAGAAAAGATGAAGTTTTCAAATGACTGTAATATAACAGAAAATCTCGAGAAAAAAGTAATCCAACCGTAAATGTGTGGTGTTACTGAGAGAAATCCAAAGAACAATTGTACAGAATAAGACAAGGAAAACATAATTCTTTAATTCTGCTTCTATTTTCCTCTTCGTTGACACAGTTGGACCAGTCTCAAAAGTCTGACTCAATTTGCGTCATAAAGTACACACACAAACAAAAAAATGGGGTACGAAGAAGAATAAAAGAGAGAATTTTCATTTCTATGTCGTCTTTCTTCACCAAACACCTCCCACACCGTCGTTTGCCTTTCAATTCTCTCAACGGCACCCCTTCAACACAACCCTGATCCGCTCAACCACGTCTTTCTTCACAAGAGGTTCTCCTCACCACCCCTCCATCTATTTTCTGTTTTTTTTTCTACCCTCTTACTGCCCCCCCCCCACTCACAACCACTGTCATGACCGAAGTACCTTTATTGCGGTATATATTTCATAGACCCCGACGGTGAACTCATCTCTAGGTATTGTTGGATGTTGAAGAAGTGTGTGGTCTGATCCCGTGGCCTTGCGGGGAAAGAACGGATGACCGCACTCCTGGGAGGATTGTCTACCTTACAGGGGTACTCGATTTTTTTTTTCTGTCTCTCTTTCTCCGTGCCCCCAAGGGTGAAACCTTTTTTTTTTCCTCTTCCTCCTACCAGACGACATTATATTGCAGGTCTCTCAGAGTCCTGTACAGTTAGTTGAATTTGTGCTAGGTAAACGACGTGACAGATGACAACTGTAGAGAACGTGAAGTGTTTCCCTGAAGAATAGAAACCCACCAATAGAAGAAGGACCCATCCCGACCTATTTTGTGAAGAACTCAGTGACTCTCATTGGCTGGAGGATCGATAGCGAAGCGTCTTCGGCTAACATCTTCGTTAATTTTTACGGGGTGAATACTATAGGCATGATACACAATTGATAATGCTGATGGCCACGCTACCCTCGTTATAGTTGGCTTGTTTATCACTTCTCTAATAATAATAATAATCATCATCGTGATGTGGTTTCTGGCGCTTATTCGCATGGTTCATTGATCTTAAACTGGCCAGCATTTGGCTCGAATCACAGTCCAGTCCTGTTGTTTTGAAACTTCTTCTGTTCATTTTTATTTTCCCTGAATTGACGGTTTGAATATCAGCCAGTTTCTGGGAGTACACCTCTGGGAGGACACGTTTTTGAGTTCCTAAAGGGGACAACCTTGGGGTAATATAGTTATGGTATTATTAAGTTTTTGGATACAATTTCTTAGAAACTGGAATTTTCGACCCAAATCATACAATTCAGGTTTTCGGACGAATGGACTTTTTCGTTGGTGAAGAGAGATTGGTGACTGATTGTAGGCTACAACCCGCGTGACCCACAGTTCCTTGCTGGTCATTCTATAACATATTCTTCAATTACACATTATATATATTTTATTCTTATCGTCCTCCCTCTGCTGCGGATCTCCTTAAGATGTGGCCAGTACCTAGGCCGGTGCCTGCCCCATCTTTGGCCAGAACTGCCCAGAAGAGTCGGTCCCATCACTCAGCTCGAACCGTTAGCCACGACTGGTTACCAGCCAGTCGGGCTCGAGAGGCACCACGTGGAGGTGGGTCTTTCAGAGCTGAGAATGCTGGCTTCCGCCATGGACCGAAACCGGGTTGCCCGAGCAGGTTGTGTCCTACACCCCCCTGGGGGGGACATTCTTCCCCCATACTTCCCGCCGCAGATCCCCATGGAGGCTGCAGCGACGAAGCACATGGTCGGTGGTCTCCTCCTCGACGCCACAAGGGCATGCTGTTGGAGGGTCTTGCTGCCGGAAAAACCACAACTTGGCGTTGGAAGAGCCGTGCCCCGTCAGGATAGAAGTTGCGGCGTGCTCAAGAGGCAGCGGAAGTCCGCTCCCCACACTTTTCCCGCCACTGTCGTATAGAGGGCGAAAGTCCGCTATAGCTTACTCGCAACTACTTCAAGCTTTCGGGTCGCTCTCCTCCCCAGGTTGACCTCAACCCCAAGGTAGCGGCCCTGCCGCTCAGCCACGAGGCGAGTCCCCCGGTAGCGAACAACCAGGGTACTGCCCCGAGAGAGCCGACCTCGCTTCAGGACCAAAATTGTGTCTTCGGCACCGCGAGAACCAGTCTGACCACCCTGTACCACCCGTCTACGACCTGCAACAGCCGATCAATCTCTCGACTTTTCCCCTCCCGGGAGCACAATGACGACAGCAAGGTCGACCACATACGCCAATCCCTCAAAACCCTCTCTCTGAAGCAACTAAAAAAGCGCAGCAATTAGAAGGTTCCGCAGGCGCACGCGGGGCCCCGGGCGGGTCGACTCGCGTCAGCGTTACGTCTCTGCCCGGAGAGATCTCAAACGGGCTGTGCGTCGGTCAAAACGTGCCTCTTGGCGGGCGTTTGTGGAGGAAGCCCTCGCGGCCAACCCTTGGGGAATTCGCTTTGGAGTGGTTGTAGGGAAAATAAAGTCTCCGGATATTCTCCCATTTTTGGAGGTGGCCGGCGGTAGCATAGAGGCTACCCTGGGGAACTTCCTGGAAAGGATATTCCCTCAATACGACCCAGGAATCGATAGCGTTGTCTCGAGGAGTATTAGGGACGATGCCTGGCTCCCCCCGTCGACGGCTGGGAGCAAGAGCTTCTCGGAGGAGGAACTCCGGGCTGCTCTTGATAGGATGGCTGTGGGTCGGGCTCCCGGCTTGACTGGGGAACGGCCCGAGATGTTGAAGCATCTGCCGGACCCAGTTCTGGAGGCCTACTTGGACCTTTACAACTGGTGTCCGGTTTCGGGGTACTTCCCGGCAAGGTGGCGGGTTGCGGTGGTGCGGCTCATCTTGAAGTCAGCGGACCGAGACCCTGCCTTGCAGGGGAGCTACCGGCCTATCAGCCTCCTGCCTTGCGAGAGCAAGGTCCTGGAGTGCCTCCTCCTGGCAAGGATTGAGCCTTTCGTAGAGGGGGAGCTTCATGAGCGCCAGTTTGGGGCGATCCGGGGGGTTTCGACTGAGGCGGCCTTAGACGCCCTACAGGCCTTGGTCGACTCCTACCGGTGTAGGTATTCGGCGGCGGTACTTTTGGACGTTCAGGGTGCCTTCGACTCCGCGTGGTGGCCGCTTGTCCTGGCGGCATTGCGTGGCTCCTCGAGGGGAAATGCGTGGGGGCGGTGGCGTATGTCGACGACCTCGCCGTCGTCGTCTCGGCCAGCTCGCTGGAGGAGCTCGGCCGAGAGGTCACTCGAGTCCTGGGGGTCGTTGATGGGTGGTGCGAGGATGCAAGGCTGGCTCTTGCGGTGCAAAAGACCCAGGTGGTCATCATGCGGGATAGACTGCCACGAGGATGCTCCTTGGTTGTACCATACCAGGGAGTGAACCTGACGGGGGCTCTCGTGGGGAGGTACCTTGGCGTGCAGATTGCTCGCCATAGGGGGGCAAGGCCGCAGCTGGACGTAGTTGCGGGCAAACTTGAAAAAGTGGTCACTCTTTTTAGGACTACGGCGGGAAATACGCACGCTACGTGGGGTCGGTCTTTATGCCGATCCTTTTGTACGGGGCGACCTGGTGGTGGCACCGCCACTCCAAGGCGCAGAGAGCGAGAGTCGTCAGCCTGCAGCGGCAGGCCTTGATCCGGGTAGTCATGGCGTACAGGATTCAGCTCTGACGCCCTTCAGGTCATGGCGGGGATGCCTCCGGCTGATCTCCTGCAAGACGCCTGGGTGCACAGGCGCCGGGCGATCTCCGACTCGTTGGGGCTGGCGAGGTGTCGGGAGGACTGGGTGGACCGTCTTGCACCTTTGGTGTCGGGCGGGTGGTTGCCGGGAGCACTTCGCCTCCTCGATGACTTGGTGGTGGAGGCCTGGCAGGGGCGTTGGGCTGACAGTACGACTGGTAGGCGTTTGTTCGGCTTCTTGCCCGACGTGCGGATTCGGTTGGCAGCGGCAAGGTGGTTAATACCTGAACACGCGGCCACCTGGATCCTCACCGGCCATGGATCGTTCAACGCCAAGTTGTGGCTATTCCGGCAGCGGGACTCTCCTTTGTGCCCTCGTGGTGACAAGGACAAGACCGCTGATCACGTGCTGCGTCGCTGCGGGTTCTATGACGACTTGCGCCATCGGGAATGGGGAGAGGAGGACCCTTCGCCGGACCCGGCGCTAGTCGGGAGCCGGAGGGAGTTTGAGAAGGTCCGGTCCTTCTCCCACGCCTTGTTGGCGCGGAGGGGGCTGGGGCCTATGATGCCCGTTGTAGGGTAGATGTAAGTCAGGTCGGAGGCGTTTCGCCACTCTCCCGGTCCTGGAGAACGTCCACCTCCGCGTGGTCTCTCTCGGGCACGGCTGGCTGGCCACCAGTAGTGGCTAACGGACGGTGACCGGGGGAGCGACCTGCCTCTTGCTGTGGCAGCCGGGCCACGGATGGGGTGGTGTGCTGGTCAAAGGTCGGCAACGGCCTAGGCACCGGTCATTCGAATGCATCACAGCAAGAAGGTTCCGCAGAGCAGCCGAGAGAACCAATCCCTGCGGGCAGCTCCTGCTCGTGAAAGGTGCCTGTACCTCCACGCTGCAATAACGGAGACGCACCTCCCATGCCTCGAAGCCTTGCCCGACGCGCCATTCCCCCGAGAGCACCTTGAAGCTCCTCCTCCGAAAACGGCTCGCTCGCTGCAGTACATCTCATGTAATCATCATGTCATGTAATAAATGTGTAGGGAACATTGCCGCATCCGCCCTAAATGGGGAACTTGCATGAATGTCCAATTTAGGTGAACAGTATACCGGTGAATACCAACAGCTGCTCCTTAACCCGACGCAGAATCGTAGGGAATTTTGTGTGCTGTGTTAGGGGAAGGATATCAAACAGTCTGCACCAAACGTTTTCCTGTTCTTTTGGGTGTTTGGGCCAAATCCTAATTTAACTGTTCTATACCTACGTTTATCTTGCTAACGGTTAATAACCATAGGATAATAAAAATAATAACCATAGGATAATAAAAAGTAGAGAATGTTTTGAGCTTTAATTTTGTATACGCATAAATGTTTTGAAAGACCAACCCCCACTAAGATATAGGCAAAAAACCATAAATAAGGACCTTTGTCCCTTCCCCCTCCCCTTTTGCGCCAACCCTAGGTTCAAGGACTTTTAGTATGTTATACAACTAGCCATCCCAAACAACGTGGCACAGTCGGTTTTTGTACGTTTTGACTTTCCACCTAGAA